>JAPKLW010000356.1:96284-173816 GCA_026898455.1 Plectranthus barbatus
TTAGGAATATCATGTTATGGTTACATTATAGTTGAAATTAAACTATAGTACGAATTAATAACATTATTCTTAGGAATATCATGTTATGGTTACACTATAGTTGAAATTAAACCAATAAGTACGAATTAATAACATTTATTTACGAATTTGGACAAAATATTGATAATTGGGGTGAGTTCCACACCAATTTATCGAGTTCCATCCCAATTGGGATGAGGTCCATCCCAATTTACATAATTCCATTCGGATTGAGACTATTATTATTCCTTACGGCCGAGGTCCATCCAAAATTAGCGAGTTCCATTCCATTTGTGACGAGGTCCATCCCAATTGGACGAGTTCCATCCGGATTGGACGAAATATTGATAATATTGCTACTTAATAAATAATAAATTAGTCCTCGAAATTGGGATGGAAGTACTCCAAATTGGGATGAAAATACTCAAAAATGGGATGGAACTCGCTGATTTTGGCAGGAATTCGTCCAATTTATGCAAAAAAACCAAGATATGCGGCTCAATTAACTAACCCAAAAACCAACTTATTCGTACTCAATTAACCAACCAAAAAATCCATCATATTTCATCACAATTAACCAACCAAAAAACCAACATATTCAAACATAAATAATTCACAACAGATCAAACCAACATATTCGAATATATAAATAAACAATTAAAAATATCTAATAAAATTCTACATCACTCATCATGTGACAAATCAAATAAGCAATAAGCCATATACAATCTATATCTATCTTGACATCCTTCCCTTTCGGCCCAAGGTACATTCGGTCGCCCACAAATCAATTGGTCCATGAACATGCATGCATACACTGCTTCACTGAAATGATCATAAGCTTCGAACCCTTTAGCAAAGTCCACTGCTATCTTATCCTTGCACGGCAACAGACCAAGCGTGCTCTTCTCCCAGTATTTCCCATCGTGCAAATATTTGTGGAGCTGATCTGTGATGCGCTGTACTGAATCACATCTCATTCTCCTACCAACCGAATTTTGTCGTTTGATTGAAGCATCATATATCCAACAACTCCAAGTTGACAGGTCGATTCTCAATGTCAACCAATGATCTCCAACATTATACGGCATAATTAGTTGGAAAAAAATAAATTGTTATCATAATTTACAAGCATGCTGAAATAATTTATTAAACAAATACTTACCACAGAAGCATTGTACCACGGCCGAGAACATGGATTATCCTTTCCTTCGATGAACTGTAGCAATTCTGCTGAAACACCCGGTGCTTTTGATCGAGATGATGAATTTACCGGATAAGACTTGTTGAATAAAAGCTATATTTCATATAAAAAACAAAACATGTAAATAACATGCAGAATTAATTAATTAAATAAATAAATAAATAAGTTCTAACCTGGAATTTCGGGGTGAGAATGCGAACTTCATCGGGATTACAAGTAGAGAAGATAAACTTGTTATCTGAAATCAGTTTGACACTGCGGGCATGAAAAAACATGTTAAATAAAATGTTCTATTTAATTAAATAAATACAACATTGAATTTAAATAAATAAATTCTCACCAGAGGGCGTGAACAAACATCTCTATCTGCGACACGGTTAAGTATGAGTATGAATCCTCCAGTTGTTCAAAAAAGGAATTCGTGAGCCGCAAGCCAGTTGTTTGAGAGATCCGGGCCTTATCTGCTGGACCTTACCGGAATACTTGGTAAGATTGCCTGATGAGCTTATTCACATAGACAGGTCCAAAATACTGGACAATAGGTTCCATCTCATCATCATCATCAACATCACCACCAGATGTCTGCATTGCAATAAAGATTAGTAAATTAAATGGCAAAATAGGACTAAACTCTATAAAATATACCTGTGGTGCGTCAGAACGTGGCCGTGGCTGTCGCTGTTGCAAAATACTGGATAACAGGGGCTCATTCTGTGGCATTGGTTAGAGGACGAAGCATCTGATCGCTGGCACGAAGAAGTAACCACTTCTTTAATGTATTCCTTCAAAGTTGGAACAACTTCATCCAAAACCCAGTGTTTCACATCATCTAACACGAATTGTTTGATTCGTCCAAACAGTTTCGCATCTCTCTCTTGCCTACGTTCTTCCCCGCCAGAAGAAGAAGAAGAACTACGTATCCTATGTCGTTTTTGTCATCTCCTTCTTCTAACAAGCGGTGATTCCGGCTCTGAATCTTGCTCGTTCTCCACATTTGGCTGCTCAGTTGCATGCTCAGTGGCATGCACCTCTTCAATCTCTGGTGGGTGAGAATGCATATCATTCACCGCTACTTCAACCATTACTCCGGAGAAATCCTCAACTGGTATCTCCATTGAACGGTTTTCATCTTCAAGATATTGCATTTCCGACCCATCAACTTCAGCTGAAATTTGAGTAGATATGGGACCCACATATTTCACACCCATCCTATCCTGTCCTTGTGCCGATCGCCAATAATGGCTACTCATCTCCGATGGCGAAGGATGTAGGGCAGTTACCATATTAAGCTGCAATTTTTGAACAGGTACAATAATATAATCAATTTCAATGTAAAACAAATATATAACAAATTTATAAAAAAATATTACCGGTTGGGAGAAAAAAGCTATCCAATCCTTTATACTGGATCTTCTGAACCGCCACTTCAACATACGTGGCACAGCATTTGGATTAACTATCCGGGCACAAGCCTGCCCCAACTGAGGAATGACCTCATAAGCCCAAACCTAACAACATTATCATAAAATTAGATTATTTCAACAAATAGTAATGATAAATAACAACATAACAAATAATGAAATTTTCATACCTGTAGTACCCAAAATGGACCAGGAAGATGAAGGGCTTTTCCCTCAAGTTGATTCCGAGTATAGGGTATATGAGTCCTATAATAAAGGAGTGCTTTGTATGCGTAAGTACCCCATGGAAATTGGTTCCATGCAGCAAGATCCTCACTTAAAACATACAACCACTTCTCTATTTTCCTTTTTTCAGTATACCCAAGTACAAAAAATCAAAATGCTAAATTATTAGCTACCCTGAGGTACAATAACCTAAGTGTAAAATCAATTATTTTATGTTCAAACCTCTCCAAAAGTTGTTTACTACTTAGGATTTCACCTCCACAAAAGACTCGGAATACAGTACTAGATTCTAAGTTATGGCGTGCAGTAGGATCGATTAGGGCCGTTCCAAAATTCAAACCGGAAATAAGGGCGAATTCGCTTTGTGTAAACGTGAGATCAAGTCCACAGACTCTAAACCTTAAAAACTCTGGATTATTAGACTTAATCTCATGACTAAATAGTTCAATTAAAGACAAAGAAGAAGAAAGTCCATTATCCGCCCAATCCAACAAATGGCCAAAAATCCCTGCCCGAAATTCATTAACCAACTCCTCTTTTCCTACATCATATAATGTCTTACTAATGGTATCTAGGACCTTACATTTATAATATAAATTAGTCTTAGGTTTGCATCCATGGATTTCAATTCGAATAAAATCACCCTGCACCAAATCAAAACCAAAACTAACTAATTCAATAAAATATCACACTAATTCAATCAAAACAATACAAAAACAGGGCCAAAACATGCATGCTTCATAGGCACGGTTCAAACATATAAAATAGGAAAAATATATATCATCACATTCGAACATACATAAACCAACCAATTCAATAAAAAAATACAGACTAAATTAAATAAAAAAAAATCATAAAGTTCATATCATATGCACGAATTCAACTCAGTTTTTTTATTAAAAAAAATAGAATAAATTTCACGAGATACCTGTGCAGTCAACATTTCGACCGTATTTCGTGTGCAGTTCACCGGTGGGTCGTCTGCGGTTCGCCGGTGGTTCGCGTGCAGGAAGGGTGGTGGTTCAAAAAGACGTGAACAGTTTATTTGATCTCCAGCCGCTTTGTGTTTTCACGCCCAATTTGTAGGTTAAAGGAATTAGATGTGAAAAGGGATGGAAGTAAACATAACGCGAATTCCATCCAAATCGACCGAGTTCCAGCTGGATTATTGGACTTCCAGCTGAATCATTGTATTTCCAACCCAATTAAATGTATATTTGATATATTTTTAATCCGACTTCCATCCAAATTTATTCCACTTCCATCTCAATTTAATTGAATTCCATCTGGATTGTTCCACTTCCATCCCAATTTCGATAAAAAAATTATTTAGTTATATCTGGATTTAATATTATTTTAATCCGACTTCCATCCGGATTTACTCTACTTCCATCCCAATATAATCGTATTCCAGCTGGATTGCTCCACTTCCAGCCCAACTTCAATAATAAATTTTTTAATTAAATTTGGATTTAATAAATTCTAAATTCGACTTCCATGCGGATTTTAATCGACTTCCAGTTGGTTGACATATTTCCAGCCGAATTTCGTTTTCAACTCCAGCCAGATTATTACATTTATTAAATATATTAATTTTTGATTCCATCCAGATTTTAATTAGTCAAATGATTTATTAAATATATATTTTTTCCGATTTTGCCAAATCTGATTTAATATATTTAAAACCCTACTTCCAACCGGATTTATTCGAGTTTCAACTGGATACGCATTTCCAGCCGATTTAAAAATATTGAACAATAAATATTATATTTAATTACTTGCACTAATATGAAAATAAATAAAAAAATGAGTTGTGTCAAAAAAAAATAATAAAGAAAGAAGTCGTCAAACATTTCACACAAATCAAGAAAAGTGATGTTGTGATTAAGATATTTTAACCTAAATAATATCACTTTTGCTATTTTGTGGAGTTTTTCATAAGACTTGCTATACATTGGTTTTGCTTTTTAATTTTTGTTATTCCAGATTTTACCTCTTTTGGAAATCACATATACTGCATTTAAGTTTTTCAAAAATAAATATTATAAAATAGTTACATCATGCCATTATATAAAAATGAAATACTCCATATATCCCAATTTATTAGTCTCACTTTTTTTTTTGGTTTGTCCTATTTATTAGTCTCATTTCCTAAAATAGCAAATTTTTTCACACTCACCAATAAAATATTAATTTTATTACACTCATAAACATTAGTTATTGTGCTATTTTGAAATGGGACTATTATATTGGGACGGAGGGAGTATCTTAAACAAAACAAATAATATTTTATTAATTCAGCAATTTGAAAAATAAAAATTAACTAGCGACAGCATGTATGTGAGTGAAAGAAAATAAATTTTATTAAAGAAAAAAAAAAAGAAATATCTGAGAGCAGGGGGGTGGGGCCCGAGGTGGGGTGGAAGGTGTTTGTTGGAGACTAGCGTCCAATCCTACTCTCCTACTTCTTCCCCCTCTCTTACAGCTGTCTTCCATTTTATCACTTCCTACAACACTAATCACAATCTTAATCTTAATCTTTAATCCTAATCCCCACAAATATAATAGAAAATTTTGAATTATATCTTTAAAATTTCGCTCACTTATTAATACACTCACAAAGTTAATTTTAATTATTATTATTTTTACTTCTAATATATTGTTACATCAATCGTGGGTACATTAAAACGTGTTTACGGTAGACATATTAGCTTTTATGTATATCTCTCTTTTTAATATGGAATTATACTCAGACTTTCATTCTTAGGGGTAAACATGAATCAAGGTGGCTTACGAGCTACTTGAGATCGGCTTGCAAAAAACTCGAAATCGACTTGATTGCTCAAACTCAAGGTACTCGAGTAGTTGTTGAGCTCAAGCACAAGCTTCACGATACTCGATTCGAAAGGCTCGTGAACCTTATTTATTGAGCTTAAATCGAGTCTGAGTCGAGCTAGGATTTGAGATAGGCTCACAAACTTTATTGAGCTTAATATAATTTAAGTTTTATTCATAAATTTATTATTGAATAATAAATTATTTAAATTTTCTATTCAAATTTAACAAAAAATTAAAAAAATTGAACTCAATCAAGTAGAGTCAAGATTGAGATTTGAGCTTGATAGAACTCGAGCTTAGAGTTTTTGAATTGAGCTCGAGCCTAATCATACTCTACCCGGCTCGTGATCATTTCGATTTGTTCTAATATTCTATCATATAATTATATTTTTATTTCTAAATTTGTTGAATTATACTCCTTCCGTCCCAACAGAATAGGCTCTCTTATCAAATCGGGCGTCCCAATTAAATTGACCTCTTTTCAAAAATGGCAATCTTTTCACACTCAACAATAAAATATTCATTCCACTAACTCATTTTACGCTCACAACTCTTACTTTTTATGGCAAAAAAGAAAAGGCCTTATAAACCAGGACACGGAGGGAGTAATTAAGAGTTATGCAGCCATGATCCAAACCAAACAACCTCCAACCGGACAGAAGTAATCGGATTGACATCCCTTTATCATAATATTATTTAATTAATTTTAATCCCCACAATTACAAATATGATTAATGATTACAAAGTTAGAGAGAGAGAGAGAGAGAGAAAAGGGCGTGATTTGATAATGGTAATCTGCGGCTGCCAATTTTCTCAAAAAAAAAAAAAAAAAAATCTGCGGCTGCCAAGCTGGCCACTCCAAAAACATTCGGTGAAACCAATAAGAAAAGCAAGATTGCAGAAAACGACAAATTACAAGCCCATCCCATCCCCCTCTCTCTCCTCCTAGTGCGGGTGTGTGGGGTGTGTTTATATTTATAGTTTTATTTTATTATAGTTAGAGAAATAAAACAGTGATTGACAGAGGTGTATCGGATTCCCCACTGCTGGCACTTAGCGTACGTGCACCCCAGCTCATTCCGCACGCACGCCCAGCCAGCCTGTCTCCACCCCATTCCCCAATTATATACTCTATTTTCCCCTTTTCTTCTTAAGATTCCATTCAATCGCCCTTCCTTCTCTCCCCCATGGATCCCTGCCCTTTCGTCCGGATTCTTGTTGCCAATTTGGCAATATCTCTCCCGGCTAAATCCCATCTTTCTTCAACCTCTTACTACACCAAACTCAAGTTCAAGGCCTTCCCCACTCTCTTTTCCGACGTCTCCGTTCTTCGCTCCGATTCCGACTCCGTCGACAGCAAAATCCATGGCTGTTTCACCCTCAGCAAGCCGGAGATGGAGAAATTGGCCGAGAAATCGAGCAAGTCTACCGCTTTGAAGATTGAGATTCACCGGCGGAGCGGCCGAGGTAGGAGCAGTAGGAGCAGCTGCGGGTTCATCGCCGGCGGGAAGCTGGTGGGCTGCGTTGTGGTACACCTGGATTTGAAGGGTATTGTTGAGAATTCGGGCAAGTGCTTGATTCAAAACGGGTGGGTCTCGGTCGGCGGGTCGGATGTTAAACTGAATTTGAATGTGCGGGCCGAGCCCGACCCGAGGTTCGTCTTCTTGTTCGACGGCGAGCCGGAGTGCAGTCCGCAGGTTTTTCAGGTCAATGGGAATGTGAAGCAGCCGGTTTTCACCTGCAAATTCGGTTTCAGGAATTCTGCCGAGAGGAACTTGAGATCGAGGTGAATGTCTTGAATTATTCAATTATCATCCTTCCAATTTCAGACGAGTAGAAATTCTGATGTTTGGATTTTTTTTTATGAACAGATCTTCATTATCAGAACCCAGCACCTCCGCAAGCTGCTTCGGCGGAGCCTCCGGCAGCAAGGAGCCGCCGCTTAAAGAGCGAAAAGGATGGTCGATCACCATCCACGACTTGTCAGGGTCGCCCGTCGCCGCCGCTTCAATGGTAACCCCCTTCGTGCCATCTCCCGGTACAAACGGAGTCAGCCGATCCAACCCCGGAGCCTGGCTGATTCTCCGTCCCGGCCACAGCACCTGGAAGCCCTGGGGGCGGCTGGAAGCGTGGAGCAGCGGCGGCCGCCTCGGCTACCGCTTCGACCTCATCCCCGACGGCGGCATCGACACGATCCCCCTAGCCAACTCCACCATCAGCAGCAAGGCCGGCGGGAAATTCAGCATAGACATCACGACGGGGCCAACCCCGCTGACGAGCCCCAACAGCAGCTTCGATTTCAGCTCGGGATCGGGGTCGGGGTCGGACTTGGGATCGGGGTCGGGGTCGTGGGCGCACGTGCTTTACAGAGGGTTTGTGATGTCGTCGACTGTGGAGGGGGAGGGGAGGAGCAGCAGGCCGGAGGTGGAGGTGGGGGTGCAGCACGTGAGCTGCACGGAGGATGCAGCGGCGTTCGTGGCGCTGGCAGCAGCCATGGATCTGAGCATGGATGCTTGCACCAAGTTTTCTAGAAAGCTCCGGAAGGAGCTGCGCCAACCCGATCTCGATTTTTGATTTTTTTTTTTTTCAATTTTAATTTAATTTTTGAAATTATTATTTTTGTGGGCACGGGATGGGAGTGTACAGCAGTGAGTCATGGACAGCTAAGTGGAGATTTGTTTTCCAATTCAATGTATCTAGTCAATCATTATTCATTTCAATATTTCATTTTTACTTACTCATTTTTCATTTTATTTTTTTAAGAAATTTTTTCGCTGACTATTACAAAATAATTAAATTAGCAATTCATAATCCCGAATATCAGAACCAGAAAGATTATAAAATTATTCGTAATTCAGAACTTTATTAAGGATATCTTTAATTGAGAATTTTATCTTTCGAATATTAAATAAATAAGTAAATTATTTTTTTAATTCTAAAATGACAATATTCTTATTTTTTATTATTATTTGCGTGACAGGTTGGCAGAGCAGGTGTATTTGTTAGATTAGTGAGTTTTAAATCCTATTTTATTTTTCCAATAAAGTTAGTCTACCTGCCCTGTGGCTTTCCTTATTTCTCGCCACGTCCACTATTTTCACTTAAAAACTGAACAATGTCGAATTTTATATTTTTAGGTTATTAAATTTTTCATTATTTTTCTTGATTGTGGCTTAAGCTATGAACACTTCAATTGAAAACAGTTTTTGGTTCTTAGATATGGGAGCTAATCTATTATTCAAGACAATATTAATAATAAGTTCATTTCATACTATGAAAAAGAAATCAAAGGGTAACACAGGGATGATGTGGATGGGACCTAAAGTAGAGAATTTAAATTCTTGATTTAAAACCAAATTCATGGACACTGCACCAGACCTGTACAACACTAAAAACTAAATTTAACTCTGAATTTAAACTACATCTGCCACCACCACCTACCTTCAAAAGTTGCATGTTCAAGAAAATAATTGCCATGGGAAATAATACAGCTATTTGCAGCATAACAACAACAAATAATGCTACCACCTGTCATTGCAAGTCTATTCCAATCATGTTTTTCTATATTTATGATGCTATTTACAGCATAACATTTGGCTCCAAATTCTATGCTGTTGCTCTGCAATAAATTCAAAGCTGAGTTGTGTTGTGTATGAAGGAAAGGAGATGATAGCATTGTTGCAAATTTACTAACATAACAACCTTGGCAAGTTGATTGTACAGATTAACAAGAGTCGGGAGCTGGCTCCCCTCTCACCTTGCCCAAGTTTTACATGCAAAGTTAAAACCAAGACCTCCACACAGTGTATAACATTTCACACAAGATGAAAAACAAGACTGTGAGAGACTGATATTTGAGGGGGAGAACAAGAGTGGAACTCATTTTCATGGAAATTGAATGGATGAACACCTGTGCTCTGCTACCTATATATTTATTCTGCAGCAACATCTTCACTGTTGGTTCCCTCAGTTTGTATCTCAGGGAGTGTGTCGAGATCCGTTCGTATGTCCTTCTCCAACGTGGAAATGGATGTATCTGTTATATCAATGGCATCCTCTCCAACTTCTTCGGGATTATCGGTTGATGTAGTTTCCGAGGTTTCATCTGTACCATCACTGGAATCTGATTTCTCACCCTCAGATTCATGGTTTTTTTCTGGTGAAGACTCTGTAGTGTTATTAGATGAATCAGAGAAATCAGAGTGTGATCCTGCTGCATCCGTGGTTTCAGCAGAATCCGTTGAATTCGAGTCCAACTGAGCACTGTCCACACTTATGGTAGAATTATTGGTTTTCTCCGGGTCTACATTTTGAAAGCCAGATCCTTCAGCAGATATCCCCTCCGTGGAATTTTCTTGATCATGACCTATCTCAGGCTTGCTCTCTGTTGAATTATCTGGAGGCAAGTCATTGTTCTCTATTGTGAGCTCAGTTGTGCCATTACGCGTAAAATGATCATTGGACTCGTCTGTAAGTTCATTATTTGGAGTTGAACTATTCCCAGAGTTGTGTAACGTGTCTTCCTCGGTTGTGACATTTGATTGATGGCCATCTCCAGCTGCCTCACTGCCTTCCACCTCTAAATCTTTCCTGCTCTCGCTTTCATAAGTTTCATCACTGTTATTCTCATTCTTCTCTTCTAAATTGTTTCCAGGGTGCTCATTTGAGTTCTCAGCATGTTCATTCTCGTTTTCAGCCACGATTTCATTGTCATGTGTCACAGCACTAGAAGCATCATCTGCCTTGTAATGTTCCTCACGAGCTTCATGGGTACTCGTATCATCTGCATCATGATCGGTAACATCAACAGTACTCTCCTTCTCCATTTGACCATGACTTTCTCCAGAATCTGTTTCTTGAGTCTCATTCTCCTCGCCATCTTCCCTCTCCTCACCATCCACCAAGCCTTGTTCTCTATCAATCTCTGCATCAGATTTCTCTTGTTCGTGTTCTTCAGTTTCAACATCTCGACCACCTGCCTCATCATCCAACTTCTCATCAACCTTCGTGTCCTCCGACTCATCTTCATCGTGCTCTTTTTCTTCAACTTCTTCTCCAGAAGTTTCCTCTTCTGCTGTTTCGTCCATTCGGGAACGGATATCTTTCCTTCCGAGTTTAATAAGTTCTTCAACACTTTTTCTTTCACCTGACGCTTTGAAATCAGTTTCTTCAAGCTCTTTCTTCTTGTCATGGGAATGTTTTACTTGGTATATCAACCAAAAGCAAACAGCAAGCAACAAACAAATCTGCAGAACATTTCTAACCCTGATCCCTTTGGATCTCTGGTTCCTACTCGGCGAATGCCTATACATCATTATTTCAGAAGATAATAAATCCACCTATCCTCCTCCCTCACTGCTAGTTGCAAGAACCTGCTAATATCAAAGCAAAATCTAACTTTAAAATTGAAATAAACCTTATGGACTCAGTTCATGAAGCAGCATATTCCAATTCGGCTTATATTATAAAAAAAAAACCACAAAACAGACATTGTCAGTTCCATGACAACAATCACACCAATAAACTCATGGCGCTGCAAGTTAGATGAGGATAGTTCAGGGAAGATGATCTCCCCATGGTTCCTACTCAAGAACATGCTTTCATATATCCGGGTTCGTATGAGAAACAGAATCTGTTCATGTTATACATAAAATGCTTTCATATCATAGTAGGTTATATGAATATCCCTCGAGCACAAGCTTGTATCAGACAGAATATGGAGACTGTTCACTCATCAGAATACCATTGAAACACAGTCAGCGTAACATCAATATGCTCAAGGTAAAATGGAAAAGGGCGAAAATAACAAGACCCTTTTGTAACCACAATCACTTGCAGTCTTCCACAACATATGATTTCCTGGGTTCTTAGTTAGGGTGTATAATTTTGCTTCTGATTACTTTTCAGTACAAGACCTTCAAAAAATGCATGAATTGTACACATGAACAAGATCTTGACCCCACGAACACTGAGTAATGCACCAAGCAAGAGTTCTAAAATAGGAAAAAGATCTGCCAGCAATACACTTAAAAGCTAACCCCACTGGCAGCAATTGAAACGGTATTGCATAGGGAGAAGTTGAGTGCAGTAGTCATGAAGTAAAGAAAAAAGGGTGGTCTTCTAAGGATTATAAATGCAAACTAGAGAGTAGAATCATTCCAAATACTCACTCTTGTAAGGATAGTAGAGTTTCAGAAGTGAAATGATTAGCGCATAGTATTGATATAATATCCTCATCCTTGGGAACCAAAGGAAGACATAGACATTACAATATAAATAAAGATCTCCATTATGAATAAATGCTGTGTTCCGAATTGAATTGAATTGAATTGAAGCTTCATTCACTGACCAACTTAACTACCCCAACCCCAACCCCTCGGATCAAAAGGAAGGTTAACCATGGAGATGGAGGAATATATCAAATCAAAGTAAATGCAGACAGCCCCTTTTAAGTAGCATGATTGAATTATCATTAGCCAAATTCAGTTTTGACAAGGCCCTAGCCCTGCCCTCAAAGTTCCCTCAGCATCTTATTCTTCTCTACTGTAACCTAGAAATCTAAAGAACTGAAAAGAGCATGAATTCAGAACATAATCATCAATTAATTGTCGAAAGATCTAATCACAGATCCCTTCCCTCAAAAAAAATTTAAAAAGAAAAACAGTGAGCCAATATAATGAAATTAAAAAAAAAATAACAAGGAAAGACAAGAATGAGACATACCTTACAAAATGGGAAGTTGTTGGTAAAGAGAAAAAGTTGGAAACTAGGAAACTCCGAGGCAAACAAAATATTAAAGAAATGCAACTTCTTGGAGAATAAACTCCCCCTTTCTGCAAAAGGGTGGGGGGCCTGCCTTGATAGCTCCGTTCCACTCTCTCTCTCTCTCTCTCTCTCACTCTCACTCTAACGGACTAAGCCTCTCTCTCTCTCTTCTCTGTGAATTGTGGTCAAGTGATAATAATGGAAGAATGTAGTAGTTCTTTTCTTGCAACTTGGGGAGATACGAAATACAGTTATATGTATTAATTGTATCGGGTTGACCCATTTATATGCGGCTGACCCGTCTTGTCCCCAATACAAACATCCAATAATTCTTGTTTAATCTTAGATCAAATTTATTAATTTTAATGATAATGATTATAAAAACAAAAAACTAATTATTTAAAAAAGATTAGATTTACAAACGCTCGGAGGTCAGAGACTGAAGTCTCCCTCGCACATTATGATGTCGGAATTAATTCCAAAAATTGTAGTTTGCGTTATTGTATCAAAAAATAGCATTTGACAATTTGTGACCCGACACGATAATAATGAATTTGTGTCATTATAATGTCAATTTAACAAGGACACAAAATTTTGTATTGTGTTTATGTTATGTTCGTGTTCGTATTATTCGATAAATATATCTTGTTTCGTGCCGCATTAGTGTTACACACTAAGAAATTAATAAGTACTACTATTTTTATTTTATTATTATTATCATTATTACTATCTTATCATTTATCAACCTAATCTAACACTTTTTACATGTCAATATCATGTCGTGTTCATGTCAATATCGTATTATCAAATCGAGTTCTTAACAGATCAATGGCGTGTTCATGTTTGAGGCTTAATGGGTCGTGTTGCGTTCATGTCGAACATATTCGTAATAGATCGTGTTCGTATCAGACCTTAATAGATCGCGTAACTACCGTGTCGATGCAATGACGATCCGAAACACACGAATTACCAACCCTAGTCTCAAATTGAAAATCAAAACAAAATGTCACTTTATTTAAGTTTTGTAACAATTTTAGCAAAACCATAATTGCAGTTGAGTACAAAGTTTAAGGCTGTCTTTCTTTAGATGCAACTTTGCAAATGTAGTTAATGAAGATGTGGTTAATTATGGTAGGCATTGTAATTTGCATATTTCATTGTCGATAGTATCCACAACAGATAAAATATTAGGATTGTGTGAAGAAGTTGGAATGATATACAATCTATTCATCTACTATAAGATAAAAATAGAACAAAAAAAACCGAACAGATACGATACAAACTCATGCAAAATATTTGAAGTTGGGATGGATGAGAGTAATTTCCGAACCTATACCATTCTCACCAAAGTTAAATGGCTGGGGATGGGATATCGAAAGAGATTTCTGATTGATCGAAATCAGTGGCTACCTGGTTAAGTGTGCTATGAACAGGTCATTCCAAGTATCGGTGAGCCCTGGTAAGCACCAGTGCATGCAATCGTCGTGTCTCTTCCCACCAGCCGCGGATGGATGGGCGTCGGCTCTGAACTCACTCATCTGGGTTATGTCCAGAATCTGGAATTTCGAACCTTTAAGTGCCTTGTACAGATGCTGGTTTACAAGGCGTGTCTCCACATTTGTTCCGTTGTTCTCTATCGAGAATAGTTGTTCAACCTGGAGATCAGAAAATCATTAACCTGGTTCGAAGTAATTTAAAATCTTCTCTTCATGTCCATCCCCTTGCTCTTTCTCACAAGCATACGTATAAAATCGTCATGAAATGTACAAACACCACAAGGAGAAGCTTACTTCTTCTCGTACGAGAGGCTGTGTGCGAGGACAAGAACCACCTTGGTCCCAATCACCTCCTTCAAAATGCCTTGGGGATTGTGTTCGAAAGAATAAAATAGCACCTTGCCGTGCATTCTTTTCAACAAAAGATATCTGCATGAATACATGGCAAGTGCTAATCTTGTGATAAGAATGCAATCAAATAACAAAATGCATCTACAGAATTATTGGACTACCATGATGAAAATGATAAATAAACAATGAAGGGCATACGATAAAAAAATATCATTCTATTCATAAGAAAGAAAACTGTGAGCACTCAACTGTTACGTTAGACAGAACTACTGGAGCTTAAACAGAATCATTTCTTCAAATATCAGAATTCATAAAGTTTGATTGGGTAATAATATTAGTGTTCAATGTTGTGCATCTGAAGAAGAGTTATACCATGTGTCGTAACACCATATCAAGACCAGCATCAGGTGCAAGTGGAGGAGTCACAGGTACACCCTTCTCAAAGAAGAGCATGGGTGATTTCACAGGATCAAACTTTGAAGGAGCCCACCACCTAAAGCATTAAGCACGGAACCAAATTGGAATCTTCTAAACATAATCTCATAAGCGATGTCAAGCAAGGAGCATGCAAGAAAAGGAATACAATAGAAAAAATAAATAAAAGTCTAAGAAGTACAAACATACAATGTGATGGGGAAATATGATGCTGTAATTGTCACAAGATGATGTTTCATTAGAGCAGGAAAAGACCCACCCCTTATCTTCAAATATATTTATCAGTCACTCAGCAAAAGAAACAATGTACTATGCATATTTAACATTGTGAAAAGGAAAATAAGCTCTCACCATGCTCTCCCTTTAGCAATTGGGGAATAGTGTGTAAGATTATTCATTTAACTGCCGCATATACTAGAGGAGGCAGGAGTTTCTGCTTATCACACAAATGATCATAAACTTAACAATGCAGCTGTGTAACTCAAATGAACTTCCAAATAACAACACGCACACGCACATGCATACATATATATCTTGATTTTAATCACTGCTTCACAAGCTAGACTAGGGATTCAGCTTTGGATAGAAAAATTCAGTCAACGGAAGGTCCCAGTTTCAAGGAACAAAGGTATCTGATGAAAGATTAATAATAATCATCCACTCAATAAAACCACATTGAAACAAAAATTACCAGTGTCCTGTATTGAAAATGAGTATGTCATGGAAAGAAGGAGCCTCGGCCCAAGTTCCGTCGGGAATATCAACATCAATTCTGTAACCATCCTTATAACCAAGTGACTCCAGTATACCACTGCTACCACCTGACCACCTAGAAAGAATATAAACAATAATCATGGTTAGATAGGTGTACGGAAAAATTATGTTACTCCAAACCAACAAATGTAAGAGGGCGTAAAAGAGGACCTATTTCATAGTTTAAGCCATTACAAGAATCACAAATTCCTCAATGCAACAAAAGATGTTTTAGAATAGTTTGTGACAGCTAATCTGCAGGATTGTAAATATTAGTTTAATCAATTTGGAGAATGTCAAAAATAAAAGGACGCAATTTGTCTAATCTTTCTAAAAGAAAAGAGGGGAACGCACGTGTGCTTGAAACAATTCGGGAATAACTATTTTAAGCCTTTAAGCTCACATAGAACCTTGATTATACCCCATTGAAAGTCTCATTGTTGTGATAATGTATCAAAGCTGCTTCACCAATCTCATCGGGCATATTAGTATATGTAGCATTAGAGTCACTGTTTTCCATGTTAGAAGTAAAAATTACTAAATGTTTCCCTTTCTTGACTGGATTTGGAACTGGTATTCTTTTCTTGATATTGTCCTAAATGCTGTTCCAATCAGGTAACTAATTCATTGGTAACTCGGAAATGTTCTAACTGCAAGAATATCAATCAGCACTTAAGAAGACAGCGGAAAAGGGAAAAAACACAAAAAATCATCAGGTTCACATAATATCTTAACAGTAAACTCTCTCCCTGTGTTTGCCCAGCACCTTAATATAACAAATGGACCAAAGTTCTAGGTCTGTACATGCAAGCTCAATAATCTCAACTAGTCTAATTTTCTTATTTCAAATTTATGACTACATTTCAAACCTTCAATCAAAAACTATTTCTTCGCTGAGAAAGTAAGGTGGTCGCAACTCATCTACCAATTAATTCAGTTTTCCTTACCTGCACGTAGTTCACAAGTTAAAAGTCAGGTATAAGTTTGTAGATTTTACAAGTCTATAGGAAGAATTGAACCTAGGGACAAACTTTTGTAGCACCCTAAAGCAACCCTATTGGATTATGGATACAGTTTATTAACAAATATGAATGAGTGCCATTATAAGACGACATCATGATTCAAATTTTAGGCATCTATTTATCTCATCAACATTACTAGGTCTAAACACTGAATGCCTTCTCAAGCACAACCCACAACTGAACTCTCTATCAATGTGTGTGTTCACCTAAGGGAAAAGAAAAGCCAAGTAATAAATGTAACTACATGGGATCACGACTCAAGTTATTGTACTTAGCTTACCTACCATAACGAGCCAGAAGATTTGTTCGATGATATGCAATCGTGAGGTTGTACTTGAGGAATGTAAAGCCACGATCAGCTCCTACAGGACGCCACTTTTTCACTTCAGGAGAAACTTTTTTCAAAGCACAAAAAAGAGATGCAAACATGTTCCTGTTCAAGGAGTCCCCAACAAATCCTGCACTATCAAGAGATCTGTAAGGCCTACAAGCAGCACTAATACTAACAAGACACAACAACCCAATACCCCGAATCCCCCATTAAGTAAGAAGAAAAAACATTTAAGCAGATAGAATTCTTTTTGCGATGGAGTTGAAAATCTTAAAGCAGCAACATAGTTAACCACCACTGCTCCAAATAAGATTTCAGTAAAGTACATCTAATCTACTATCCTTAAACTGCAAAAACCTCACTGAGATAACTTCATATGCTAGAGTTTGTGAATATCTAAACATCAAGTAAAATCAAAATTCTAAACTTATTCTCTGCAAATGCGTTTCCTTAGTTGCAATTCTCTAATGAAAGGCTTGTAATTCAGAGTATCCAGTTGCAATAGAAAAATAAAACACTCCAAATTCCAAAACAAATTGCTGAATTTAAATTAACGCGGCCAATTAGTTCAATGCAGCAGCGCACTAACCGATGTTGGTGTCACGAAATTTCTCAAGGAATCGCCACGGATCAAACGGTGGCAGATCACAGGAGTGGGGTTTCCACCGCCACCTGAGAATGTCAAGGGCGTTGGTTTTGTTACTCGCTAAGCAATTCCATCCTTTGAATATCTCCTTGCACGTCTGGTCATACCGCGGCGGAGATCTGACCGAAAGATCGTAGATCCACCGGCCGTCCGAGTAGTTGCAGAAACCATTGCTCTTCTCAGGCACAACAGAGTAAGTTAACGGCGGCGGCTCCGCGTCCTTCCGAAAGAGAGAGAAGCAGAAGTAGAGTGAGAGGGCGCAGACGAGGGAGAGGAGGGCGCGGGAAGCGAGCGACGAATTCGAAGCAGTCAGTTTCTTGGTGGTGTGATGGAGTGGTCTAGTGGCCATGGAGAATGCTCAACTGCAGACGCAGCGCCGGCGTACATTAGCACGCCCTCGTTTGGCCCCTTCTTTGTGATGATGTCATTGCCAGGTAACTGAAATTGAAAATCACCGACTCCATTTTTCCTCTCTTTTTTTGTTGAGAAATTCTCCAGCAATTTTTTTTTAAAACAGCCCCTAAATTTAAAAAATAATAATAATTCATAATTACTATTGCTGAGATTTGATTTGTGATGAAATGGGGAACTTTGAAACTTATGAAACAAAATAAAAAATAGCTAAAGAACAACGAAATAATGTAACTTTATTGTGAATATTAAAGTGTAAATTGTATACTTCAAAGAATACAAGTGTAATAGAGGAAAAAACGTGTCAAAAATGAGCTACCGATTCCCATTTATAGTCCGAGGGGAGCCGTTACAACCCTAGCGAGTTTCGGGAGTAGCTCGATTTTCTCGAAGGTGGTGGCAGGTGGTGGCCGTTGCGTCTTCTTCGGGATCGTTCAGCTAGGGGTTCGATCCGATCAGGCGTCTTTATTGTTGGTGACGCGAAGGAAGCGGCGGTAGTTCTGATTTCGGCGGGGCAGTTGGATAAGGGTTTCCACCAGTCTTCCGTGTCTTGCGCTTGGTCCGGCACCTGCCTCCTTGAGCTCCCTGGAAGGTTTTTATCGTCCGCTTCGGGGTCCCCTGTTGGAAGGAGTGGGTCGTACTCCCTCTTGATGATGGGTAAGTCGTGGACTATAGGTCCTCAGCTTTCGGTCGTGCCTCCCGAGAGCTGGACCTTATAGGTGATTCGTGCGCCGAGACCTTGGCCTGGGTTCGTGCTCTTCTCGTGAAATCATTTATGAATCATTCAATTTTTGGGACGGTTGAATGGTGTGTTGGGCTTTTAACTTGTGGGCCTTGGTTTAGAGCAGTGGGCATGTACCTACTTAGCCCAATCGAATTTAGGGCCTCACAATAGCCCCTCCGGGCTTGGGGTCGATCGCCAGGGAGGCCCCAAGGTCGAACAGTTGGGTCGAACCCGTCATACGCAAGTGCTCAAAGTACGAAAGTTTCAAGTTCTTCGTAAGGATGCATCAGGAGCCCTGGAGGGGTCCTCGTGAGGTCCCTATCTCCTTTGGAAGGTCAATCTCCCCGTGGGCGAGTTCGATGGGTGCAAGTAGGGGTGGCAATTTTTGATCCGATCCGATAATCCGACACGAATCCGCACGATAATAATGGATACGGATTGAGGCTTATCGGATATGAATCCTTATCGGATCGATACGATAAGAACACGAAAATTTCAGATCAGATTTGGATTGGATAATCTATTAAATGGATCGGATTCGGATCGGATATGAATATCCGTTAATAAATTAATAAAAATTAACTATTTTTAAATATAATTATTAATTAATTGATTTTGATATATTAGTTTAGATTTAGAGTTCTTTCAAAAACTTAAATCTTTTGGTTCTTCATTGACCATGTTCCATTTTTTTTAATTCACCACAAAAAAAATGTATTTATTTATTTATTCATTATATTTTTTAATATTTATGTTCTTCTACCATCAAAATTTATTAAAAAAAATTTTCTCAACATCAAATTTTCATTTAAGTTGTATTAACCGATTAACTAACTGGTGAAATCTTAAATTTAAATGTTGATGAAACTATTGTAGATTCTCATTTATTGTTTCAACTCTTGCAATTTCACCATGATAGATTAAATATATTTATTATAATTTATTGTATTTGTTAAAAATCTTGAAGTTTTAATTAATATTTATCTCCCTCAAAATTGTAAGTGGAGTATTAACGACTACGGTGAAGGATTGATTAGTATTTAGAAATGAGCAAGTTTGACAGCTATTATTTGAATTTAAGATTTATTGATGTATATTGGGATATTTGATTAAGGACTTTAGTTTCAAATGAAGTTGCAATTTTCATTTATTTATCCAACATATGATTTGAACAATCAAATATGAATTTTTATTGAATTATAATTGTGTTTGTTGAAATAGATTCTTATTGAATTAATTCGATTTGAATTCTTATCAGATCGGATCCATAACGGATCATTCGGAATGGATACTTATTGGATCTTTAACGGATACGGATCGGATCCATAACGTATCATTCGGATTGGATACTTATTGGACCTTTAACGAATACGGATCGGATTCGTGCGAGTATGGATTTGAGCTTATGGGATTGGATACAGATGCGTATTTTGATTTTTCTTAATGGATCGGATACGGATTTGACCTTAACGGATCGGATCGATAACAGATTGACACGATAAGGATTCGATCAGCACGAATTGCCACCCCTAGGTGCAAGGGCCTGCTTGTAGGCTCCTACACAGGAATGCAAGTAGCTCCGTGGAGTTATCTTGCAGGTTCGAGTCGTGGGTCCGGAACCACGAGATAGGGGGACATCCCGTAAGATGTCCCGCTTTATGAAAGTTAAGCTCTCATGTACAACGCTTTGTGCGTCCCCGTGGAGAACTCGTGCGTGGGAGTTTATATTTTATCAGTTTGGTGGACCCTGGGGTCGCTTGTGTGGGTCGGACCTGGAGGTCTTGCCTCTAGGGTCGGACCTTAAGTTTGGCACTTATCGGGTCGTACATGTCGGGTTGCAGCTTTAAAAATCATGCGTGGGAGTTGAGAGCGGATTTGTCGTCTAGTGCCCGTATAATCGTAAGTACGTGTAAATTTAGGGGCGGTTACAGGAAAGGACTCGGAATGCGAACTGTCGCCTGCATCTAAACGTCAAATCAACTCCAGCTTCCCATTCTTTACTCGAGCTTTCTCTCTCTGGCAATTTCTCCCGGCGATTACGAACTTTTCTCTACACAAGGTTAGTGGTCTTCAATTTCACCCCACCCTCTTAAGTTATTCTTGTGTTCGTGCGCGTTCCTTTGCTTTGTGGGGTGGTTAATTATTTTTAGTAGAATTTGGGGTTTCTGGCTTTGTTTTCTGTCAATGTCGTCCCCTTCCGATTCGCAAAATAAGGGCAGTAGTTCGCCGCCGTCGTTCTTGGAGTCTTTGCCCTTGACTCGCCTACCTCGGAGGAGGTAGGTTCCTTTTCGTTGGGACGGGGTTCCTTAGAGGTGAGCATAGCGGTGGTAGTCAATCTGCTTCTCACCGCCCGATCATTGACGTGTCCTCTTCATCATGTGGTGAGCCACCCATTCAGTCTGCTAGGTCTAGGTCTAGGAAGGGAAAAGGGAATGAGGTTAAAAGAGATAAGGTTAGGAATGTTGCCTCAACGGTGTCAGTAGGTTAGTTGATTGAGGTGTTTGATCAAGTGGCTAGGGTTCCTCCTGCGTTCTGCATCCCTTTGGCGGAAGAGTGGTGTTACAGTCCCCCGTTAGGGTACGTCGCTTTTTTACCTTCCCATTTGGAAAAAGAGGTCAATCTTCCCCTGCATCCCTTCTTTTGCAACATCCTAAACTCGTATGGCATTTCCCCTTTCAATATGTCTCATGTTAGTTGGTGGCATATGGTAAGCACGTTCTTGATTTTTATGGATCAGGGGCTTAGTCTCCCCTCCACCCGCGAGTGGCACTATTTGTATCGCTACAATCCCTATCATCCTGGATACTACTATGTCACCAAGTGGACGGGAGATGGGTCGTCGTTGGTCACGGGTGCTCCCGATAATTCTTCTAGGTGGTTGAACCGGTGGTTATACTTGGGAATGAACTCGGAAGACCTTGAGTTTACTCCGATCAGGGAGGGTTCTTTAAGTCGATTTTCGTTCCTCGGATTATTCTTTGGCTCGCTTAGCGATTTTGGCTTTCTTACATGTAATTCTGGTTGTTGGTGTGTAGGTTTGAAGCGCATTAAGCTCACGAAGGCGGAGCTGAAGAGGCTCAGGGCCGACCCTGTAATTTTGGAGGCCCCGTACAAACAAGAAAAATGGTGCCCTGATTTTTTTAATTATAAATAAGAATATTAATAAAATATAATATTCAATATGCAAGTTCACTCGATATTTCTTGTGACATATTCAATCGCATATAATATTTCAATAACTTAAATTTTGAAAAAAATCTCCCAACTTATGCAACGGTAATGGGTATTGTCATATGTATGAAATTATTCAATGTTTTTAAATAAGTCAATATATCTAAAGCAATGTAAAAGACATATATTGCATGGTGTTTAGTTTATGAAACAACGGTTGAAAATAAAATAAAAATAAATTAAATTAACTAAATTCTAAAAAAAATCAAACAAAATAACATGTAAGAATTTAAAACTATGCAAGTAAACTATTCAACAATGCACAAAAAAAATATAAAACCATAAAGTTGTGAAATTTGACAAAACTCATCAAAGATAAATACTATATATGTATCCAAAAAAACAAAAATAAATTATGAATTACCTAACTACCGTAACGTTTAGATGATGAGACATTCCATTTTTGAAAAGAATGAGATTTTTGTTGCAAATTATGTGACATGACTGTAAATATTTGTTTTTAATTAGTAATAGAAATCATCACTCATATAGTTGAACAAATAAATCTTATCTTGTCTCGTTTTTTTTATTTAGATTGAACTAAATATTTGTATTAGGATAAATAAAAATTATAATTTAGTTAAGCTAAAAATTCAGTTTTTTATTAAATTTTTTTAAATGTGTACTAAGATAAATTAGCATAACATTACTACTATATATATATTTTTTAAAATGGTGTCCATCTCATTCGGAGGCCCCGGTGCAGCGCACCTCTCGCACGGCCTCAGGGCTGGCCCTGTGAAGAGGATTGATAAAGCATGCGCTGCAGAAGTTAGGTTATGGAAAGAAGTTAGAGCGGCTATGAGTATCTCGGTTGGCAGCATAAGGTTTTCGAGCAGCAAGGTGGAGAGTCTTCCAAACAAGATGCGAGGAAATAGGTTTATTGGGGATTGTTTTTGTAAAGATTAATGAGCTTTTACGCAATTCTAGATGAATATGTTGATCGTATTGCGTACAATACTTATGTTCTTAAAAAATGAATATGCTGTATTGGTAAGTAAAGACTAGTGATTTAAATTATAATATAATATTATTCACGTAACCTTCAATTTAAGTTTTAATTAAAATAATAAAAAATCAAACTTCAAGTGTTCATCCCATCAATTAGAGGCTATAAAAGTAAGATTTAAATATTTGTTTTTTAATTATGTTTAGCAAAATGGGCCTGAAATTACTGAAACTTAAAAGTTAAAACATGTCACACTTTCAATAATCATTAATTTAAATCTCCAAACAAAAAGTAAATAGCTCCAAGATTTCTCAATATAACCCCTAAATTTAAAAAAATAAAATAATTATTTAATATTACTAAATTATCCTCACAGCCTCAAATTACATTCAAACTAAAATATAAATTACATTCAAACTAAAATATTAGCACTCACAAAACCACGAAGATGAGAGGTGGAGTTAAGTGGAAAATATGAAGAGATTCAAAAATGCTTTTCGCAAAAATGTTCTTAAAAAATTGAACCACTTACCATTATACCAGACACTCACTAAATCACATTTCATTAAAATTAATATTATTATTTACTTTAGGGTATTTTTTTACTACATACAATCTATCCAAAATCCCTTCATATTTCAAACTATCAAATAAATCAACAATAATTAGTTTGAAATTTTCCAAACTGACCAATTTCTACCAAACCATACAAGTGAAACTATGATTAGCCTTGCCAGAGAAGAAGACTCAAAAGCAAAATCCACACAAGTAACAAAGCATTAAATAGGAAGAAAACATTTCAGAGAAAAATAATCAAATTCTTCCTCAAGTAGTTGATAGGATTCATAAAGTACATTTGAGGTCCAAGTCCACTGCAGATTTGTTCCTACAAAAAACAACGTACAATACAGTACTACAATTCGTATGATGCTAGTAAGAAAGTTGAAAAAAAAATATATTTTTGAATTCAACAACAATTATATGTCTTTCGTTTGTATACAAGAGACAACTTCTGCAAACAATAATTTTAACAGTGTAAGAACTGAACATGCCTGATGGTGAAGATAAGCCAATCAATGCAAGGGTTTGAGGTGGAAAACTTGGCAGGCAGGCTTGTATGATTGCTTAGCCGCTGCCTGTTCGAATTTCTTGATCACACTTTCATTCTCTTCTAAGCTTGATTGGATGAAAAACCTAACCCACCATGATGAGCTCCGGAATTTGGCCTATACAACAACAAACACCAACTTGCCTATTCAATTACTAGACCAAGTCATTGATTTAAAGAGAAGAAAGAAGCTAAATTGACACAGGCAGACGGCTGTTTAGATAATCAGGGATGAAGTTGATTGAGCGGTACTAGCTTATGAGTTCTTCCACCTATGTTGGAGATAAAGTTTAGTAGTTTCCCTCTTTGTAGCTGGCATAATTATATTTATATATGCATCCTATGTAGGTTTGTGTGAGAAAGAGAGAGAGTAGGGGGAGAACCCAATGCCAAATTGCCAAGAAAATAATAATGTGTAAACGAAACAAGAAATACTTACAGGGCGTCCAAACTTGGATAGTTCTGACAATTTTGCTCTTTGATGACCGGGATAACCTACATTCACATAAAATTGACTGGGTGAGAATACAAGATCAGATCATATCAAGCAGAAACTACATGGCTACTTGTAATACTTGGATGTTAATAATCATGCTGACATGACCACCCTGAACTACAGCTCAAGAACAACAGGTTAACGATAATAGAATGATGGCTGCAATAAGCACTATGCAATCTTATTATGCTACATGGAGCCTACGCTAGCTGGCCAAACAACTAATTGACATGATAACTGTTGCTGCAATAAGGAATGACCATGTAACATCCGGGAATTACAACAATGGTGAGAACTCGCAACCCTGTACCAGTTTGCTAAAAGAGCTCCACCAAGTTTTTTGGGTTAGAGAGTTTTAGAATTTATCTATCATAAGCAAAGATTGATCCAACAGTACTCTTGTGATACTATTCATATACAGAACAGAATCACATCCATATCCTTATGATCTTTTAGTGTGTACAAAAACATCGAAAAAATGGCATCCTTCAATTTTTATAAAAGTATTTTAGGCTCTAGCTGCATTCTCGACGTCATATATCTCTTGGAAGCAGGAAGCAGAGAAGCGTGGTTCCTGCTAGCAGAAGCAAGATTCGCTAATCAAAGCCCTGAAAATTGTGCTCTATCATATTGCATTGACTAAAATATTGAAGGCATAGCCAAGAGACATCACCACTGAAGCACGTTATGTAATGTCTTCCACATTGTAAAGATGGGGGGGGGGGGGAAGCACATGCACACATTGATAAAACATAAAAAAGATTCAATCAATGTCAAGAAAATTGAAAAAATAGCTCTCATCATAGGCTGCATTTGTAAACTTGATGAAAGATTATAGGAACCAAGGTCTTTAAGAAAGTACCTGATAATATAACTAAGCCATCAGATGCCACCCTCGCTAAGTCCGGAACAGTCTTATTAAGATATTTTGGAGACAGGTAATCCAAAGCATCTGACACGATGACAAGAGAAAATGACTTAGGCTTGTAAGGAAGGGAGAACTTGATATCCGCCACGCGTACAATGCCCTTGCTCACAAGACTCTTGCAGTTGGCATCAGCATCATCTAATTCATATGGCTCTACACCCCAAGCTTCAGTATCCTCTTCTTTTAATAATTGAGATACTGCTGAGCATGTTTCAGGGCCTACATGCAGGACCTTCCGCATGCTATCACCGTATGCTTTCTTGAGTATAGGTATCAATCTTTGAAGTTCTAGGGTACAAGAAACTCCACCTGCAACATTGCAGTGACGAATGAGCCCAACAATAGTTTCTTTATCAGTAGAGTAGGATTTACATATTTTTTGAAAATGAACCCAAGCAATATAAGCTTGAAAAAAGTAAGCAGTGAATCACGAAACAATCATCTATCGAAGCGGTTAAAGGTTAAACCTTCAAAAGGAGCAATCAGATCCACATCAATAACATTGCTTTTGTTATTCAAATACAGAATACCAAGCAGAATTCACATGATTCATTACAAATCCCTTCAGATGAAACTGACTATCTTTTGCCATGTATTTACCTTTCAAAGATATCTATCTTAATTTCTAAATATTTGTGCACCTGAAGTCTACTTCCTCCACATAATTACTTCGAAGAGGGAAAAAAAAGTCCATCTAAAATTATTGCAATAAAAGAGAGAGAATCGCCTCTGACATAAGTCATGACTGATGCATTTCTTAATCCTGATTCACCAGGAAAAAACCTCTGAATCTATTTAATTGAAGCAACGTTGATGATTCTACTGAAAGACTATTTTTCAAAAGAAGAAAAAGACAACAGTGATTTAAATACAGATGTCCTCATTTTGTAACGCAGAAATGATATTAATCCTTGAGCACCAGGCATACCAATAAAATAAATAAATAAATAGCATTCACAGCAAATGACTCCTTAGAACAAAAAGGGGAAATACTTCAAGTCATTGGCAGTTACCGTCAACTCTATTTAAAGCAGCTATATCACCACTCCGGGCACCTGTCAGGAACCAATAAAAAGTCAAATAACACCTAGCAGAAGTAGTTTATGAAAAAAATGCTAAAATCATTCAAATTGCCCTTTTGCATACTTCAATTTCTGATTGATTACCAATAGGAATATGATATGTATTTCAAATCTAAACAGATCTATAAACAAACCTGAACCACGATACAAATACCCAATAAAGAGCAGTGCTCCCTGAAAAATTGCAGAAAAGTAAGTCATTACTTTCATCGATATGAAATAAAAAAGTCAGTGGCACAATAATCCATGCCAAACATGTCATAAAGAGAAGCAGATGATCCATAACAGTAAGAAAATGTGACGCCGTTATTAAGCCATATGCAAGGAAATGAAGGAGCATGTGTAGTATTCCTGTGACTAGAGCAAGCAACTCTGTGAACTATATATATGATAGAAACAAAGTTTAAAAAGCCACGGTTTTTTACCACCACAACCAGTCCTATAGATAATAGAGGCGATGGACGAGACTTGTGATGCAAAGCACCCATAAAAGGAATGCTCGCATTGTCTGTAAACCGCCGAGATGTAGTGGGTCTTCTTGACATCGTTATACAGATGTAATAACCTGAGAGATAAGAATTGAAAGCACTAGAAAATAAGTCCAATTCTCCAACATAAACATGATAAAACTTCCAGAAACAAACACATCCGTAACTATTACTCAAAGACTCGTGAATTATCCATAGAAATCAGGCAAGCAAGAAATCCAGATAAACAAGCAGATTCAGTTCAATAAGATAACACATTATTCAAAACTAATGCTAGCATAAAGAAGCTCAGAGTAGCAAAATTGCAGTTGCACGAAGAAAATGAGATCACTAGAGAAAATCTCAAAAAAGGTAAGATTAAATTTATACATCGACTTATCAACTAGCAGAATTTGCATCAACTGATAGATCAAGGAAGCAAACGCGTTACGAGCAAATCAACAACAACAAATTAAAACGAATCCGTAATCCAACATACAAAATGTAGAATTTCTTAAGCAAATAAACAATAAACTCAAATTATACGAGTAAAGAAAATCTGTGTACAATGAGAAATAATGCTAAACAAAGCTAAGAATTAACCTAATGGAAAACCTAAGCGTAGGAACTGGAATTGGGATCTAGATCTGCTCCGATTTGTTTTGAGAGAAAAAGCGGTCGGATTTATTTGAGTAGCATTTATCTATTTATTTCATTTTATTTTCTTCTTCTTTTTTTGGCGGTGAATAAATAATGAAGATAAGAACGTTTATTATTGCCATAACTCTAAAGATTAAAGATTTCGTGGTCAATTTTATTATTTTGAGAAGGTCTTGGGTTAGGCAGGCCTAAACGATTTAGGCGGGTTTTATTCATTAACCCAAGTTTTAGGCGGGTTTTATCCATTAACCCAAACCCAAACCCATATAATATACCCTATTTGGGATGGGTGAACCCATTTGGGTAGGATAAAACCCGCCTAAACCGTTTAGGCCTGCCTAACGCAAGTTTTTGCCTATTATTTTTTATTGAGAGAAGAGAATAGGAAAATACATTATCATAATTTAGAAAAACATATTTATTTTTTATTAGTTAGAGAATTACTTATAACGCAGTGTAAATAGTAAATACCGCAAATGTATGAGTTGTTATTGAATAAATCAGTGAACACGAATATCTGATAACCAATAAACCGATTTCACTAATCAGGCAAAAAAGTAAAAACAAAAACAAGATCCTCTGAGAAGAAAACTATACAAAAAAAGCAGTGCAATGGAATAAAGGATCCAATTAATCAAATGAATAACTAAATTAATCCTAATAATAAGAATTGTAAGAGAAATAATTCTCTTTATTTCACTCAAAAAAATATATACATAACTTGATATACAAGATACTAGCATATTTAATATATCTCAACCCCCCGGGCAAACAAAGACGGAGATAGACGAATCTTGGAATAAAAACCCAACAATTTTCTTGACAAACTATTCGTGAAAATATCGAACAACTGTTCTTCGGAACGGATGCAAATTGTTCAAGCATACCAATTCTCGCAAAAAATGATAATCAATATCAATATGCTTCTCCATTTGTGAGAAATCGGGTTTGTGTAAGAAAGAGAGCACTTGCATTATCGGAATAAATGCATGGAAGGGATACGAGAGACATGCAGCTCACGTAACAAGTTAGCAACCCATAATATCTCAGAGGCCGTATTAGCGATCGCTCGGTATTCCGACTCACAGCTGGATCGGGAAACCATAGGTTACTTCTTCGCACTCTATGAAACTAAATTTGGGCCAAGAAAGATCGAGTAACCATATGTTGATCGTCTGGTGTCTGAACAACGCGCCCAATCGGCATTAGAAAACCTACGCAGAATAGGAGAACCCTTCGAAAAGGTGAGGTCGACCCGGACCTTGCCTTTTACATAGCGCAGTATGTGCTTCAATCCTTGAAAGTGGTCGATAGTGGGTGATTTCTGAAACTGACTCATAATATTGATGGAGCAGGCAATGTCCAGACGAGTGATGGTGAAATATTGAAGAGCACCGAGGAACGGCGGCGTTAGGGTCCCTTTCAGGAGAAGGGGTGAAAGGGGGAGTTGGGTTGAAATCCCTGGTGCTGGTTCTCCCATGTTTCTTAGGATCAGGGTTTGAAGTCATGATTGAGAAAGCGGTGACCTAGGGAAGAAGAAGGAAAGAGGACGAAGTGATGTTATCTCCAACTTCGGACGTTTGCACAAAACATCTTTGAACATAACAAAATCCTGAAACTTGCTCCTAGTGCCACCTTCTTCATAAATTGTCTGAACTTCTTTCTCAATATCGTTCTCGCTCATACCACTCTTTTTTCGAGCATATGCCTCCTTGTAAGCACACTCACCCACTTACTAACATTTTCACTAAGTCGTTTCCAACGACCTTTCAGTGATTCAACGTTTATTTCGTTGAGCTCATTTGGATTTAGTGCTTGTTGATCGTGATACACTACAAAAAAAATGGTCTATAATGGCGACAAAAATTATCACTATAAATATGAATTTTGTCACTGTAGCATCTTAGTGACAATATTGTGTGTCGTCGCTATGTCGTGGCTACTGAATAGTGGCTAAAGGGTTTAGCGACGAACTACAATAGTCGTCACTATTGCTCTATTTTATTGTGACTTCAATTTTCATCACTAATTCATTATTAATTAGTTACAAACTTTAATCGTCACTAAAATGTCATGATATAGCCGCACAGATGTGTTGTCACTAAATAAACATGTTTTAGCCACTATAATAATTATCACTAAAACTTTATAATATAGTAGCATAATTTGTCGTCACTAAAATATCTTTATATAGTTACACATGTGTTGTCACTAAATAAACACATTTTAGCCACAACACTAATTATCACAAAAATTTTGAATTTAGTAGCAAAAATTGTTGTCACTAAAATATCTAGCCATAGTTGACAAGATCATCTGAACCCACCTACACCGTACCTAACCGTCGGTCGAGCCACCACTGAGCCGCAATGCCTTGAACCGCACCCAACCGTTGCATTGCACCTAACCCGCCAACATCGAGCCACAGCTAACCAACCGCACCACACCCAACCATTGAACCACATCTAGCCTACCACCACCGAGCCACAAGCAACCATCGACTGAATCCACCGGCATCGTGCCGCACCACGAGCAATTAGGACCACCGAGCCATCATCGCACCGCACCACCTATGAATAATCAGGTGCCCTGCACATAGTCATATAAAAAATTAATATTTAGTGCTTCCAACAGGATTCGAACCTTTTACCTCTTAATTTAATCCTTTATATCTATCCGCTGCACCAAGTGATTAATTATTTATATTTTGGATAGTTAATATATGTAAGGTAATAGTATCTATCTATCTAAACTTAATAAATTTATGGAATCTATTTCTCTTTATAATTTTAAATCTTGACAAACTTATAAATTAAAAAATTACTACCACATCAGCGAATTCTAAAAATAAAAGTAAAATGTAAATATTGATAAAATAAAATTTTATACAGTTTTATATTAAAAAACTACTACACAATATTCACTTTTACTTTATTATTTAGAATTTGTCGAAGTGATAGTAGTTTTTTTATTTATAAGATTACTAATAATTAAATTTGAATAAAAAATAAGTTTTAATAAAAAAAATTTATAACATAAGATTTTAATTTATATTAAACACAAATTTTTCATAATTATGAAATTAAATTTATAATTTAACTAAACAATTTAAATTTACGCATTATTTTATATTTTGAATAAATAATTAACTCATTAAAAAATCAATAATCTTAATTAATTGTGTGTTTTTATTTATATACATGATTAAAGTTTTAATTCAATCTGAGTTTTAGCTTAATTACACATTTTGAATCTTATCACCTTTAAATAGAATAACTTTTAATATAGTAACATAATCTTTAAACATATTTTAAATGTAATTTTTTTATTAATATTTATTACTTATATACAAATATTTATATAATTTAATTACTTAAATATATAAAGACAATATTCAATTATTATTTAATTGCCACATCAAGAATTTTGTTAATATGGGTAAATATCATAATAGTCTTAACCAAAAATGTAATAAAATCTTAACAGTGTTAAATTGGTGGGGATCAAATTACTTAATAAAACATAATGTAGGATATAATTTCATATATTTGGAAGTATATAATAGAATTTCATAAAATTTAAAAGTTTTAGATAATACGTAACCAAAAGCAAACTGATGGCTTATAAAAATTATCACTAATGAACTAGTGGAGTTTATTAAATTTTGAAATTTTATTAAAACATAATAAAAAATATTATTATTGTCAAATTCAGTTATAATATATTAAATTATCACTGTTTATAATTTATTGTGATAAATTTGGTTACCATCACTATAAATTGATTTAGCAACAAAATAAATTATTGTCACTGACTTTAGTGACGGTAAATACTAACAACATATGAAATTGTCACAAATTGAAAAATATTGTGATGAAAAAATTAATTGTAGCTAAAATAGTATTTTTAGTTACAAAAAATTTATTGTCACTAATATTAGTGACAATAAATATTGACAACTTATGAAATTGTCACAAATCATATCTTTTGTGACAAGAAAATTTATTGTTGCAGTAGATATATGTTTAGTAACAAAAATATTATTGTCACTAACTTTAGTGACAATAAATATTCGCAACTAATAAAATTGTCACAAATCATATTTGTTGTGACAAAAGAATTTATTGTTGCTATAAATATATGTTTAGTCACTAAAATATTATTGCCACTAGCTTTAGTGACAATAAATATCCGCAACTAATTAAATTGTCACAAATTGTATTTTTTGTGACAAAATACATAATTGTTACTAAAAATGTGTTTTTAGCCACAAAAATATAAATGTCACTGACATTATTGTCACTACACGTAGTTTTTTTTGTAGTGATACAATTTATGTACACGAGATCATAACGAGGTTCCCTTCTGATTTTTTTCACGTACGCTATCTTCACTAGCACAGACCTATGAAGACATGAGGGTTACATCTTCTTTCACACCCCAAGTAGTTTTTGATCCTTTCGGAGTTTTGTTACTGGGGTTTTGAACATCTTGAGATGTTTGAGTTTGATTGAAATTGAGGGAGAAAGAAAAATTTTGATATTCGAAATTGTTGGGAATTTTGGTAGTTTGAATAGTTTTGGGAGATATGATAATCTTGTTGGTTTGGATAATTTTGGGAATTGAAGAAATAACTGGGATCATTTGGATTCATAACTTGATATTAGAAGGAAGAAACACTAGAGAAAATAGAAGTTGAGTTTGTGAATGAAAATGTATGATTATTAAACTCATTTTATAGAGAAAAAAAATTATGAATTTTGATATAATTTATTATTATTATTTTTAAATATTTATTAATAGTATACATGAAAATACTAATTATCCAAAATAAATAAATTTGAACACCCAATCACACTCTGCCAAGTGGCAGCATGAGAATGAATGCTCAAAGATTGTGCAATCATTCGGTGTCATCTCCTTAGCTAATTTCATTTATTTTTTATGAAATCAAGTTTTGTCTTGTCGTATGACACCACACAAATGTCACTAGTAGAAGTTGTCTTAATTCTTTCATTTTTGTTCAAGTAGTATTATTTAAAAAAGAACCAACAAAATTCAACATCAAGAGATCTCTTGCAATTTTCAATCTCTATCTTTATTCTTAATTTGAAAAGCATATAAAACGTTTAAATGAAACAAATGATACAAGTACAAAACTTAAATTAAAATCCTACAAAGTAACCAAATTAACATTCCCGAGCGTAGTATGCAAAATGAACGCTTATAAGGCCCATACTCATACAAGGAAATTCAAAATGAAGATTTCGTAAAACGGAAATTTATTCAAACGAGAAATGGTGAAATAAAGTTTATTCAAATCATACCAAATTTTAGAGTAACAGATAGGGTTTGAAATTTATAAATAAGCATTTATTTTTTTTACTTGTAACGGGGGAGATGTGACTATATTCTCTAATTTATTCAATTAAATGAACTTACAAACATGCTATCAACATTATGCAATATAATAATTCTTTAGTATTTTAAATATATAAATATTGTAAATTAAAATAAAATTATATAAATTCTATTTGTTTTATAATGGGAAATTAGAAAGTATTAATCGTTGCAGCGGGGCATTTATACTATAATGATATTTTTATGTTTATTTGATTGAATCATTATCATATCTTTAATCTAATTTTTTTATTAATTATGTCACTGTAATAAATGCAAACTAGTTTTCCTCCCGCGCGATGCGCGGCACGTATATATTACTTCTAATAATTTCTTTAAACTATATTATAACTTATTAAATAAAATAAAATTGTAACTATTTCTTCCTGTAATCAAATATATTGTAAAATTGTTATTTTGAAAAGATTTATATTAATTTTAGATAATGAAATATTAGAATGTTATTGTTGGTACATGCATGATTGAGGTAAACTTATAACTTGATTTCTTTTTTCTACTTTCAATTTACTATAAAAAAAATATAAAATCTTGAAGTTTAAATGCACAAGAATTTAACTTTTATATTGGTATTATAGCTTAAATTATGCATAATATATATATATATATATATATATATATATATATATATATAAGAAAAATATATGGATAGAATAACTTCTCTTTAAAAACTTTTTTTAATACAAAGAAATCTCATAAAAATTTTGTTGTTGGTCATTTTAAGGTAATATTATATTTAGAAAGAGATTCAATACCAAATATAAATAAAGATGAATCAACAATAGTCATCTACAAATATCAATTATTTGTCCCCTGCTTAGGGTAGTAGTGAAAGTATATGCTTCTCATGGATATCTGAGTATGTATGATCAAATAAATGCATTACTATTTAAAAAAATAAATCAATTATCCGTCCACTACTTGGTGTAGTTGTGAAAACACATTACCTATGATAGGGGTGAGGAAAATCAAACATAAACCGTCAATCCAAATCGAACCGTTGGGTTTCTGGCAATTTGGATCGGTTAACAACACATACGATTTCAATTCGGGATGGATTTTAAAAATATTTTGGGTTATTAGTTTGGTTCAATTTGGGTTCTGTTACAACCGAACCGCAATCCATATACATATATAAATTATTAAATATTTTGGTATTTATTTATATTACTATATATTCTATATCTAAATAAATTGCAGTTTTTTTTTTTTTTTACAAAATGCTGAATACAAAGTTACAAACCCAAGTTAGTAGTAACCCAACAAAACCCTACTCCAAACTCCCTCGCCCAATTGCTCACCCTTACGCTTCAGCCACTCACCTCATGCACGCTGCTCAGTCTATCCAGGCCCTTGCTCAATCCCTCACACCTACTAAATCCCTCACCCCTACTCAGCCCCTCACGCACATCGGTCTTTCTGTCTCGGCTTGCCGTCCTTGTCGCCTCACGCTACTCGCATGTTGCCAACATGCAGCCTCACGGCCCTCGCTCAATCCCTCACCCGCAATCCCTACTCAGCTCCTCTCTCATGTTGCTTTTTTATTATTGAGATTTTTCAGATATTTTTTTTAATTTTTTTGGGGGTTTTTCGGTTCAAAACAAAATTAAATTGAAACTGATGATTAAGTGCGGTCTTCATATTTTTATTCGGGCGGTTCAGGTCAAATTTTTTAAAATTTGCAGGTTTGTAGTTTTGCGGGTTCAGTTCGGATTTCAAACCGAACCGCCCGTTGCTCACTCTTAAATTGAGATAAAATAATGATGAGTTTGAGCTTTCTCGGGTGCGTCTAAGTGTGAGTTTAAATTAATGTATTGTTGTTAGAAAAAGTTAATTATTAAACATATTCTTAATCTTTGCTTAATTGCTTTAATTTAAATTTAAAATATAGTGCACTTTAGTTGTTTTATATATATATATATATATATATATATATATATATACTATACTATACTATACTATATTATACTATATGCATAAACAATACTTACATAAAGAATTTCATACAATAATAGTGATTTGAATTAAATAAGAATTTGTGTATTATATTTAGTTCAAGTAAATCTTCACAAAAATTTCAATTAGTACACAATTGCAAATGAATTGGATTTAATATTTTATTATTTCCCCTATAATATCAAGCAAGATTGTATATTATATTACTTTAGCAATTAATTATGAATGTCAACAAACACAAAAATCGTAAAGCAAGTTCAAGCCATCATGCATATTAAAGCTCTTGATGTGTTATATTTAATTTTCAAAATCTTCATTTATTCTTTAATATATGAGTCAAGACTTAAACAATATAATGATAAATTGTAGTAGTACTACTACAAAATCTAAGAACTATAAAATGAGTTATGATCAACACACCAACTTGAAATGCATTCCCAAAATTAAACAATAATAAAATAAAATATATTACTCTATGAAAAATATGATTTCAATTTAACTGAAAACTAATATTAATATAATATCCTCAATCATTTTCTACCAAAGAATGGTTGAGTGAATCTTATCTGCAAAACAATTAGCAAATCGATAGTTAGAACATTTCCACTAAAATGCACCTACTACAATCAATACTAAAAAACTTCAAAATATTGTTTCATATCTAACCTATCGAAGACAACATGCACTCAAAATGAAATGACATACACTATTTATGCACTCTTTACATAATTTTAATATTAATTGGTCAATTGATTATGCCCTAAAATCAGCAAATAATACCAATAAGTTTTCTTTATAATTATTATTAGTTAATTGTATATCCAACAAAATAATTAATAGTAAATAATATTTTTTATAATTAATAAAAGTTATTAATAATAATTATTTTATATTCCCAACACAAATTACTTCATCTCATAATTATTTTGCTAGGATTTTTTTATTAGGATATGTAAATTTGATTTCATAACTAAGATAATTCATTTTCTTGAACTTTTGTTATATACCTGAACCATTTATTGTTAAATTTTAATTGCATTATTTCAGTATTTCCCATATTTTGGTTATTGTCAAATTTGTTTCAAACAATATGTTATTCGTTGTTAATTAGTTAATAATAAATTAATTCAATAATTATCTTATCTTATTTAGTCAGGTTCATTTGAGAGTTATAGATAGACATAATTATAGATATAATTTCTAGTAAGGATTCTAGCATAATTACGGGATATTGAGTATTAGTTACAAATTTCAAGACTTTTTAAATTGATTAGAAGCTTTAACTATCCAATAATTACTATATCACTCTACATAATTGTAGAATTATTTTAGTAAAAGTTTTGTTTCATGGGTGGTAAAAAATATTGGTTTGGGGTCATGATTTTATATATGTTAATTCAGATATAAATATATAAGAAAATTTTAAATCAAAATTTTTAATATAATTAACTTTATAAAAAACAAATTCACGCTTCATATTAATATTACTCTACAACAGTTTTAGTATTAGTTTGCAAAATTTGATCTCGAGACAGTGAATATAAACAGTAATATATTATTGCAGATGATCTCAAGACAGTGAATATAAACAGTAATAAATATAACATTGAATTGAATATATTTTTGGGATACAATCATTGAAAATGTTGAAAAATAAATGAAATGCAAAATAACACTACAAAATTTTAATTTCAAAGTACATAATATCAATAATATTTGCGTAATGATAAAATCAAAAGCTAAACTCATATACACTCCTAAATACAAAGCTGTCACTCCGAACTACATAGCTACCAACTCCAAATGATGGTTGAGAGCATCCTTTATAGCATTTCAAACTCAATATCAATTCTGAAACTTTCGATGATGCAAAACCCATATTAATAGTGCGATATTTTGTGTACTAAAGTTAAATGTCTATATTTATGATTATAATAACGCGTTTGGTCCTAAATTATAGTAATTGATGTTAATTTGTAATGGTTTTCCTAGCTGATTAAATTTGTAATATTTTTTCTTGTCATTTAAATTAACTTATTTTTATTATAGCTATTTACTATCATAATAGATTGATTGTAAAAATTACTTACTATATTTTTTTTGTGATTTTTTTTTGGAAGTTTTCAATAGGCAGGAAAAAGAATTGTTTTAGGGGTCTTGCTCGTACTTAATTGCTTTATAAATTATGCTTAATCAATTAAGCATAAAATTTAGAAAAAAATTTAATCTCAACTATTGAGATTTTGAGATGAATATTGTAAATTTATTCCTATTTTAATATAACTTGAAAGTGGATCCCAATTAAAACTTTAAAAACTACAATTATTTTTATATAACATGAATTTTATTTTCCGGAAATTAAGTGAACTTTCCATCTATTTGCTTTTCCTTATTGTTTTTTGTATTATATTTCAGGATTTAATTACTGAATTGTTTGAGTGCCTATTTTAATAATATTTTACCTTTTAATCTCGTACATAATTTCAGGGCAAATGTATATCTTAAGACAAAGATTAAAAGAAATGTATGGTGATTAGTCATAATTTAAATATGTGATCCAAGTGAGTAAGCACCACCTTTCTCTTCATCTCCAGTCAAATAGGAACATTTTCTTTAAACAATTTCATTGTTGTTCAAATATTAAATATAGATATTAATTATTCTTGTTCATATTTCTAGTTTTAGTTTTGGCAGATCTGATCATTCGAGGAGAAAATACGAAGAATAAATTTTTTGCATGTAATTTCAGCACCATAAATATAAAAATCCAAATATTACATCGAAATCAATATAAATCACTTATAAACAAACTATTGGATACAAATATTGAAATTGATGAAAAAATACAATACAATAATAACATCATACAATTTCTCAATTTCGACTATCATCAATATCAACGTGACTGCAAAAGTCGAAAACCAAATCTATGATTTTCTCTTGAACAAAATAGTTGCCCAGCTCCAACTTAAAACTGATAATCCAATAATATTCATGAAACATCTTTTTTTCGAACCTTTAAAATGTAAAATCATTTCAATAAAAATCGAAATATTACATCGAAATCAATACAAATTAATCACTTATAAACAAACTATTGGATACAAATATTGAAATTGATGAAAAAATACAATACAAAAATAATATCATACAATTTCTCACTTTCGACGACCATCAATATCAACAGACTGCAAAAGTCAAAAACCAAATCTATGATTTTCTCTTGAACAAAATAGTTGCCCAACTCCAACTTAAAATCGATAATCCAATAATATTCATGAAACATTTTTTTTCGAACCTTTGAAATGTAAAACCATTTCAGTAATTTTTTGATGAGATATAACTTATATTTATAGTGTGAGACAATATGTAAAAGTGAATTAGTCATATTTATGGTAAAAACAAACTGTGATGAGTTTTTAGCGTAATTAGGGATATGCCATAATGAATTGGTCCGTTGTTGCCATATGTGTTGAATTCATCCATTAATTGCTATATTGTATTTATATGATTAGCATATTTGTATTCATCCATTAATTGCTATATTGTATTCATCCATTAATTGCTATAATAATTATTAATATTAATTCTTTATATACAAATACAATGATTAATAATTATTAATTTTAAGTTATTGTATTTATATGATTAGCATATTTGTATTTAATTTCCTAATTTATTGCAAGATTATTTATGGTATGTAATTTTGGGGGGAAAAATATTTTGACGAGGGATTTTGCTTTTAGATATATATAGATTGTACAGATACAATTAAGATCTATCTATGCTTCAGCTCAGAATCTCAACCGTCCGTAAACTCTCAATCCAACAGACCAGAAACAATCTATCGCCACGTCACTAATCCGGAAGATTTTCGCTAAACAATCTCAGCCGTCCATACAATTCAAAATCCGACCGCTCCATTTATCACTCCATCCCGCCACTATTTCTCTTCTTCTGCAGACAACCTCACTATAAATATCCGCCAAGAGTCCTCACCTTTCATCGACAAATCAAATCTCAATCCCTCTCAATTTCTCACTCAAAAATCCCTAAAAATGGCACGCACAAAGCAAACCGCCCGGAAATCTACCGGCGGCAAGGCCCCGCGGAAGCAGCTGGCCACCAAGGCAGCCAGGAAATCGGCTCCGGCGACCGGTGGAGTGAAGAAGCCTCACCGTTTCCGCCCAGGGACCGTCGCTCTACGTGAGATCCGCAAGTATCAGAAGTCCACCGAGTTGTTGATCCGCAAGCTTCCGTTCCAGAGGCTCGTGCGAGAGATTGCGCAGGACTTCAAGACCGATCTGAGGTTCCAGAGCTCTGCTGTAGCGGCGTTGCAGGAGGCGGCGGAAGCTTACCTCGTCGGACTCTTTGAGGACACAAATCTGTGCGCCATTCATGCGAAGAGAGTCACTATTATGCCTAAGGATATCCAGTTGGCTAGGAGGATTAGGGGCGAGAGGGCATGATTTTCATAAATCTAATTAACAGCTAGGTGTAGAGGTATTGTTCAGCGGCAATCTACTTTATTACAACATTGACAATTATTGTTTCCAAGATTCCTGGTATTGTTGCGTTGTAACGAAGCCATTTCGTGGGAAATTAAATTCTTATTTGCATCATTTTCTTGCGCATCTCCGTTTGGGTTTGATATGAAATGGTTTTGTTCAAAAAATCAATTGGATAATTTATCTTCAATTCAAAATATTAAACTCAAATTCAAAAAAAAAAAAAATTTCTAATATTTTTTCTTTTACTATTTTTAATACTTGAAATAATAAGGGAAACTATTTAAATCTATCCCAAACTTTCATCAACTTCTCAAATCTATCCCCAACTTTTGAATATAACAATTTAAGACCTCAACTTTGAAAATCTTCCCATAGATCAAAATTCTACATGGACAAATAATATTTCATGTCATCAAAAATACTAATTTTAAAAAAATCCATGTAGTTTATCATTATTATTACAATTAATAGGTATTAAATAATTTATTAAAAATTAAAACATTTTCTTACTTCTTCTAAATCACATTAATTACAACATATACAATTAAATTAATTCTATATTTATGCTAATTTAATTCTAATAGTAATAAGGCAAGATTAATATAGATAATAGAAATTTTTAATTCTAAAATTAATTCTCGTATAAGTATAAAATCATATATTTTCATGTATCTCTCATATTTTAATTGAATTATTTTATTCATTTAAGCATTTATTTAAGTAAAAATTAATATTATAATTAAATTGCTATTAATGTTATATCATTTCAATTCCAATATTAATGGAACAATATTAATATAAATATTCGAAGTAATTTAATTATATGTACGTTTAATTTATCAGGTTTAAAAATTATTTATCCCTCTTTATTTTTAAAATAGAGATAAACTACTTTGATTTTTTAATTAATATTTTACGATGACATAGAAAATTATTTGTCCACATAGGACATCCGGTATTAGAATTTTGATCGGTGGGAAGATTTTCAAAGTTTAGGCCTTAAATTGTTATATTTAAAAGTTGGGGATAAATTTGGGAACTCAATGAAAATTTGGGATAAATTGTGATATTTTCCCAAATAATAATTAACATATTAGTCAAATTATTAATTTAAAATATTAATTAATTTAAAAAGATTAAAATTATGAGTTTTATGTGTTTTTGTGGGTATCTGAAATGTATTTATGTTTTATAATAAAATAGATCTGTATAATAAGAATTAGAACTAAATTAAATAAAAGGGATAAACTATTAAAAAGTTCTGCATGTATAAAATACAAGAACAACGACATGGCAATTAATATGAAAAGAATAAAACAAAGGATTAAAGTGAGAAAAAAAGCGATGCGCAAAAACAAACGCAAATTTGCGTTAATTTTTGAGAGAGAAACGCAAATTATAAGTTAGGGTATGAATTTGCAAGTGGGTTCGAGTAGAAAACTAGAAAATCTGGGCAAATTTGCGTTAATTTTGGAGAGAAATGCAAATTATAAGTTTGGGTATGAGTTTACAAATGGGTTCGAGTAGAAAACAAGAATATCTAGACTTGAGTTAGGGTTGGAGATGCTCACACAAAGTACACAAAACGATGTAACCGATTTCATGAATTAGTAGAAAGGGGGATCAAGATAAAACCCAGTTTCTCTTAAATATTAACAATGCATGAGCAGGTATATATATGATGATTCTTCACGATTTATGGTGTTTGCTTCTCTTGTCCTTCCTTTTCCTCTTACCCTTTGACTCCTCTTTAGATTTGTGCTTGCTGGTGTGCCGCTTGCTCGACTTCACCTTACTTTTCTTTTCAATCTTCTTCTTCTTTGGAGTAAGGGGTTCATCATCTGATGATGATTCACTACACTTCAACGAGTAAGGCTTCGGCGGGCCAATCACCACTCTCCCTCTATTTGGCATCTCCTCATCGCTCTCAACTATGTTTTTAGAATTCGGACTATGTGGTAAGTAAGGTCCTGCTTCATCCATTCTTGATCCAACAGAACCCCTGCCTCGCTTGACTCTGTAGTTGGAAAGGTAATGCCATTAGTTTAGTATAGAAGATTAATAATGACCGTACCATAAAGGAGCAAACATACCTGGACTGTAAAAATTGGTCGATCTCATCATCCTTTAAACCTTCATCCTCAATGGGTCTTTTCTTTGAAGATATGTGATCTACTTCATTGGGTTCTCGACTCGTACTTGTGCGGGATTCACGAATGTCCTTGTGGCATCTACCGCTGTTGCTTTCATTTCTGATTCCTCTCCGCTTGTTGTCCAGTTCCAGCTGTTTTTCCCTCAGTCGCCACATCTCGTTAACTTCGACTGCACGATTGGCTGTAGTGTAAAAAAGCAAGGGGAGTTATAGAGAGGCAATACTGTATGAGTATCCAGGCATACAAGACAACAGAACTAACTAGAAAAGTTAAAAATGCTTCGGTGTAACTCAGAATATACTTTAATGAAAAACTAAAGAAAACTGAGCACAACTTCACCACAATCTTTAAGATCTAGTGTGATTTTACAAAGCAAATACAGTAGGAAAGATGGACCCAACTTTCCCCACAATTTCAAAATCTCAAAGTTGGGGATTTCAGCCAGAAGGCATGTGTACAGAAGAACAACTTAACAATTTAACTTAGCCTCCATCCACTTTGAGCCAAATAAGAAGTTCTTAGGCATATAAAATAATTGTTAACATTGTGATGCATACATCATTTCACTGATAAATACAGTCAAACATTGTTTGTGGAGCATCAATTCAGCAAATAAGACATTACAATAGGATTAATAATTTGTTTCAACAAAGGTGTATTAAAACGGATACTTGCATAAAAAAGCCCCACAAAAAAATAAAAGAAACAAAACAGAAAAACTCCGGCATTCCAAACCAGTTAAACGAAAGGTTTTCTTACAGTCCTTATATATGAATCATTGCCATTGCCCTTGACATGCATAGTTAGGTAATAAACATCAGGGATGTTTGTGACTATGTCATTGAGAAAATACTAAATTATTTCGGAAAACAATGCAAGCCAACTAAGATATTCATACATGAGCACAACACTAAGGTACCACAGACACTATCTCAACTTGAAACCGAATAAAAATCAACAAATCTTAACATTATGTCTCTAATTGTGATCACCAAAGAAAAGAAGGTTTGCTGAAAAAACTAACCTTGTTGTACTCCACGGACAGTTGCTGTCAAGAAACGAGAATTTGGTCTACACCTAACAGTAGGCTCACGAAGATAAGCAAGTGCACCTTCCTTCTGAGCCTGGCGGCGCAATTCTGCGGCCTCCTTTAATAAAATGGCAGCGATTCTGTTTTCCGTATCCAAATCCATATGTTCAACAAGACTTCCTGCATACACAAGCAGAATTATAACATTCTACATCTCAATATCCCAAGTGAATAATTTTTTTTTTTCACATTACAAAATTAGAAAGCAAAAATTGCATCATATGCTGATCAGTAGACCAGCGAATTCGACTATGCTCTTTTTAGTTCTTCAATTAAAATTCAAATATACTAATATCAATTGCGGCTGCTATACCCAAAATTGTTACCACAAAAACAAGAAAATCAATTTTTTAAAGCTGAGAAACAAAATAAATGACGTTGCATATTACCGTGCGGTTGTGAAATCTCAATCCAGACGGCGACGGCAGGTAGAGCGGAGGTTTATACGTATAAAGAGAAACAGCGATCCCTTGCAATTGATTAAAGTCGATAAAAGGGAGAAGATGGAAGGCGGCAGATGAGAGAGAGGGTTGGGGTTTTGAGCAAATTAGGGCACGGAATTTGGGGGGGGGGGGGGGGGGGCAACGTAGAAGATGGAAGCCGGGCTGATCACGGATTCACAGGTGCGGATTTGGCTTCGAATTTCCGATCTAATTATTTGATTCCGATATATACGTTAAAAACAGGTTAAATAAGAGTAATTTTCTATTGTCTATTTATATAAAATTAAATTTATACAAAATTATCCATGAGAATTAATTACGCAGGTAAAATTTCTCACAAATATTTAATTAGTAATATGCATTATATGTATAATTGTATATTACATCTAAATTAGAAGTTAATTTATCTATAAAATTTTAACACGTATATTATTATCTTTACAAAAATATTAATTTTAATAAATTGAACTTGGATTTTATACTATTTAATTAATAATTTGTGAGCAACTTTATAAACAAAAATTAGTTTTAAGAATAACAACTATGATTAGTTTTTGGTTCATTTTGTTAGATATATTTTTTAAAAAAATTTAAATACAGATAAATTCACATATCTAAAAAATCTCTAGACTAAACCCCGATAGAAACTAGGGTTTGTATTAAAAAATTGGAAATACAAAATCTGATAAAAACGGCGGCTCTGAGTGGGAATAAGTAAGTAACACAGACGCTCATCACCACAGTTTGCTCAGCTGACTTTGCAAAAATGTCTGCAATCCACCAAAATGTTTCTACGTCTCTATCCGCTTCCACCTCCACTTTCCTCGGCCACAACACTCTCAACACCACCAGGTTCTCCGACATACATATGCATTCGCACTGTTTTCTCATGCTTATTGCTCGCTGCGGGTTTGATTTGTAACTTATGCGTTTTTTTACAGGCCTTCTCATGTCTCGGTGGCGGGGAGAAAGAGTGCGGGTGTGAAATGTGTCGCCTCGCCGTCAGCTGAGAAGACTGGTGACTGATTTCTCTCGTTATCGAATCATGTGGTTTATCACGTTTCCATAGCCGTTTTCATGATTAATTGATTATCATGTTAAGGATATGCTAATTTTGTTTTGAATGCATGGAAATTTGATTGCTTGTGCTAATCTTTTTTTTTTTTTCCCCCGAATAAATGCTTTAGTGTTTAAATGTGCTGAGTTTATGCAAGGATTGGCGTTGTGTAAAAGGTAGAAAGCTTGGAAATATGGGATAACTCCTTGATAGTAAGTTTTAGGAGCACTCTTTCATTGGTAGGAAGAAGATGAGTTCAATTTATTCACCAATTAGGGACTCTGCTATTCTATATAAGCCATTCTGTAGCTTAAAAAGAGCATAGCCAATAAGGAGTCCTGACACACAAATACACCAAACCAAATTTATCCAACAAATATTGCAGTATAACTCGGAGAGGGAGTATGAAGATGTTCTTGAATATTTTATCGTTGGTTCCTTCCAAAACATTGTTGTGCATGACTTTTTCTCTGTGCAGTTACTTGCTTTGGATTTTTCTACATCAAAATTAATTGAATGTGCTCACTATTTGATTCTACTTCTGATGTAGCTTACAAGACAAATGTGGCACGCAATGAAAACCTAGCTAAACTTCAAGCTGGCTACCTCTTTCCTGAGGTGTGTTTCAGATGAGTTTGATACCTGTTGGTAATTCTGGTTTTATCTGATGCATGGTTTAGTCAATCAGAAATCTCCCCGTGTTTCATTTCTTGGCTTACAATGGAAAAGATTCCTTCCCTAATCATTTTCTTGGAGATCACATATAGTTGGTTTGAGAATCCTTGGAATTTTAGGAATCTTTTCAAATATGTGAAAGATTTTCCTCAAGTTGCTTGAAAAGTGCATTATCCATTTTTTCTGAGTCTGTGCGTCATCATTTCTTTCTAGATCATATATAGTTTCCACATTCCTGAAAGTTGTGTTGCTACTTCAATTTCAAAAGGCAAATGGTCATCTCTTTCCTGATTCTCTACGTATGGGATTATGGATTTATTATAATTCTTTTCCTCTTTGTATTTTGCTGTAATGTAGATTTGAGATTTGAACTTGTTCCATTTTTCTGGATTAAGAAGCTCCTGGTATTTGTTATAATTTTTGTTTTCTGAATGTAAAATCTGGGTTTAAAAATTCTCTGTTTGTTCCTATTAGATAGCAAGACGAAGAAATGCACACATTGCCAAAAATCCTGATGTCAAGGTTATCAGCCTTGGAATTGGTGACACAACAGAGCCTATTCCAGATGTCATTACCTCTGCCATGTCAAAGGTATGATTTTTCTGAACCTTGTCACTTTTGTACATTGTTTCTGCTCAATTTTGAAGTGTTCATCAGGCATCACCATATCCTACCTCTAGTTATGATAGCTTTCTGAACTTGGTTTCTTCCTGTCCTATTATATGGTTGTGTGTGTGAACTCACCCCCCAGGTGGTGGATGTAAGGTGAGATTTGTGTGTTCTGTTAGTTTCTCCTTATGTGGTGTTTGCATCAATGTGTTTTATGATCCAATCAAGCTGCACCAGTGTAGATTCACCCAAATTGTTGAAAAAGAAAAATGTTTACTAGATTGATAAATTTTGTTCTTACCTGGATATGTTGGTAAATGATGCTCTTACTCATTAAGACTTGTATTCTCATATCAGAGATCAGATGCATTGTCAACAGTTTCTGGTTACAGTGGTTATGGTGCTGAGCAAGGTGAAAAGGTATTCTTCTTCATACTCTTCCATGCATTATGTGTTCTTTCACCTCTTTTTCCTTCCTCAGTATTGTCGCTCCTTGCGATTGGTGTTTTTGACTTTCATTTTCCCATTCCTACATTAAAAAAGGCACTCCTTTTTCGAACTTAATTCTTAACAGAACTTGAGAGCAGCCATTGCTTCAACCTATTATTCAGGTCTTGGCATTGAAGAAGATGATATATTCGTATCTGATGGGGCAAAAAGTGACATATCTCGCCTCCAGGTTAGCCGTTTTTCACTTTTTTTGTGGGTATATATCAGCAAAGTGTAGATATTTTTGTTGCTGGATATTAGTTTGCAAATTTTTCTTTGGCAGGTCCTTTTTGGATCTAATGTGACAATGGCTGTTCAAGACCCATCTTATCCGGTAAATATATTATGCCTTGTTTCACTAACAAGAGTCAAGTTATTATTGCAATTTAATTGATTTGGTTGCTTGATTGTTCAAAAAGTAAAATATCGGGCTCTAGTTTGATGTTGCCATCTCCTTTCATTTTATTCGGTTTAAATTGTTTGCATTAGCGAATCACCTTTGTCTTATTGAACCTACAAATTGCAAACTCATCACAATGAGGCAGCATTAAGCATGCCCACACAGACCAATATCTATTTTTGTTTGCCTTCTTTTGTTAATTGTGCTGCAGCACAGCATTGAGTATTTTCATATACTATAGGGACTAGTGAGACCAAACTTATCCTAAAATTTTGTTCGACGGTTAATGATTGACCCCTTTACACTTTCAAGATGTGGGACATCATCACAATTCACCCCCCTTTTAAAACTGGATATTCACGCCGGCTCTTTCCGGGCAGCAACCTATACCAATGCCACATTTGGGTGGCTACCCTTGTGTCCACACATGGGGTAGCCCCTTTAGGTAGTTTGTCCACGTGGTAGGTCAGACCAACTTGTTAGGAATATAAGATGTAATCATGGAAGTCCTAAACAATCCAAAACTATGGTAAAAGGTTGAAGATGGACTTGACATCCACTTATATGTTCATCCACACTTTCATGTAAATTTGATGTGGGACATCATAACACCACATACTGGATGATTTATATTCTTGCTTGCTTCTTTGAGTTAATTGTGCTGCTGGTAATAAACTGCTAAAATGTTAGCAGCATGAGGATCTGTTGATTGTTCTTTTTACCTCATTATCTTGCCATTTTATTTTTTTTGGAATTATATTAAATACCTCCTCTCTATAGGCTTATGTGGATTCCAGCGTTATTCTGGGTCAGACTGGGCTGTTTCAGAAAGATGTGGAGAAGTATGCAAGTATTGAGTACATGAGGTGTACACCAGAAAATGGTTTTTTTCCTGATTTGTCCACTGTACGTAAGACAGACATCATCTTCTTTTGTTCTCCCAACAACCCGACTGGTTACGCCGCATCAAGAGAGCAACTAACCAAGCTTGTGCAATTCGCCAAAGAAAATGGCTCAATCATAGTCTATGACTCTGCTTATGCTATGTATGTCTCAGATGATAGTCCGAGATCTATTTTTGAGATTCCTGGAGCCAAAGAGGTCATAACTGATTTTTCTAGTACTATAAAATTATTATTGTAATCGTTTCTTTTGCTTTAAACAGTGCAGTGGCGGCTAGCGTAATGATTTGTGAATTGATACGTACCTTATTATTTGGTTTCTGCAGGTTGCACTTGAAGTGTCTTCCTTCTCCAAATATGCTGGGTTTACTGGAGTTCGTCTTGGTTGGACTGCAATCCCTAAAGAGCTTTGTTATTCTGATGGATTTTCGGTGGCCAAGGACTTCAACCGCATAGTTTGTACTTGTTTCAATGGTGCATCCATCATTGCTCAAGCTGGTGGTCTGGCTTGTGTTTCACCTGAAGGAATTAAGGTCGCTCTCTTTCCTGATATTTTTTGTGCCCAATTTCAACCTTTATCAATTCTCTAAGATAAGCTGAAGTCAAATATTTATCGATGGCAAAAATTAGCCTTAGCGGCGACCCCTACGTGACCCAAAAATCATAAAATTGGCTCCATTAGGCATTTTTGGGATGTTTGGCATCTAGGTGGGTGTGGTCCTGCCTAGTCAACCCAAGCACTTTTAATTTTTAGGGAACTTTGAATTTTATTCCTATGTATTAGTCTATACTCCAATTTTTGATAAATTAGGGAAATTTACCCTAATTTTTCATATTATGGAATTTTATCCTCATTTTTACTTTTGTTAGTTAAAAACGCCCTACGTAATTGAGGGTTTGGAGCACTTTTAACTAATAAAAGTAAACATTAAAGGGTGAAATTCCATAATATGAAAAAATAATTGGGTAAATTCTCCAAATTTCTTGTAAAAAGTTGGTGTAAAATTTGAAGTTGACTAATACATCGAGGTAAAATTCATAATTTTCTTTTTATTTTTATCCATTAATATTTACATACTTAAAATTTAGAAAAAACACGCTCACTTGCGCGCACACATGCAGAAAAACATTGAACTTGAGAAAACTGGTAAATGGGTATAAAAAGATGAAGGCAGGCTAACATTACCAGAAAAGGATGCTTGTAATAACCACCCTGAAACTTTTACATGCAGGCCATGCACGAAGTGGTGGGTTTTTACAAGGAAAACACTGCCATCATAGTGGACACCTTCAATTCACTTGGTTTTAAGGTTTATGGCGGCAAAAACGCACCATATGTTTGGATCTACTTCCCCGGGCGTAGTTCTTGGGATGTGTTCAGTGAGATTCTGGAGAAGACTCATGTTGTTACCACTCCTGGAAGTGGCTTCGGACCTGGTGGTGAAGGTTTTGTCAGGGTCAGTGCTTTCGGACACAGGGAAAATGTATTGGAAGCCTGTAGAAGATTCAAGGAGTTGTACAAGTAGACCTGCCTCTGCTTTCATAGCTGAGTAAGACTTCTTCTCTAGAACTGAGCCTTCCATTATCAATCGGACTACATTTATTAGCAGTGTTGTATTGCCTATTTGCATCTTGATGTTGGCTGTTTTGTATCGATGTTTTCGTTGTAAATCTGGCAGAAGCAAAAATTGCAGACTTTTTTTCCCACAATTTCGTTGAATAAAGTAACAGTTCCAGTTCTACCTATCAAATGATTCTAATGACTAAAACGAATGTCATCTGGGTGCTATTAAAAATGATAGTTTGGCTCCTTGTTTGGGGTGTAACGGTGTAATGAATAAAGCACTTAAGATCGATGCTTAGGCCGCTTAGGTAGAGCCTAAGCACCTATTATTCGCTAAATTGTCTAAACACATGAATTTGAAGGTTTTTGGTTTGGCAAAGAATCGCCTGACACTTAAATAACCTAATTGAAAATTTTTACCACAATGCTCGATAAAAACTGTCATTTTTATTTCTGAAAAAAAACCTCACGATTTTACAATACTTAGAAAAAGTATATTAAAAATAAGATAAAAATATCTAAAATATCATAAATTATTGTAATTGTGTTACTTATATATATATACAAATTAAGCATATTAATAAAATATATACCAATTTAAAATTTTACAAATAAGTCTATGGGCTTTTGGAATTAAAGCCCAATGGCCACATTATATAATGTTTATACCAAATATGAATAAACAAAAAATGTTCAAAATTCCCCTCAAAAAAAAAATGTTCAAAATTTGGAGCCATGGTCCAATTGCAATTAGCTTCTCTCTTACAACCCAGCCACGTCGGACAGATCCCAACGGCTACTTGCAGTCTCCCCAAATTTAAAATTTCTCTCAAGCTGTCGCTTCATAAAAGTTAAACTGCACAACGCTCCATCTCCATCTCCAACTCCACTCCCAAATCTCACACGCACAGAGGTAAATCACAGTAGCGGACACGAATGGGCGAATGCCAGGAGCTCCCTGATAGATTCTTATCAATTTCGTCATCGGAAAATCGAGACTCCGTCGGGTCCTTGAACGACGAAGGGGACCATGAATTTTACGAAAAAATCGAGGCACCGAAGTTTGTTGACTTCAGCGTTCCCGATCACTACAGCCCCGACGACCATTACTGGTTTTGCCTCCGCGTGGGTTAGTCTTCGATTCCAAATTCCCCCTTTTTTTTGCGATTCGATTTTTTCTGCCTCACTGGCTTTTGCAACTGCGCTTACTATTTCTAGGTTTCGTTGTTTACTGGTATTTGTTTCAAATAGATGAGATTTATTTTGCTGCTTCAACTGGTCTTTCTGTTATTCATAATTGTGAGCTCTGTTCAGTTAATTGCATAACTATGGAATTATGAACCCTAGAAATTTTTGGTTATTACCGAAATCTTTTGATCCTTTGCAGAAATGGAGGATTCAAACTAATATAAAGTTTATTCCATAATTAGGAAATGATTGGTATTGGATCATAGATACATGCTCCATAGTTACTTCATCAAGCTGATTTGACTGATATCTTTCAAACTCTTTCTATGTGATTTTATATTTCTTTTCTTTGAGTGGGATTCAAGAACGTAGCAGCTGAATACATAGTAATGGTGGTTGTGTTACAGGTTGTGACAGGAAGCACGATGAAGAAATGGATTCTGAAGCAATCTACAACAACTTTGTTCTTAGGGTTAGTGGTTGATCAGTAGGTGCTGCCATTGCTTGCTCAATCTTTTTTTAGTGCTAAAAGCTTGCTCATACAGGTGATGGCAGCTAGGAGCCCCAATGTAAAGCTTCGGAGAGCCCTTGACAGAAATACTTCAAGGTACATCCACAAATTTACATCTCAATAGGGATTTAAGATTTAAGGTTTCAGATTAGTTCAATAGGATTCCGGGTTATTGGTGCTGACAAATCTTGATCCTGAGTCTCTTACCCTAAGATTTTCAGACTAGTGTATTGGACAAATGAATTTTATCTCATCAATATTTGAACATGTTTTAATTTCATGATCAAATAATTGATAAGAACTTAGTTATTGATTAAATACTATTTATACTAAATATAATTATATTACTTAAAATTTAATTAAAAAAAATATGTTCTTGAATATTAGGAATACATTTCAGTAATATAATTATAATAAAAATATTAATAAAAAATTAACTGAGTTATTCAAACCAATCTTTTGGTTTCGAGCTTAGTTTTACTTGACCTTGTGCTATTCGGGTTAGATTTATTTTGAGCCAAATATTTTAATCATACCACTTTTTTCGGGTTAAACTGACATTCTTACTTTCTTTGAAATGACTTGAATCATGTTCTCCAGAACACCTATAAAATGCCCACTTTCAGCTCCTCCGAAATCATCCAAGCCAAGGCTATCAAGGATGGCTGTCATTTCATCTTTCTCTAAGAAGGTAGCTGACGACAAGAAAAAGCTCGTCCGACCTATTTTGAAGCCTGGACCTACACCCAAGATGAAGACAAAACCGGTTGCTGCAAAGTATCTTACAACTCCGAGGAACAAGAAAAGCACATCAGATCAGAGTTCGTTTAGGAGTGTCCAGCATCCAAAACCTGTTAATGCTGAAGAGCCAACAAGTCGAGTAGTGGCAAAGGCTCTCGTTTTTCGTTCTCCAAAGAAAGCCATCAAGGTTAAGACATCTGCTGAGCTGCGCACACCCATCTCAAAATTATGCCAAGGGATGAACAGGCTTGAGATCTCGAGTCAGAGAAAGCGTGTGCTGGGCTATTCTCTGACTCGAAATCTCAAATCATCGACGAATTTGGGTAGTAGTTCGTCCAGAAAGCAGTTGGGCAGTCAGAAGGTGGTGGAAGCAAAGCCTGAAATAACAACACTTCAATCTTGCAAAGGCGAAGAAGCTAAATCTGGAAGATCGGTTAAAACTAAGATCCGAGGTGAGTTATCTCAAGGGCAGGACTCCAAGAGCAAAGAAAGTAGTGATATAAGAAAAATTTTAGCCACAAAAGTTATTCAAGAATCTACAAATGATGAAGCATGTGCACAAACAGCAGTGTTGCCAGCAACACTGTCTTCAAATTTGGTCTCACCAGATCACTCAAAAGGGGAAGTTGAAGGAGGAGATGATTCAAGTTCTGAAGCTATCAGAGCAGAGGAGATTCATTCGAGACCTCAACCTTCAAACAGAAAGGAGAATGAAATTATTACCACGAATGACCTGTCTAACGCAAATTGTTCTTCTGGAGGCGAACAGATTGGAAATGACCTCGAGGATGGAGATGACAAAGAAAATGCAGCAGCCTCTGATGAAAACAGGTTTGAGGCTCTATGAATGCCTGAAAACGTTTCTGTTTTTAGTCTTGTTGAAGTGGCACTAACTAATCAGTATTGTATTGTTTGCAGAATGCCAAACAACACTCTGAAGCAAAATGGAATAAAGATTTTTGGGGTGCACGACAAATGTGATCAAGCTAGGAAAAAGGTTTTTCATTTACCCGGATGATCTAATTCCATTTGGAATGGTTTTGTCTTTGTTTTCATGTGCCATGTTACTGATTTCAATCTACGACTGATTGCATAGGTTACTAAAGCACAGGATGATCTGAAGGAGACTAAGGTCAAGAAACCGAAGGCCACAAACCCTAAACCTTTTAGACTAAGAACTGATGTAAGGATGGATCCCTATTCCCTGCGTAGAAGATTTGTTTTCAATCAGCAGTCAGAAATCTAATAACATTGTGATTTCAGGAGAGAGGAGTTCTTAAAGAATCTACATTGGATAGAAGAGTCGAACCCCTACTTCACCAAAGTGAAAAGGCAAATGTGAGTACCCCAGGTGGGAAGTTGTCACGGAAACATGTGAATGATATTCAAGTAAGCGTTTCTCTTTCAACACCTTACATTCTTATGGATGTTACGACTAAAATTCTGTCAAATTTTTGCAGAAAAGTGCAACCGTAGTTTTAAAGACTCCAAAAGGTAAGGAGAGATCAAAATCTGCAGCTTCAACAACACTTGAAAGCAACCAACATCCCGAACAAAAACTGAAGAGTAATGCCATGCAAAGGTTAGAGAAGTTTAGGAAACTCACCTCTCCTCTTCCTAAACAGAGTGTGAGGCCTCAAGGGTAAGTGTAGAATCCTTCTCTAACTTACTTTCATAAACCCACCCCACCCACATTGAGATAGATGACTGATATTCTCAGTATTGCTGAATTTCACAGACTTGTTTCAACAAAGCAGGAGATGATTTCTTACCTGATTCCTGGTCAGAAGCTAGACGTGATACACGAGGCTTCACCTGAAGTTTCAGAAACAAGGAGTGTACGAAAGCCAAGAGGGGATCCTCCCTCAACAGATGCTTCTGCTTCTCGATCATCATCATCATCATCACGCAGCAGGAGGCTCATAATGAATGCTGCTGAACCTAAGTCTCATAGCACACATGTACCAAGGAGTTGCACCAAGAAACTCAAATAAATGATCCAACTTCAACTCATGCCTGTTTGTTCAATTTTTTATTGAATTGTTTATTGGTTTGTGCCATACAGTTATGTATTTAAACTTTCCACCTGTGCGGTTCAGATTATTATGCAGAAAACTGTCCCATGTTGAGCAATTCTGTTATTTGTATCATGATTCATGAAAAGTGTAATACAAAATATTATGCATCTGCTTTTGAATGAGTTGTTTATTCATGCAACAAGCCAGCTCAAATCAACATCAAATGTAGAAATTCAGCCAGGAGAAATGAGATGGGACCTATCTCCAGAAGGTTGTCGAATTGAGAGAAATGTCTAGTAAAAGTTATCGGTTAAAGAACCTGCTTGATCCCAACATTAACAAACTAGCATGTGGATTCTATAACCGCAATGCCATATGCTGAAACTTCTAGGAAGCTCTTTCCTTGATGATATACTTCAACTTCTCAGTTCCAGCAACAAGTTCTTCTGATATTCCTCGTTCGTTAGCAGAATGGCCAGCATCCGGAACCACCTGTGGAGTGGAAGGAAGTATTTAGTTTTTCGATCCTCAAAATTCTGAAAGCAAAAAGGCCCTTGTGCCTGAACCAGGAAGCTGCAAGGTCAGAACTATCCCTGGCTGAAAAAACTAATTAGTTCGAAATTTTTTAATATTGGGTGACCTCCAGCTACAGGAACTGTCTTTAGTCCTTTCTCTAGAGACTATATAGTGAACAGAGAAACTAGGTTTTTTTTTTTTTTAAAAAAAAAAATTAGTGCTGTTTACCTAAACAATGGCTTTATTGTGAGATAATCCCCTTAATACTCGAGCAATGACACATTTGTAAAACATTCCTTGACCAGTTACAAGAGATAATCACAATTGGTATACCTCTTCAACCAGGTTATTGCTACATGTGATCGATCATGTCGACATTTATACGACCAATTGGGACAAAGCATTTACCTACTAGTACTTAGAAGTTGGGGACTAATTTTATGAATAGCTAATTAATCACATACAGTGCCATTCCCTAGTTCCAGAAGGTTAAGAGAACATAAGGATGCCCCACAAAGAGAAATGAGGAATAGCTCTCTCCCCTAATACTGCAATGAATTTATGACTAATAGGATAAATCAAACAAATAGCTTTCCTACCAATCAAACCAACCCTATAATACTTGCTATATACTGAAAATGCTAATGATGTGAATGTATTCTTACTCTGAAATCAGCCTCTGGCCAAGCCTTATGAAGATCCCATGCTGACATCATAGGGCAGCAGACATCATACCTTCCCTGCATGAGAATTTAGAGGCTTAATATCTTGTCTTTCGCTGGTGTATCCTCCAGAATTTTTTTGTTCCGGAGTAATTCAACAGCTGTTTATGAGAAGACAATTTAACAGGAACAATTTGGAACAAAAAAACAAAAAATTGGACCATGACTCGAAAATTCCTTTACATGGCTCATCTTTTAATTTATTGATCTGCTCCAGAAAAACAGAAGACTAATGGCAGCATTTTTGAAACTCTCTTCAAGGTATATATAGGTTGGAAGGAACCGAAACGACACTGAATACAAAGTTGAACAGGCTGGTAATGAGCAGAAATAAATGAAATTTAACATTGATGTAATGTTTATCAAAATAATTTTATCATTTTGAATTATCATATCAGAACCTGCTGGGCAACACGCATTATTGTCCAAGTCCAAGAATCATATTCTGGATATCGATGAGTTAATAAGATGGTAAGTAAACAAACCTGAACAATTACAGCGTTGATATGCTTTATTTTCTCAATGTTGTCCAGCAGGTAGGAGTCCGAATCAAAAAAACCTTTGTTGAAAAAATAGTGATTCTCAATCCTTGCAAAAGCCTGAAGAAAGGAAAAAAGATTTTATCTAATGGATAAATTGCAATTTATTTTCCCAATCACAAAACTCATATGCAGGAAGCACTAATATATGATTGTCTGCTGGCATAGAAAATATTAGGAGCCAAAATACCAGGACCGACATTTTTTCTCTTAAGACTCAAAAACAAAGATCCAAAGCCAATCAAGCAGAAATCATGACTTCTAAAATGGTCTCAAGGAAGTTCCATTCCCTAAGTTGTGACATTATGATAGAGAACTTTGGTTGCTCATGTTGTCAAAAACAGAACAAGAACCTAACTTATAAACCATACCAACAAACAAAAAAACATTCCACCCAACTAATATAAGCATTCAAGTGGATACAAAATACCTATATATTGCAGGGAAATTGATATATATTAGGCCTTTCTGCTTTATATAGAGAGCACCATCACACCTCTTCCTTACGGATTTTATTTTGGGAGTCTTTACAGAATAGTTGTAGTTTCCATCCTACCTATTCTTGAACACATTTTGACTTTTGATTATTGATATTATCCATTCATTTCACCAATATCTAACTGAAACATGCATGGCCTTTATCGGAGAATCAATAGATACTTGTGGCTGGCTACAAAGAAGGAGAAATGATGCACAATACATGCCACTGAACTCACCAAGCAAAACTCATCATCATCTCCTCGTTTTACGGTAGTTTCATTTGGCAGAAGATGAGCTGTCATCATTTCCCATTTGGTCCATGCCCTAGCAGCTGCATACTACATTATCAAGAGATTAACAAAGAACATAAACATGTTTAGTTATACAACCAAACCAAAGGACTTCTGTCACTTTTTTCAACAAACGCGTTATCTTCCTAGTAGGCCTCAAGAAGTAGAATAACTTTTCATTATGCTTCAATGAGAAAATCTATGGCTTGTGGAAGATATTCTGTACCAGCAGCCAACAAAATGCTGCATTGAAGAAAAACAAGAATGTTAAAACTTACTTGTGTTTCCTTGTCATTGGAGTTTAACCTCTTGTGGTAGGCATCAACAAAACACCCTCTTTCACTTTCGGGAATAAGATCTCTAAATGGCTCCCAAGCTAGAACAAGATTTAATCAAACCAAATTTAAAAACTCCATATCCACCAATCAGCACAATTGAGATACAAAAAAAAAAAACTTTGTTCCAATGCTACTTCCCCACATTTTAATCAACGATAACTCAACATTCTTCTAAGCTATACTAGACTAGGTATAATGTACGATAAACCTTGATGAAGCATAAAACAATAAGGTGCACTACTAGGAAATGCAAAGATTTAAAAAAAAAAAAAAAAGCACACCATCAGGGTATATAGCAGCAGCTCCACCCTCGTAAAACCAGTCAATTTCTTTCTTCCGCAATAGAAAAATTCCTCTCAATACCAAGCCAGTGACCTTGAATATAAGGAAATTATAGGCAATCAACATTCTATTCTAAATAAAGAGATCAATACTTGTATTATAATTTGCAAAAAAGCCACCATCTTTTTTGAGGAAAGGTATTATAATGAGCAAGCAAGAAACCTTGTCAGGATGAGATTCACTATATGCTAGAGCGAGTGTACTTCCCCATGAACCACCAAAAACCTGCATATTAATGTTGATGTGAAACACATAAAGTAGCCATTTCCAAAGCATCGAGAAGTTAAAATTACCAGCCATTCTGGGACTTGTAAGTGCACTCTCAGTTTTTCAATGTCATCGACCAGGTTCCATGTTGTATTCTCCTCCAGGCAAGCATGAGGTGTACTTTTACCAGCGCCTCTCTGGAAGAGAATTTTTAATATGAAATGTCATGCACTCTGTTCCTTAACCTCATAAACCAAATAAGTTACGATCACGAACCTGATCAAACAAAATGATCCTATAAAAATTGGGATCAAAGAATTTCCGGTTACTAGCTGAAGTTCCACCCCCTGGACCTCCATGGAGGAAAACCACTGGCTGCAAGAAAGAATAAAGATAATAAAAAGGCTGAACATAGCTGATCGTAATCCATAAGACGTACGGTATTTTTGACAGAAGGAAAAAGCCGTTGACATCAACTGTCCTACCAAGCATTATATTAAACGAAGGAAAAAATTGATCATCCAATCTATTTCATTGTTAAAGCAACTAACTAATGTTCATCTAACAAGATATGAATTCAACACACTCATTCTAATGGAAATGGAGATCTAATTTTGTATCCGTTTTTTACTTGGGGTTGGCACTGATGTTGACCTGAAGCTAAACGAGGGAAAATAAATGTAGTGGTTTCTAGCATCTGCCTTCACACTAAAAATATTTTTAAGCCACATACACATGAACACGGCCATTCACCAGTTCCATCACCACTTTCCAAATTACATGAGAATTCTGGGGATGCAGAAGGTTCATGACATTTACATAAACTTCTGGCTTCTGAAATGAGATTTTCAAATTCCTTGCCTTCCACTCCAAATAATACACGCACTTTGACTCTGCTTCAAAAAATGACTTGTCTGGAAGGACCAGTGCCACTTTGTTTTCACAGACAACGGAAGAGTCTCAAGAGAGTATTGAGCAACAAACACATTAAGATACCTCCCATCAATTAGGAATTGAAGGTTAGATACTAAGAATAGCCAGCATAGTTAGTAGAAAATCCCCGACTCAAGGAAATTGAACAGCATGCTATCTTCTTTCAAACTTTCTACTAAGTTATGCCATCAAAAATCCCAGCTATAAGTCAGCAGTTGCACCTTGAAAAGGAGACCTACAAAGACACTATCAAGTTTTGATGACCTAGGTTACGAATTTACACAACACAGCTCCCACAACCATTTCATACAAACAGAAATCTGATAAAATTTACGAGAAGCAAAGCCAGTACAAAGGATGTAGAGGTAACAAAAACTCACATGCCCGCCTGGATTTCCGGATTGTTCGTAATAAACTGTGTGAATGTCTGAAACCTTCAGAAAACCAGTGTCGTATGGCTCTATATCCGGGTAAAGGCTCCTATTCACTTCAGGAGACGCTACCTTGGAGTCCATAGTTTCGAGGATTACTCGGTGATCAGTGTTGTTACTGCTGTAGAAATCAAGATTACGGCTGTGACTGCACCGCACTCGGCTCGGCTTACAACCTTCACAGAATCAATCAACCAATATGCGCAAGAATCCAATTACTATCTAAAGATAAATATCTTGCAGTAAAGAATCTAAAGATAAAGATTCTGCAATCCGCCAATTTCTCCTATACTAAGATTATACAATACAAAAGGAGGTGGGGTAGGACATGGGTAAAAGATCGTTTCAAACCTAGAAATCAGTTTTGTGATTCACTAGGTTTAGTGTGTGTGAGTGTGCGCGCGTCGCTCTATCTAAAGCTGTAGAAATTCACACTGACCGAGTCAGATACATTTTTTTAACTTCCATCAATGGTTAAATTGCATTTATTCTGTTTATCTCTTTCTGGGACTTCCAAATCTCGATCCCTTTCACCCCAATGAAAAATCTTGGATTTCATTACACAACGAAAGCAAACAAAAACGCAAGAAAAAAAAAAGTCAAAGAGAGAGGGAGAGACCTGGAGTTGAGGAATTGAGGGATGGAGAGAGAGAGTGAATGAGAGAAGTGTGAGTGATAGATAAATGAAGAGAAGTCTTGTGAGGTACAATGGCAACCCCTAGATTGAAATGCAGATTATGCATCATACATACGCAACGACTGTATCAACAATTCATCATTCTTTCCAAGATTGCTTTTTTTTTTTTTTTTTTTTCTTTCTTTCTTGTGGATTAATCATTAATTTACACGTAACAATGATTTTATAGGGCAGTTTTTGTCTTCATCCGAGCACCACCATCTTCGCCCTGTTTTTACTGAAAAAGAAAAAAAACAAAATTTAATATGCTTTGCTTGACGTTTTCTTGGAGTCCCACATCAGGAGGCATGCGATACAGACAGATGAAATGGCAGAAAAACAACCAAGCAAAGACCGATTTCTGAGAGCCACAAACACTGGATACAAAAATAAAAGGCTCACAAGATCCCATTTTCTATCCAAATTCCATCCCTTTCTTTTTTGCACCTTATAACTCCAACCTTTCTCCCACAATATCCAAATAATCAACCTTTGTTTCATCACAAACATGGAAGTTAACCAACGCATTGCCAGAATCTCTGCTCATCTTCATCCTTCAAATCCACAGGTAGTTAAAAGTTTTCATGATACTTCAAGAAAAACTATGGTGATTTTGAAGCTCAAGTTTGCTTCTTTCTGTTTACACAGATGGGAACGGAGCATCCCATATTAAGGGCGGCCGACTGCAGGGCGAAAGGCGGTGCTCCTGGCTTCAAAGTAGCCATATTGGGAGCTGCTGGAGGCATTGGCCAGCCACTCTCCATGCTGATGAAAATGAATCCATTAGTCTCAGTTCTGCATCTCTACGACGTCGTTAACGCCCCCGGTGTTACTGCTGATATCAGTCACATGGACACCGGTGCAGTTGTAAGTTGATATGGCACAGAAATATTTGCATGGTGTTTTTCAAGAAAATCAGATGTTTTTTTTACCTGTTTTTGGTTTCAGGTGAGAGGCTTTCTGGGGCAGCCGCAGCTGGAGAGCGCGCTGACAGGGATGGATCTTGTTATCATACCAGCTGGAGTTCCGAGGAAACCAGGAATGACTAGAGATGATCTGTTCAACATCAATGCTGGCATTGTGAAGACACTCTGTGAAGGGATTGTCAAGAGCTGTCCGAACGCGGTTGTTAACTTGATCAGCAATCCGGTGAACTCTACGGTGCCGATTGCTGCTGAAGTTTTCAAGAAAGCTGGCACTTATGACCCCAAGAAGCTCTTGGGAGTCACCATGCTTGATGTTGTCAGAGCCAACACTTTTGTGGTATGTATCTGTGGCCTTGCTTGTTTCTTGAATTATATGGGAATATTTGGGTGTTTATTTTGTACCTAATTTGTTAATAGGCTGAAGTTTTGGGACTTGACCCTAGAGAAGTGAGTGTTCCTGTTGTAGGTGGCCATGCAGGAGTCACAATTCTGCCTCTTCTCTCTCAGGTTTCATATAAATCTGTGAATTATTACATCACTTTCTGCTGAGATTTACTTGCAGCTAAACATAGATTTACAGAAGAAATCATCTTGACAGGTGAAACCTCCTTGCTCTTTCACACCAGAAGAAACCGATTACTTAACAAAGCGCATTCAAGATGGTGGGACCGAAGTTGTTCAGGTAAAATCAGTTTATGCATTGCTTGAATAACAAAAGAAAACAAGATACTACTCCTGTTGGATTCTTACTACAATGGGAAAAACTGGCCACCTTCATTGCAGGCAAAAGCTGGTGCAGGCTCAGCAACTCTGTCAATGGTAACAATTTTGGTTCTAGTCTTATTCAAAGTGAATGAACATGGAATATAACTAACACTGCACATTAAGTTGTGCAGGCATATGCAGCAGTGAAATTTGCAGATGCATGCCTCCGAGGCTTGAGAGGAGATGCTGGCATTGTTGAATGCTCTTTTGTAGCTTCACAGGTTGCTTCTTCGAGCTTCGTTCTGCCCCGATAACATATCTGCTCCAATAGTTCTGCAAAATCTTGCTGATATATGCTCCTGAATGATGGTTTACAGGTTACAGAACTCCCATTCTTTGCAACTAAGGTACGGCTCGGGCGTGGAGGAGCTGAAGAGGTGTTCCAACTGGGGCCTTTAAATGAGTATGAAAGGTATGCATAGTGTGGTAGAATATAGCTTCTGCAAAAACCAGATTTGCTGACAGTGGGATAAATCTGGACAGGGTTGGATTGGAGAAGGCAAAGAAAGAATTGGCAGAGAGCATTCAGAAGGGAGTTTCCTTCATCAATAAGTGAAGATGACTGAGAGAGATCTGTTACAATATCAAACTAAGCCTGTTGTAAGCTTCCTTCATGATATAATACTACTCTTACTGTACAAGTGAAAACTTCCTTTCTTTGTATAAATATGATGAAAGAGCAGAACTTGTGCTCGTTTCCACAAAAATTCGATAAACAAGAACAAAAATCTGTACAGTTTTCTCATCCTCAACCTCAACTACTCATCATCAGATCCTCAACGAGAGTTTCACAATGTAAATGGGTTGGGAGGTGGGTGAATTATAGGCATCTTTGACATAGTAACATTGCCCAAGAGCACGCTCGGCGACACGGAATCCTCTGCTATTATAGGATTGACCTGCATCACCTTCTCCGGGATGATCTTGTTTCCATCAACCTTGCCCAGCACCTCAAAATGCACCCTAACAGTCGAAGGCTTAGTTCTCCATTCAGGGAAAGCTTGATTGTGAGCCATATCTCCCTCTGTTACCTTCTTCTCCACTCCAAAACCTATCTTTACATAAGTCTCAGCAGACACATCTGCTTTCAAAAGCTTGAAAGATCCCTCCTTGTCTGCTCTGGAGCCCAGCACAGACGACAGCAATGCCTCGAAACCAAGTAGGTTGGAGTTTGAGCCATTGACGGACACAACAGGCCATAGTGTGCTGAAATGGTCTGGTGCAAGAAGGGCCGTGGCTTCTCCTTGGAGACGATCAATGGCGGATACAGCACCATCTTCCATGGCCCTTTTCTTTGAAGCAGAGGATAACTCCACCAGACCAGGCGCGAGGCGCTTGAGCTTCAGCCTGTTGCTGGAAGAGGGCGAGGATGAGGCCGGGGACGTGAGTGATGTCGGGCCAACTATACGGAGGGAAAGGAGTGGACTATCTTGGGAGCGCGCAGCATATTGGAGATGCTCAGCCAGAGCGAGAAGGCCTGAAGCAAAACCATTACTCGATTTGTTCAGTGGAAGTGGAAGGTCAATTGGATGGCGCAAGCTCACTGATTTAGCCCCCTTGACGGTAACAACTGCACCATCTGCTAAGATCACCTTCTTCAGCACACCAGCATCCACATCATGCTGCGCACCAACAACAATCAAATCATCAAGCAATCAAAGATGAAGGGAATAATACAATGCTCAGTTCGTCTTCACTTACGGGCAATGATATCCTCATGTCCTTGGCATCTTGAATCCATAGTTCCATCGGGCCAGACAACTGAAACGGCGCCAGCACCGGCATTCGATCATCATCAGCCTTTAGTCTCTCCAACGCCCCGTTTTCCGATTTAACCGGATCATCCATTCGGAAAATGGGTAGGTCAACGTACTCCCATCTGTTCACATCCTCCAAAAGCTTCAAAGGAAGAACCTTATTATCAATCGCCACATCGAATTCATATGCTATTGATTTCCCCACCAAGGCATCCCTCGGATCGAATCCCGATATCTTGAAATCATCCGTTTGGAGTCCAAGCCCTTTTACAATTGCTTCTTTCAAATCCTATAAAGAATAAACATACATAAAACTTAACAATCTCAAATTTTGACAATAACCCTAAATTGAATAAAATTAAACGTTTTCTTCGACAACGATATCACAAACCAAATCCAGAGCCAGAATCTCGTAAACGTAAAACAAAATTAAAACTTACGGAAATGGCTTTCGGATATTGAGGATTCAAATCTTGGGCGGCAACCGAAGCGGCCGAATTAGAAAATTGAGCTCCGATCAGAACCAAACACAAGGCGGCAACGTTGAAAGGAAATCGCCGGTTTGATTCCATTGAGGGGGTGATTGAAGAAAGAAACGAGAAGCTTGAGCAGAAAATCAAGGGGCTGGTGCTTAAAATTGTAGTTTGGATTTTTTATGATTGAGAAATCAAATGGATTTCTCAACTTTTTAAACTGGCCGTTAACCGCGGGCGTAACGGCAAAGAGCGGATGACGTGGATGTCCCTCAGCCAATAGAAATCGAGATAGTGATAAAGCGGAGCCTTTTGATTGGCTGAACTTCGTAAGTTTTACGTGGATGTTTTATCGCGGGAAATTGATCAACGCACCGTGAATTTCGGTGCTGGGGTTGACGACGTCGTTCATTAAAGAAAATCTCAAATATCTAGTTTTTTTTAGAAGTTTTTTCTATTTTATATTGTGGATGAGACTTAAGTTTAAAAAATCATTACTCTTTGTCTTCAATCATATATTCACATTTTTCTATAAAATAATTTACTCAATTTAGATTTATATTTTAGACAAAATATTTAAATAATGATTAAGCATAAAACACCTCCTCATGACAGTCTTCATCTTATCTTCAATGTATTTTCCTATTCCTCCTTCCTACTACTCACCAATTGATCCCCCATACGAGAGTGTAGTTAGAAAATTCAATAGTTGCCAACTTCACATTTTTTAGCTCGAGTAGTTGTAGCAGTTGAATATCAACTCCACTTTTCTTTCTCACTCCAGCTACAACTTGGGGTTATTAAGGATGGAATTTTCATTATGATTGTTCCCAAGTTATTATCAAAGGAATCCTCCTCAGCATAGTCATCAATGTCTTCCTCATACCGAGAACTTTGTCTCCTTTCGAGACTCTACCACCTCTACTGCCTCGTCCCCTTATTCCAACATTTTTTAAATATCAGTAGAATCTTGTCGAATCTTCTATACAATAGAAAACTCAAGATCATCAATTTGTTGATGCATCGCTTCCATATCTCACTCCTTATACCTTATTCAATTCGGATTTCAAGGCCTCCATCATGAACTTGGCTTGCCCACCGAGATCCTCATCCTCTTCTCTCTGCAACCTCCCTTTCCTCCTAACAACTCGGTTTAATTACTTTTGGACACTTGCAAAATAAAGGTTAGATAAAAAAGGATCTCACCACCTCACGTGCACTCATGTATCACTCAGATATCTCACACTCGTATATCGCTCGCAATATATATAGCTTTTTTCAGTCCCTTTAAGAATCTCACCCTCTCTTACCTTTTACCAATTTTTTCTCCTTTCAGAAGAACTCAAATATTTTTCTAAAAATACCACATAATTCAAATATATAAACCAATTGAACAAGAAGGATCTAGACGACTCAAGGAAAGTAAAGGAATAAAAAATGGGACCAAAAATTGGAAAACATTTTGGAAGGCAAAAACTTAGGGAAGACATAGAATTTGACTTGATAGAAGGACATTATGAAAAAGTGGTGACACTCATCTAGAGCACGTCGAGACATTTCCCAAAAGTACAATTAAGCTCAAAACAGACACCGTATGCAAAGATTATGGCAAAAATAGTTTTGGCCGGATAAAATACACTAGTAGAAATCAAGAAAATAGAAATTTTGAATTATTTTATTCCTCATATATATATATATGGTTGCATTCTATGGTTACTTAGGTAATCTACATTCAATTTGAAAATGAAAAAATTTTCGGTGCATTATGTAATGAAAATTGCTACATTATTGGAGTATAATAGTACTTTTTAAGTCCAAGATTTTGTAAACGTGCAACATGGACCAAATCCACCAATATTGCATTTTCCTCTACCCTTCAAAATTTTTATAAAATTTTAAATAATTATAACTCACTCAATTTAACTTATTTTTTCACGTAAAATATATCAAATTAAAGATATTTTAATTATCTTTCAAACAAAATTCCAATTATATATGTTCGAAATAATATATTTGTAGTAAAAGTAAATAATGTAATAGCTAAAATTAAATAATATAATATAATACAAAGGATAATGTAATGATATATTTAAAATTATTGTATCATTATTTGTTCTTAATGGTACATTAACCGTGGCATTATTCGTACATTATCTGTCAACTGAATGGTACATTATGAAATATGTATCGTATTTTTCTCTCAGCTATGACAAATATGTTGCATTATTTATTTACAATTTCAATATTATACCAAAACCTGGTGTCATATTTCAAAAATAAAATAATATTTATTTACAATTTCAATATCATACCAAAATTTGGTGTCATATTTCAAAAATAAAATAAAACACGTTATAAAAGATAATGTAGTAGATAAAAAATAAATAATACATCAATTATCCTATATATATTGTAACATCTACATGGTTAAAAACTATGCAGATGGGAAAGGGTGGTAGCGCCTGAGCCGGGGTATCAACTTTTGGGGAAGGTGATGGTGAATGAGATGGTGTCATGGTGGTGGCGTGGGTGTAATACCGGGGGATGGAGAATGAGATGGTGGGTGGACAAGCGACGCGTAGGTTAAGGAATTGACGGTGGACGGATATGGAGAGGGAGGATTGACAGACGGTGAGACGATTGGGTTATTGTAGCTATCGGAGAAGGTGAAGGTGAATGGGAGGGTGGTGGCGCGGGTGCAACAGTGGGGTGGGTATTGTTGAGGGGGCTGATCATTGAATTGATTAAAGATACTATATATTTTCCTTAAATTCAATAATTACAAAAAGATTAAATGATCCTTAATGAATGAAAATTAAGGAAATATAAATTTAAAATTCATTATTTGATAAAATATCAGGAGAGAGATATATTAGATCATATGATAATAAATAAGTATATTAAAAATAAAAATGAATCTCATCCATTAGATTTAATTAAATCAATGATTGATATCTAATTAAACAACAATTAAAACACAATCAAGCAACAAATGATCAATCAACAACCGAAATACAATCAAGGAGCATTGTAAACGTAATCAAGCAACTTTATCATTTTATCACGGGGAAATTTTTATTACCGGATCAAATTCCTATATATATATATATATATATATATAGGGGAGTGATCTAGGCTGAACAAGTCTATGTGAATGAACAGAGAACAAAATCTAACCATCCAATTTTTACATCTACGTCCCAGATTTAATATTACCGTCTATCATTAAATAGTACATTGTTTGTCATTAAAAGGGTATAATTGGAAAAAAAAAATACCGCATAAGCAAAAACTGAAAGTCTAAAATTATGGGAGCAGTTACCAAATTCGATCAAACCACGATCTATACCAAATTAATCGAATATTTTAGATGTTTGTTGGGTGTCATTAATGATTTTTTCCATTATTATCAAATAAATTGGAAAGAGAAAATGCACCACGATTTATTCCATAATCTTAAGTTAATCGTTATCATTGTTTATTGCTTTGTGTGTCATTATTTATGACTTTGTGTGTCATTATAAGGTTATTCTCTCAACTTCCAGTAATATATGATATGTATAAACAATTTTAGTTATTCGTTAAACAGGGATTCGAAGAATGATACATTTATTCATAAATAATGACACTCACATAAAATAAAAATGACAATCGCATATGACACAAAAATAATAAAATCTAGACGTGAATGCGATCCACCAAGTGTCAGCCGGATTTGAAGAATGATACATTTATTCATAAATAATGACACTCACATAAAATAAAAACGACAATCGAATATGACAGAAAAAAAATAAAATCTAGACGTGAAGGCGATCCACCAAGTGTCAGTCGGATTCGAAAAATGATACATTTATTTATAAATAATGACACTCACATAAAATAAAAATGATAATCGCATATGACAGAAAAAAAAAAAAAATCTTTGACAGTTCATGTCCGACTTCTTCGATGGTTGAGATTCTCACTCGACGGCGTTCCCTCTGCCTGAGCGATGCCGGTGCCGGCGACTGAATAAGTGGGAGAATGGTGCACGAGTAGCTAAAGACGATGATGACTTGCCGGAGTTTAGTTTTTCTGGTGGGTTTAACTCGTGTGCAACTAAGATATCATCACAAGAAATGCTTTGTGATGTTCAAATGACCCCAACTCCAGTGGATCGCATGAGAGAACTTATTAAGAAATACGGGCAATGTGAAGGGAAGAAGATAGGTCTTGGTGTTGGGCAGTGGGGTGACGACGACGACAATGATATTCCAGAGTGGCTGCCGGAGGCGGCCGTCCGGTTTCAGACCGGACGATGGTGAGGGAGAGTGCTGGTGGCCGGACGATGGTGAGGGAGAGGGTGGACGATCATGAGGGAGAGGGTGGACGATCGTGAAGGGGAGGGTGAATTAACAAATTAATTGAACCCTAAAAGAAGCTAAATAAATTAAATCCCAAAAAATTAGGTAACTACCATAATTATCAAATCTACTATAAAATATAATAATATTTACTACCTAAAATGCCCTTTCAAATAAATAAATAAATTTAATGACTGCCACGTGTCATTATTATAACCATCAGATTCAAAAAATTAATGGTTAGATTATAGGTCATTGTTCATTCACAACACTTAGTTCAGAAATGAACACAACTCTATATATATATATATATATATATAACATGGGCTTCGGGCATTCTGAACTCAGATAATATATATTACACTAATTTTAAGTATATAATAACTGGTAAAGAATTATAATTAATATTAACAAAATAAATAATAATTAAGTTTTTTATGGGAACGATAAATATGTTGTAACAATATATGATAATAACATAAAAGATAAAATTGTTAAAGGAAAATTTTAAATTTAACATAAGATAGAATAAATAATTTATATAATTTAAAAATAAAAATGAAAAACAAAAAACATAACCTAAAAAACCTCAATTGATTTACGGAAAAGAAAAAAAAAATTCAACATTTGGACAAACTAAAATGTGGAAGTTATGAGCCTATTATAACCAGTACCAATAATATATATATATATATATATATATATATGAGCTTTAATCCTACTAGCTCAACGCACCAGCACATCCCTCATTTTTGCATGAATGAATCGCAGTAGTTGCACCCCTTTCTCCTTGTTTCTACATAATATCCCTTCCTCTCTTGTGAAGCAGCGGCATCAGTACACCTTGTCTCTCTGTGTGCAGCCGCAATCTCTGACTCGACGACAACACCACACCTCACATAGACGGATTGTAGCTAGGTTTGGTATATACACATATTTATCTAGTAATAGGAATTTCAACGCATCTGAACTTACTTGTTAATTATTATAATCAAAACACAATTAATACAAAAAGAAATTATTTTTTCATATAAATTATGATTAAAAAGACTCCATTGTTTAATTATTAGTATAACTTAAATTTGATCACTTATTCTTCATGTTTGAAAAACCTTAGGTAAATTAGGATGCATTTTCTCAAAGTGCACTGCATTTATAGAGCCCCAACCTAAGTTTTCGATTTCTCTAGGAATTTTTGCAATTTCTTTAGATTATTCGACATATACATCATCTAAGTATTAAAAACCACTATTCTGCTAGTTAGCAATTTTTAGGAATTGAAAAATAAAGGATCAAGCCTCGTTACCAGGGCCCCGCCCTAGGAAAGGTAACTTGACTTAACTAGGCACTCGGGAGTGCACACGATGTGGGCTACCCGAAGTGGATGTACCTCCAACGGAACTTTACCTCTGATAATATATTTTAGATATTATGTATCTAGGGTTTTCTCATTAATTGTATCTTTTATATCTTTCTAGATAGTTTCATATCTTGTATTGTTCTCTATTTAAACCCATCAATACATAATTTATTTTTGTGTGGAAAACCCTAATATGGTATCAACCAGAAAAATCGACAAACCCTAGGCACCGTCCCCTCTCCTCTTCTCGTCGCAAACATGTCCGACGTCCTTCCTCTTTCGACTCTTGTTCACATGGTTACGATCAAGCTGTCTTCTTCCAATTTTCTTCTTTGGCGTTCACAGCTCGTACCTTTGCTCACATGCCAAGATCTCATGAAGTTTGTCGATGGCTCACCGGTCCCTCCCACCACGCTCGTCGCCTCTCCCTCTCGCGCGGCAGCCCCTAATTCGGCCTACGAGTCCTGGCGCATCCAGGATCAACGCCTCCTCAGTCTTCTCCTCTCAACCCTAACTGAAGAGGCCATGTCCGAAGTTCTTGGCTGCACAACCTCGCGCGAAGTCTGGCTCGTGCTGGACACGGCGTTCAGTAACAAATCCAAGGCGCGAGAACTCCGGTTGAAGGACGATCTCCAGTCCCTTAAATGTGGTTCCCGTTCTGTCACTGATTACGGCCGTGAGTTCAAGGCGCTCTGCGATCAACTTGCTACGATAGGCCGCCCTGTCGACAATACGGACAATGCTCACTGGTTTCTTCGAGGCCTTGGACTGGATTTCTCTTCGTTCTCCGTCGCACAGATGGCTCTCACCACCTTGCCTACTTTTCATGATTTATTGTCTAAGGCAGAAAGTTTTTCTCTATTTCAGGATTCCTTGGCTTCTCCTAATCCGTCTCATGTCGCCTTTGTTGGACAATCCAAGTCCTCTACAAACTATGATGTCTCTCATGCCTCTACGGATCGTCGCGGCAATAACAACTCGCAAGGAGGTCAGCGTCGGAAGAAGGGAAATCAACGTCGCCCTCTGCATTGTCAGATATGTCGCCAGAACGGTCATTATGCGGACGCCTGCCCGGACCGATATTCACGCAGCCTGCATGCAAATCTAGCCGAGGCATTCCAGGCCGGTTGTTCGGTTTCCTCTCCCACGGCCTCAGATTGGTACTTAGATACCGGAGCTTCATCGCACATGACTCCTGATATTGATGCACTGGACACCTCTCGCCCTTATTCAGGCTCTGATCGTGTTATTGTTGGTAACGGAGCTTCTCTACCTATTTCTCATATTGGGTCTTCTCGTTTATCGCGCTCTCTTAATCTCTTGGATGTTTTGGTTGTCCCATCTCTAACCAAGAATTTACTTTCGGTCAGCAAACTCACTGCTGACTTGCCGGTTGATGTTATTTTTTCTGACAACTCTTTTAATATTAAGAGCCGTCGATCAAGGGAGACCCTCGCAAGCGGGCATCGCAGTAATGGCCTCTATGTGCTCGACCGCATGCAGCCTGCTTTTCTTTCGCATTTACAGAAAAATGTTTTACGTGCTTCCTTTGAATTATGGCACAGTAGATTAGGACATGTTTCTTTTGATTCAATCTCTTTACTCAATAAACAAGGATTTATTTCTGTTACATCTTGTTTACCTAAACCTACTTTATGTCCTTCTTGCCAATTTGCGAAAAGCTCTCGACTGCCTTTTCAATTAAATGACAAACGCTCATCACATGTTCTTGATCTTGTGCACTGTGATTTATGGGGTCCGGCTCCTGTTACTTCCTCTGCTTCTTATCGATATTATGCAGTCTTCATAGATGATTTTAGTCGCTTCACATGGCTTTATCCTCTTGCACGAAAGTCGGATTTCTTCACCGTTTTGGATCAATTTACTACTCTGGTCGAAACACAGTTCTCTCGACGACTGAAGGTATTTCAGAGTGATGGCGGCACTGAATTCACAAATCACACAGTTCAATCCTTTTTTGCATGAAAGGGTATCCAACATCTAAAGTCCTGTCCTTACACTCCATCACAAAATGGGCGTGCGGAGCGCAAGCATCGTCATATTACTGAAACCGGTCTTGCTCTTCTCTTTCAATCCAATCTTCCACTGCATTATTGGGTTGAGGCATTCTCTACAGCCGTGTACATTATTAACCGGCTCCCTTCGTCGGTTCTTCAAGGTGTGTCTCCTTTTCAGACTTTGTTTGGTGTTCCACCTTCTTATGGTCATTTTCATCCGTTCGGTTGTCGGGTTTATCCGTGTCTTCGTGATTATGCTGCTAATAAGTTTTCTCCACGGAGTGCATCTTGTATTTTTCTTGGTTATTCCTCTCAGCAAAAGGGTTTTCGCTGTCTCGATCCTTCATCAAATCGAGTATATGTTACACGGCATGCGCGTTTTGATGAGCATCTTTTTCCTCTTGCGGCCTCGACATCACCTTCGACTCATATTTCCAAGTTGGATGTGTCGACATTTCTTGAGCCTTCCTCCGCGCCTCCATCTGCTTCGCCTATATCCGCGCCAGCCGCCCCTTCCCAACCGTCGGCCACGGCTCCTCCTGGACCATGCTCGTTATGTCCTGATGATCATATTGCAGTTGTTCCGATTGTTCACTCACCACCTGCTGCAGCACCGGATCAGGCCATGCCTCCTCCTGCGCCACCTACTCATCCTATGGTCACTAGGGCACGAGCCGGCATCTTTAAACCACGCCATCTCGCCTACTATGCTGCGACAGGTCTTCACGTGGCACTCATAGCCTCTTCCGAGCCTAAGGGTTTCAAATCCGCTGCCAAGAATCCCTTATGGCTTGCTGCTATGAATGAAGAGATGGATGCCCTACGGCGAAACAACACTTGGGAGCTGGTACCTGCGCCTTCCAACTCAAACATTGTTGGTTCGAAATGGGTCTTTCGGACGAAGTTTCGCTCCGATGGTTCCATTGAGCGTCACAAGGCTCGTCTTGTTGCTAAGGGTTTCTCTCAGATCCCAGGATTGGATTTCTCGCACACCTTCAGTCCCGTTGTCAAAGCTGCCATGGTTCGTGTCATTTTGTCCATTGCAGTTGCTCGGGGTTGGCCTCTTCACCAGCTCGACGTGAAGAATGCTTTCTTAAATGGGGTTCTATCTGTTCCAGTCTATATGGCTCAGCCGCCCGGCTTCACCGACCCACATCATCCGAATCATGTCTGTCTCCTCCGAAAAGCTCTATATGGCCTTAAACAGGCCCCTCGTGCATGGTTCCAGCGACTGAGCTCCTTCCTTCTGTCATCAGGTTTTGTCTGTAGTAAGGCAGACACTTCTCTTTTTATTTTCTGTCGAGATTCTATCTGTTTATTTCTCCTGGTCTACGTCGACGACATTATCTTAACAGGAAATAATTCTTCTTCTATCTCGACATTTATCAAGCGCATGCATGGTGAATTTGCGATTAAGGATATGGGCAGTCTCAGCTATTTCTTAGGGTTGGAAGTCACCTATGTCAGCGATGGTCTTCTGTTATCTTAAGAAAAGTATGCTCGCGATATTCTTGAGCGTACTGATATGCTGGACGCAAAGCCAGTCGCCACACCTCTTCCCGCCGGGACGTCTCTCATACAGGATGGCACCCAAATCGAGGACATCACCTACTATCGCTCGATAGTAGGAGCACTGCAATACCTCACTATTACGCATCCTGACATTGCCTTTGCAGTAAATTTGCTCAGTCAATTTTTGAAGTCTCCGACTCTTGATCATCTTCAAGCTGTTAAGCGAGTATTGCGCTACATTAAAGGCACTCTCTCTCACGGTCTTCATTTCTGTCGTGCCTCTCCCTGCGATTTGGTCTCCTACTCTGATGCCGATTGGGCTCGATGTGTTGACACACGCCGCTCTACTTATGGCTACGCCATTTTCTTGGCTGGAAATCTTGTCTCTTGGAGTGCTAAGAAGCAACCAACTGTAGCACGTTCCAGTTGTGAATCAGAATATCGGGCAATGGCAAACACTGCAGCTGAAGTTGTTTGGCTCTCTTCTCTTCTGCGTGAGCTCGGCGTCTCTCTTGTTCGCTCGCCTCGATTATTTTGCGACAACAAAAGTTCCATCTTTATGACGCAAAATCCTATTGCCCACAAAAGAGCTAAACACATTGATATTGATTACCACTTTGTCCGAGAGCTAGTTCAAGATGGCAAGTTAGTAACTGAATTCATCCCGACTGAAGTACAACTGGCCGACGTATTCACAAAAGCCCTACCGCGCCCACTCTTCGAATTTTTTCGGCGCAAGCTCAGCCTCGTCTCCATACCTACGGCTTCGCTTGAGGGGGGATGATAATATATTTTAGATATTATGCATCTAGGGTTTTCTCATTAATTGTATCTATTATATCTTTCTAGATAGTTTCATATCTTGTATTGTTCTCTATTTAAACCCATCAATACATAATTTATTTTTGTGTGGAAAACCCTAATAACCTCCCTCATGGCTCTGATACAACTATAGGGTTTAATGGGATTTTAGAGTATTAAAATCTTCAACCTTACAATTCGCAACCCATGCACGTTGAGGAGACTGAGGGGCAACTACTCAATGGGTTGTTTTTAGTGTCTTCTTTTGAGCGGATTTGGTGAAGCTATTGTTGTTCAAATATGGTGTTGGAGATGTAGTTTCTGAGTGCTAACATTTCCCTTCTTTTTTTGTTAATTCGTATCTAAATTGGTAGCAAAAGTATTATTGTTGTGTACACAAACGAATAGGAGTTGGATGGATATATGATTATGCTTAGATTATGCGAAAAGTGATGGGTAGAATGTTGCATGTGATAATCGGCGAGTTTTTTCTACTCTGGTGCAATATGCTAATAGTGATCTTGGTCCCCTTTAGTATTTATATCTTTTTAATATACTATAAGAACAAAAAACATATTCAAATTCAAAATTTTTAATACTAACACTTCAAAAAAAAAAAAAAAAAAACTGTGGAGGCTCATAAACCAGTTTAGACTCCACTCTTATTTAATTCTCTTTTTTAAATTCTTTTTATTATTCTCGTAACACCATCATAAAGATCATCAGCATTTAGTTCATATTGTGGTTGAATGTGGTCTTTTCCTAAGTGTAATTGTATTAACATTATTAAGTGTAAATGGACCAAACCAGCATAGTCGCTCCTCCAACTCCCTTACTGGTTCCATTTCTGCTAGGCTATACACAAGAAACCACAAGAACATGATTCCAGTAGCATCCCTAATAAGAACAATGTTATAGTTATGGTTAATAGCATGCCATAAAAAATAAAAAAAAGTATAATTAATAATTCACCATAATCTTGTATTATTTTTTATCAAAAAATGATAACTTGTTAATTATTATAATCAAAACACAATTAATGCGAAAATAAATTTTTATTTCAAAATATTAATATAACTTTAATTTAATCACTTATTCTTCATATTTGAAAAATCTAGGTAAGTTAGGATAGTTCTACTCAGGGTGCAATGCATTTATAGAGTCACAACTTAAGTTTTAGATTTCTTTAGGCATTTTTGTGGTTTCTTTCTCTAATTTTTTAGATTAATCAACACACGCGTCGTATAAGAATTAAAAATCACTACCTTGCTAGTAATTCATCTTTAGGAATTGAAAAATAAGTGATTATGCCTCGTTACCAGGGCCCGCCCTAGGAGAGGGTAACTTGACTTTTACAGGCACTGAGTGCACACGATGTGGGCTACCGGAAGCAGATCTCCCCCAACGAAACTTTCCCTCCCTAGTGTAGGGTTCAAAGTGGCTTCCGGAGAATTAGAGATTTTCAACCTCACAACTCGTAAACCATGCACGTTGAGGAGATTGCGGGCCAACTTCTCAATGGGGGTTAGTTTTCCGTACCTTATTTTGAGCGGATTTGGTGAAGTGGTTCTTGTTCAAGTATTGTGTTGGAAATGTAGTTTGTGGGTGCTAACATTCCCCTTCTTTGTCGTTGATTCGTGACTGGTGTGGTAGCAATAGTATTATTATTGTGCATACTGATGAATAGATGTTGGATGAATATATGATTATGCTTGGACTACACTAAAGTTGATGGGTAGATTGTTGCATGCGATAATCAGCGAGTTTTTCTACTTTGGTCACGATACGACGATAGTGAATCTCGGTCCCGTTTGGTATCAATATCTATTTAATATACTATAAGAGCAAAAAAAACTTCAAATCCAAAATTTAAATATGACACTTCAAAAAACTTCACATTCAAATTCAATACTATATATAAGCTTCAATCATATATTGTCCTTCATTTCTAAAAACAAGGAATACAATGTATTAAAAGAATTGTTTTTTTCTTCTTCTGAGAATTCTCATGTTCAGTTTGTTGTATTTAGGGGTGACAATTTTTGACACGACACGATAACCCGACACGAATCTGTATGATAATAATGAGTTAATTTTGAGCCTAAATGGATTCGTGTCACTATTGTGTCTACCCAATAAGGAAACAAAATTTTCGTGTCGTGTTCGTATTATCCGATAACATGTCATATTTTTTGTCATATCGTATTCGTGTTATCCGATAATATATCTTGTTTCGTGTCGTAATCGTGTCGTGTACGTGTTCGTGTTACCCATTAAAAATTTAATAAATAAATTTTTTTATTTAATTATTATTACTATTATCTTATCATTTATTAATCTAATCCAATACTTTTCACAGGTCAATATCGTGCCCATGTCAATATTGTGTTATCAAATCGGGTTTTTAACAGGTCAATGTCGTGTTCGTGTCATATTTGAGGCTTAATATGTTGTGTCGTGTTCGTATCGAGCATATCCTTAACAGATTGTATTCGTGTTAGACCTTAATGTATCGTGTCACTATAATGTCAACACGATAAAGACCCAACACGCACGAATTGCCAGCCCTACTTGTACTTAGGAAAACAATGTAGGGGTATGACCGTTGTAAAAAACACCAGGCACAAAGGCGAATCTATATAGGGGCTAGGGGGCTCCACCCCCCCCCAACCCGAATTTTATTTTGTTTTTTAGTATCATGATCCGGGTTTTTTAGTATCGTAATCCCATTTTTTATGGTATAGCCCCCTCTAATAGAAGAAAAAATGGATTAAAATAAGGAAAAAGATGATATAAAATTATTGAAGTTAAGGTGAAGGCGAAAAAAAAAATTTAGCCCTCCTCGAGAAAATTTTCTGGATCCGCACCTAATAATTAGTCAGATCTGCAAAAAAAAGGGCTACGAAGAACAACATAACAACTTAATTTGGTCTGGGTGAAAAAAAAAGCGCATCATTTGGTTTTGTTTTCGGTTTTTGGCTATTTTTGTAAAAATATGTGTCCCTGTTTGCGCATCACTAGAACACCTCCTTTGAAAGAATATTTCGGCTTCGAAATAAATTCTAACGAAATTCTTCATGTATTTTAAACTCATTTATGAATATCCCTGTTAAATTTTAGAATCTTATTGTGTGGTTTAAATCCTATTTTTTCTAGGTTGTTTGGCCGAATATTTTTTTCAAATCACTTCTCCGTTTTGACAACAATTTTTGGTTATTTCTCAGCAAGTGCCAAAATCATCTCTAAAAAATTTGAAGTCAAAGTGAGTTGAGTTGCTTTTTCCGTAAATTATAATATTGTGCCATGTGGGTTTTGTACTTAGAGATAGTTTTATCTTTTTTTCTTCACTTCATGGTTAGAACTCCCCCAGAATCAAATTTATGGTGCAAAAACGTAGAACATATCCCCAAGGCTGAAACCAATTAAACTCTAAAGATACTTTTGAGAAAAGTCGAAGATCTGAAATGAACATAACGACCAGTAGGCCTTAGGTTTTGGTTAACACTTGGAATATCTCTTTATATGACTATTGTAAAACTGACTTACGTTATACTCCCTCCGTCCCGCCCGAATTGCTACACTTACCAAATTAGGCGTCCCACCCAAATCGCTACATTTCTAAAAATGACAACTTTTTCACACTCAACAATAAAATATTAATTCCACTTACACTTACATCCTTAATTCCCGCGCCGAAAAGAAATGTATCAATTGACACGGGACGGAGGAAGTACCTATTTATGAGCACTATTCAATTATCTTTGTGAGCTCGCGTGGTTTTACATGTTGCACTACTAATCAGTAATGATGTAATACCCCGAGATTAATTAAGCTAATTAATCGCTTAATTTTTGTAATGAAATAAATTCTCTTTCATTTTCGAGCAATAAATTGCAATTCAAGTTCGGATAGTCGATTATCTAATTCGGGCTATAGATATGTTCGTATTATTATAAGGATGATCTCGAATTGATCGAACTAATTTTTGGGGATCCATTGAGAGAAACAATAATTGTTGGGAATTATTTGGAATTATTGGAAGTAAAAATTAGAATTATTAGAAAAGTTGCATGGAGAGGGGGTATGTGGCATGCTTGTGTCACGGGATGACAGTTTTGGCCCCAGATTCTCGGTCTTGGTCGTTCCCATGTGCGCTGGCCCCTTAGTCCCGAGTGTGATCATGATCGGCTAATGGCTAATTGGTGCATGCAGGTACAAGTTCTACTCCTATATTCCCTATCGACCCTTGAATGTTCGGCTTGTTGTGCATATGGGACGGCTGATCTCCGTGAGAATCGGGGGTGCCGGACGGATCATCCGCTGGATCCGTTACATATGGTATCAGAGCGGACTCGGCGATGTTGGATCAAGACTCTCGTGATGGCACTCCAAGGGAGCGAGTGGCCATGTTGCGCACCTAGAAAACGAAGGTGGCAATGAAATGACAGGCGAGCGGTGTCCAGGTGGGGGCAACTCCCAACGGGAAAGGGAGGTGCTTGCGGCTGATACGGGACAAAGAGAGCTTGGTCGGTGCGGGTAACACGTCGAGTACGGTCTCGGGCAAACAAAGCGAAAGAAACAACAAGTGATATTCCAATGGTGGCTGGAGATGTTGGGTGCTGAACGGGGGCACGAGTGGGGCGACTGGATATGAGTGTGTGGGCAAACCATACCACGTTGGGCGAGCGCGAGGGGCGCAAGGAAGCGACGTTGGTACCCTCAGCCTGAGCACGCGACGAGGGCGTCGCGAGAATAGGTGGGGGAGAATGTCACGGGATGACAGTTTTGGCCCCAGATTCTCGGTCTTGGTCGTT
>JAPKLW010000356.1:173826-345299 GCA_026898455.1 Plectranthus barbatus
CGTGAGAATCGGGGGTGCCGGACGGATCATCCGCTGGATCCGTTACACTTGCATGTGTGATGTTGGACACTTGGCATGAGGGGGAGGATGTTAATTAAACAAAAGGGAAAAAGAGAGAGACTTGGTCCCCACTTCACCCAACACTAATCCCTCTCTCTACCTTAAACCTTTCCCTACACTCCACCCTTTTCCACTTTCTAGCCGTCACTTTTCCGGCCTGCTCTGACCACCGGCAACCCGGAGACCACCATAATCACGTAGATCTCGTTCCTAGCTTTCTAAAGAGCTAAGGTGGAGGTCGTGGCGTTGAGAAACGAGGGAGATATCGTAGAGAGAAGTTGCCTCGCCGGATTTTGAGGTGAGATGTGTTCCCACCCTAGAACTCGTTCATACTCGATTTCTTGAGCTAAGACTTATATATTCGTATTTCCCATGTCCTAGAGAGTTGTTTGAGACCGAGAGCTTTGAGTTTGTCGCCGGAAAAAGCACATCACCATCGTGAGGAAGAGAAATTCCGGTGAGCTTCACCCACCACCATTTTATACCTTGTTTTCATGATCAAAGCATGCTTTCGTGTTCCCCTCAAATCTAGGACTTCGTATATGTGATTGCATGTGAGTTTGGGTGGTTGGATCGAAGGATTTTTGGGGTTTACAGGGTTGAAGTCGTGAGGAAGACGACGCGTTCTGAACGGAACAGGAGCATTCCGTTCGGAACGGCTTTCGGTGAGGACGAACAGGAGCAGGCCACCCATTCCGTTCGGGATGGGCTGCGGCCTTGTTGATTAAAACTCATTTTCTTGACCCGTTTTCATTCCTTTTCAAGTATATTCGACCCTTGAGTTTCTTGTATGATTATTGAAGCATGTTAAGAGTAAAACATGTGTTGGTATGTGAATCTAATTGTGGAAGTTGTCTAAATTGGATGGATGATATTATGAAGGCATGTTAGAAATTGAGATAGAAATGAGTTGGATGCGAAATGTCGTATGGAGTCGAGTGATGAAGTTCTTGTCCTAGTTACCCATCCTAATTAGAAATATTTGTTGATTATTGAAGGTGTGAGATAAGGAAGGAAGCTCGGTTTGCTCAATTTACGAGGACACATCTAACTTATTAAAGCCTAACACCAGGTGGGAACTATTTTAGTATAAAAAAATCAAAACGTGCTTTTATTTTCAAAGCATGTGAAAATTATTTGTTTTAAACTGATTGCTATGCAAAAGTTTTTGTGCTATTATATCTGTCCTCTGATTGTTTGCTAACAATAGAGAGTTATTAATAAGACGAGAACCATGTACGTAAAGTACTTGCGCTAATCTTATTAATTGTGAATAAAAGGCTAGCAACCTTACTTTGTTTATGAGCTCGGGTTGTTCAGCTGGAGTACTGAGGCCCTAGGCGGATAAGGATGGGTATTTCTTTTCTTACTTAAAATGATCGAATCTCGATGCTGTGTGTTCCGAGATTAGTGCACTTAGATGATAGTGGGTTGAGTGTGAATTCATTCCTGACTATTCATCGTGACTTGGGAGTGGGCCAGCTTCCAGTTACACCTCTATAAACAGATATAATAACATGTTAGATAGCTCGAGCTAAATAAAATAATTTAGATGACACGGTTCTTTTCAACAAAATCCCGTGTTCATCTGCGTGAGTTGCATAGCATTCTTATATAAAATGTATGTTTTCGGACATATTTCAACGGGGTACGAAAGTACTCAGCCCCTCGTATTATTTCTAAAATACGCAGGTTAAGCGAGCAGAGATGGTGAGGTGGCGGTGTAAAGTATGGAGCTGAATTTTGAAGATCGAAGATCCTGTGACATGCATCTTCATATGCATGTCACCACCACGTTACACACACCGTTGCACCGCTCTCTGAACCTATTCCTTCCCTGTTTTTGTCTACTTTTTGAAAATCTAAACATTGAAAACATCCATGTTTCATTCTAAAATACTTCTTCTTTTGAGGATTTTAAATGTTAAAGTTTAGATTGTCTTTTCAAATGTCAAGTCTTCCGCTGTTTTATTCTGCAAAGTATTTAAGAGATAGGTAACCACGACTGTGACGTGCCTCGGAATTTGGGAAGGCAAACGGGGGCGTTACAAATCATATAATTATATATGAATTAATATTGTTGTAGATGGTCAAGCTTTACTTCACACGCAAAAAACCACTACCGGATGAGGCATCTGGGGAACAAAGAGTCCAATTCTACCAGAATTACTAGATGTGTCGTGGGGACTCTATTCCACAATTTCTCAAAGAATATTACCAACTTTGGTATGATGCTCACCCCCACGGAGTATTGATAGCCGAAGGTATATATTGTGAGATTGATCGACCTACTGCCTCCATTTTAGAGAGAATGGGTGGAGGCCCGATACATGGACTATATGTCTATGGAGCTCGGAGCAGCAGCGCACGATTGTGACTTAGAGGGATTTATCGCTCTCATTAGAGGCCGATGCACCAGATTCGGTTATCCTCTGACAAGACCTCATGGATCAGTTCTTCTAGAGAGGTTTGCACAACCACAGGTGCATGACGACGAAGCAGGACCATTTTGAGCCCCTATGAAGTTGGCACATGCTGCCAAAAATTACATTGAGGAGGCCCTATAGAGTGAGCTGGAGCCTGGAGGAATTGAAGACTCGGTACGACAACCTTTGGAGCTACTACACGAAGAATGGGAGGATATGAACGATCTAGATCGTGAGGATCTCAGGCGGTTGGACCAACTGAAAATTATGATATGATGATGACGACCATGTCGATTACTATTATGATGATGATGACGATGAAGATGACTATGATGTCGATGATGATGACAGTGATGGCGATGGCGATGGAGATGAAGTAGGTATGGATGCGAATGTTGATGAAGATGGAGATGATGAAAGGAATGAAGATGGAGATGATGAAGGTATGGATGCAGACGAGGACGAAGATGAAGAGGAGAACCTCATGGATGTTGAGGACATTAAAGAAGGATTTTTGCATGAGTACAACCCCGCGATAGGGTGGGGAATCGACGACAATGAACTTCAACCCCAATTAGAGAGGAAAGTTGCATCACCTTGCAGATCGATTAGAGGATGAGTTGTAGGGGTAGCTAAGGATCACTACTGTATGATGTGATTGGTAGTTTTTCTGTTTCAGCTATGCTCTCGAAACTAATTATCAATAGCATGATATAACCTCTGTTTACCGTTTTCGTCTTCTAATATTAAAATTATTAATTTTATTTAACATTACTTTAGATTTTAATTTATTATAATTTAAAATTAATTTTATAAGTTTAATTGTAATATTCATCCTACCCAATTAATGTATATAATATTTTTTAGTTATTAAAATTAATTCATTCATAACCATAATTTGTGTTCATATAAAATTTTGAATTTTATTATTAAAATTAATTTCAATATAATGTAATATATTAAATTTTATTTTCGTAATAATAAATATTAAAATTAGCGAATGAGAGACTTAGAATACCAAAAAACATTATTATATATAGAACAAATCATATGATCATGATCATACGTGTTATATTGGGTTGGATCAAATGATAATATTTCTTACGTTGAAAAAAAATAAGAATAAAACTCGGTTTTTAAAATTTTGTACACTTAAGAGTTAATAAGTTTAAGAGTGAAATTTATTAATACCCATTTTCACTATATATTATGAAAATACCCAAAATTTTATATACATTCAAAAAATATACACTGCACTATTCTGACACTTTTTCAGAAAACAGTTATAATTTTTTTTTAAATGAAGTTGATTGAATTTTTTTTATTACAATATATTTTTATTGAGGAGAGAGAAGGTCGGTGTCGTGACTGTATCAAACTATATTTTTTAAGTTTTTTGATTGTGGTCGATGCCGAGTCTGTGTCATGGCTCGACACAGACCCGACACCGACCACAATTAATATAAAAAAATTATCAAAGTGGGTCGGTGGTCGGTGCCGCCGCCACTGACCCACTTCCCCTTCAATTCCCCCCCCCCCCCACCCACTCCCCCACTATATATATAATATTAACTTTATATATAACTCATATTTCCTCCGTCCCGTTATATTAGGCACAGAGGGAGTTGCCACAATAACCAAGGGTAAGTTTTAAAGTGATTTTTAAAGAATAATTAGTGAATAAAATATTACTTCCTCCGTCCCAAGATAGTCTCAACGTTTTTCTTTTTGGTCCTCCCATAACACTTGCAACGTTTCCTTTTTTGGAAAGTTTTTATTAATTAATTACCCACTAAACATACTCTACTCCTACCCCACTATCTCTCATACCCCACTATCTCTCCTAATCATTACCCTACTAATCCTACTCCACTAACTCTTCTAATCACTTTTTCTTAACCTCCGTGCCCGGTCAAATGTCTCAAGAGACCCGGACGGAGATAGTAATTAATTACCCACTAAACCTACTCTACTCCTACCCCACTATCTCTCATACCCCACTATATCTCATAATCATTAACCTACTAATCCTACCCCACTAACTCTTCTAATCACTTTTTCTTAACCTCCGTGCCCGGTCAAACGTCTCAAGAGACCCGGGACGGAGGGAGTATTTAAATATCACTAATGGAGAATTAAAAAATAGATAAGGGCATGTCAAATCAGTACGTAAATTTAAAAAATAGATTACTTAAATATGTTTGGGAGCCAAAACCAAAAACATAATCTGTTTTCAATGCAAATTTCCCCCCTAATCAAGTCTTATAAATACACTTGCTACTGTTAAAAAAAACAGAGAGAAATTCTTCAAAAAAGATGGGGAAAAATCCAGACATTTCAGAAACAACAAAAGCAGAAATTCTTATTTTCTTGCTGGAAAAATCAAGAGACGGCAAGCCATAAAGGGGGGTTGTTAATGAAGCTGCAACAACCTTTAATGTGTCCAGAACTACAATTTTAGGATCTGGAAAGCTGCAAAAGAAGTAAAATCAAGAGGTGAAGCATTACATTTGATAGGCAAAAGACATTTCAGAATCAGAAAACTCAAACATGAGGTAAATAATGAGCAAATTGTTGTAGTCAATTTTCAGAAAAGAGGTTCAATAAGGGCACTTGCTGATAGCATAAGCATTTCTAAGTCTACTGGTGGGTAGATGGGCTAAAATGAACCTGATCAGAGCACACACAAATGCAATTAAGCCATGTTTAACAGCTCTAAACAAACTGCTACGATTGAAGTACAGTTTACAAGCCATAGCTTATGACCATGTTTCGAAGAAGCTTGAGTTCAAGCCAATGGAGAATATTATTCACATAGATGAGAAATGGTTTTACTTAACCAAAAATACACAAAGATACTACCTCACAGAATCAGAACCAGAGCCACATAGGACATGCAAGAGCAAGAAATTTATTCCTAAAGTGATGTTCATGTTTGCTGTAAGTAGGCCGATATTTTCAGAACAAGGCAGTGTCATTTTTTAATGGTAAAATAGGGATGTGGCCATTTATAGAAGGGGTTGCAGCTAAAAGAAGCAACACGAAAAGAGCTGCTGGTACGCTAGAGCTCAAACCAATTCAATCTATCACTAAGGAAGTGATAAAGACTTGTCTAATCAACAATGTAAGTGGTTCAAGTTTAAACATGCCTAAATGTATTGATTGTTCATGATGCTAATGAATTGACTGTGTATTTACAGCTTCTTCCCGCAATTAAAGAGAAGTGGCCTACATGTTTAAGTAAAACAATATTTATTCAGCAAGATAATGCAAGACCCCATATCACTAATGGGGATGAAGAATTTAAAAAAGCAGCCAATTCAGATGGCTTTAACATTCAATTGGTGCAACAACCACCTAATTCTCCTGATTTAAATGTCAATGACTTGGGATTTTTCAGAGCAATTCAAAGCTTGCAGCAACAACAAGCATGTGAAAATGTAAGTGAGCTTGTAAATGCAGTGATAACAAGTTTCAACAGCCTTGAAGCAATGACACTAAATAAGGTGTTTCTATCCCTACAAGCTTGTTTCCTAGAGATTATGAAGGTGAAGGGTTGCAACAACTATAAGCTGCCACAAATGAAGAAGGATGCATTGATGATGCAAGATGCTTTACCAAGAAATCTAGAAATACCAATGGAGCTAGTTAAGGAATGCCTATATTTGAATGAATCTGGTCATGAAGCAAATGACATGGAAGGTCTCATTATATATTTGGGGATTGTATTTTCTTTATTGTAAAGCATAGATAGGAAAAGGGTTTAGTGCAGCTAGCTTGGAATTTTTGTAAAGCATATGGGGCTGATTTAAAGCATATGACATGCAATCTTACACATATCAACCTAGACAGTCTAAAGAAACCACTTCAAACATGTTGTAACATATTTCAAACATAAAGTGTATCATGAATGTGTTAAGGTTTACAAGTTTGTGTGAGAAACTTTAAATCATTTAAGGACTTAACCCTGAACCCAAACCATAGAATCAACATGTTGAACCTGCAACCCATAGAACCAGCAATAGATAGAACCAGCAACACATATAACCAGCAACACATATAATCAGCAACAACAACACATATAACCACTCATGGCTGAAAAAGATGAGCAGAACCATAGAATCAACATGCAGAACCGACAATAAAACCAGCAATAGATATAACCAACAAGAGATAGATCTCGACATAGAACCAGCAATAAATAGAATTAGCAACACATATAACTAGCAACAACAACACATATAACCACTCATGGTCGAAAAAGATGAGCAGAACCATATAATCAACATGCAGAACCGACAATAACCAACAATAGATAGAACCAGCAATAGATAGAACCAAAAATAGATTGATCTCGACGATAGAACCAGCAACACATAGATCAATAACAACAACACATATAACCAAAGATGGCCGAAAAAACATGAGCAGAACCGACAATGGAACCAAAAACAATGAGCAGAAAGGTAAAAAAGAGAGAATTCACCGAATATTTGGGAACTGAATGTCCCAAAATAGTCGAACTACAACCATCCTCTTCTCTTTTGGAAAAGCCAACTCGTGTTCAACCATCGCCAACAACACCCTCTCTTTCTCTGCATCGAAAGAGAGATCCACCTTCTCTGGACCGCTCAGCACCGTCGCTCCGTTCAGGCAGGAAGCATCACTGTCGAGCCACCACGCTGTCTCATCTGCGGCGGCAACAAACCCATCACGCGTGCCAAAGTCATGTTCAGAGTCGTCGCCAACAAGCTTTTCCTTCAAGGCAGCGGCAACAACAACTCCACCGTCGTCAATAGAAGAGGGATCGCCGCCTGCACGCAAAATCGATGGACAAGGATCTTCAGGTGTCATCATCGCGGTGGGGAGATGCGAAGGTGAATCGGAGGAGAGAGGAGGGCGGCAGAGGAATTAGGGTTTGGGAGAGAGATGAAGGAGAAAGAGGGGTGTGGCGCAAATGAGAGATCATTTAGGGGGATTGGGTTTTAGGGTTGCAAGGGCAGGGTAGTCAATTTAAGAAAAAAGTGGGGGTATGGGAGTCATTTTAGGTATAGTTAATTTTAATTAAGATGTGTTAATTTTCTGCCAATTTAGGAAATATGCCTAATAAACGGGATGGACAAAAAAAGGAAAGTGTGCCAAATATGGCGGGACGGAGGGAGTATTATATATATAATATTAATTATATATAAATTTTATCCTCTCTCTCTCACACACACTTATATATATATATATATATATGTATATGTATATTTTAAAACTTACAAATTATTAAAAAATTTGGTGATGTGATTGTTGGTGATGATTTCATCATAATAACAAAAAAAAATCAATCCCAAATGTCAAAATAAAAAATGGGTATTTCTTGAATGTGTTTAATGTTTTGAGTATTTTCATAATGAATTTAGTGGTTTTGAGTATTTAAAATATTTTCCACTAAATTTAATGTTATTTTATTATAATTTATATACATTATATGTTGAAGACTTCTTAAATATTAAGATTTTAAAGAGAAATGCATTTGTTCATGAACAAAAATGCTGATAATTGGAAAATTTTTATGTGGAATTGATGCATCTTAACGTTTATAATAAAATGCATCAGTGCGGGCCACTCGTTGAAGATAAAAGTAAATCGAACTTGTATGATGTTTTCCCATGAGCCGGTTGTATCTATTGAGCAAATATGGGCTCGATCAAAATTTGTTTTTTCATAGTACCAATTTTTTTTTATTATTCATCCCTGACTTTGTTGACAAATTTTAGTCATTAAATTGATAGCAATGACTGAAATTAAAATACTAAACATAAATTTTATGAGTTGGTCTCCTGAGAGACGGTTTCACTATTTTTTTATTGTGAAACAGACATTAATACATCATTTCAATAAGTTAAATACATCATTTCATTTTTAAGAATTACATTATTTGCAACAAAGAAATACATCATTTGCAATAAAGAAATACATCATTTCATTAAACTCATATTACAATAAAAATGGTGAAACATCATTTGCAATAAAAAAATATATCATTTCATTAAATTCGTCTCACAATAAAAATGATGAGACCGTCTCATCTGAAACTTTGCCAAATTTTATTCGTGTTTAATTATTTTATAACATAAATTAAAATACTAAAATGTGATATTAAATTAAAAGTATATTCACTTATTCAAATCATTTTTAACTTATTTCAACTTCTCATTGTATTCGTTCTCCATTTCAATATTGTTAAGACACTTAAAATTAGGGTGAATATATATATCTATCCCAAATTTTGTAGAATTAGGGAAATCTCATTTTTTTTAGATTTATATATATATCTATCTTAGATTATTATGTAATTTTATCCTTCCTCTTTAATATTGTTAATAATTTGCCACATTAGCAGTTAAGTTATACTAATGTGGCTCTAAACAAAAAATCCATTTAAAAATAAACAAAAAAGGTTAAATAAAAAAAGGGTAACATAAACAAATTAAAAAGTAAAGGGCAAACTTCATCTTAAAAGAAGCAAATATCCACACAGATAGTCGGAGAAGATTAAAAATCAGAAATCTGTATTTCTCTCCAAAGCAGTTTTTATTTCAACCGACAATTCCCATAGTCAAATTCTCAAATGAGACGGTCTCATAATTTTTATTGTTAGACGAATTGAATGAAATGATGTGTTTCTTTATTGCAAATGATGTCTCACCAATTTTATTGTGAAACGAATTTAATGAAGTGATGTATTTCTTTATTGCAAATGATGTATTTATTTGTTGCAAATAATATAATTTTTAAAAATAATATAATGTATTTAACTTATTGAAATGATGTATTAGAATCCGTTTCACAATAAAAAAAATGTTAAGACCGTCTCTCAGGAGACCAACTCATTCCCATAAACTTCAAACAAATAAAAGGAAGAAAAAACATAATCTTTAGAAAATTAGCTCAAGTCAAACTATATACTATGACTTGTTGAGGCATCATATATATAAAACAAACATAAACTGGAAATGACTAACATTCAACAAACCTGTAACAAACAGATATCGAAAAAAAAATCATTAAATCGCGTAAAATTAAATCAAGATTGGATTTTATTGGATTAAACGAAATTTAATGCGAAAGAAGAACGCCAAAGAAAAACGACACAAAAACATGGGCTCAGCAATATAAGATTAAAAAATAATAAAATTAGGGCCACATCTGCATATACCAAGCATATCTAGTGTTAAGAGAGGTAGGATAAAATTACATAATATATAATAATGTAAACTAGATATCCATAAATCTAAAATATGTAATAGGTTATAATATCATGTTTTGCCTAATTATATTTTGAAAAAAATGGAGACATTCCCGATCTAAATGAAACAAGAAGGTGTGTAGTTGTTTTGAAGTAGAACGAATGATCAAACAACAAATGAAATAAAATCAAGCAACATTGTATCAAGTAATATTGTATCAAATAACAATTAAAACACAATCATGCAACATTACAAACATAATTAAACGATTTTATCATTTTATCACGGGGAATTTTTATCACCGGATCCAATCCCATAGGATATATATACATGAATCTAAAAGAATGAAATATAATTCTTTAATTCTGAGTATGGGATGGATATAAATAAATTTCGTTTATGATTAATTTTTTATTAAACAGCCGAGCTCATTCCCTTCGCTTACTGGGCCCAAAGCAGTGCAGTCTTTCCTCGTATATGTATATCAACATATCTAATAAAAAGTAATACTCCCTCCGTCCCGGCTGAATTGTCCCAGTGACTTTGGGCACAATAACCAAGGAGTGTGAGTGTAAAATAAGTTGAGTGGAATTAATATTTTATTGTTGAGTGTGAAAAAGTTGCCTTTTTAAGTAATGGGACGGACGAAAAAGAAAAGTGGGACAATTAAGGTGGGACGAAGGGAGTATTAAATTAAAAATATATTCGCTTATCAAGTCATTTTTAACTTATTTCAACTTCTCGCTGTGTTCGTTCTCCATTTCAGAGTTGCTAAAGGAGGCTTAAAATTACTCCCCCTCCCGTCCGAATTGCTACACTTACTAAATTGGACGTCTCACCCGAATTGTAACATTTTTAAAAATGACAATTTTTTCACACTCAACAAAAAAATATTGATTCTACTTACACTCATATCCTTAATTCCCGTGCCGAAAAGAAATACTCCCTTCGTCTCATAATATTAGTCTTGTTTCATTCCGACACAGATACCAATGCGAGTAGAGATATATGGAATTAATATTTTATTAGTGAGTGTGTATTAATTTTTCATTTTAAGAAAGATGACTAATGTTTGGGACAGACGAAAAAGGAAAATAGGACTAATATTATGGGACGGAGGAAGTATATTAATTGACATGAGACCGAAGGAGATTATATTTACGTGACTACTGCACATAATAGTATAAGCAAATCGAGCTTTATTATTGTGAAGGAATATATATTTTCAAAATTTCTGTCGTCACCTGTCACATTCCCACTTAATAAATTCAAAAAAAAAAAAAACACAAATACGAATTCTATTATTCTCTCAATTTTCAATCTTGAAGTTTAGCAAGATCAGGTGTAGGGGTGGGACGGTACGGTATACCGAAAAATTTTCGCCATACCGTATACCGTACCGAACTTTACGGTATGAGAAAATGCATACCGTTATCATACCGAAACTATCGGTATACCGAACTTCTGTATACCGAAGTTTCGGTATAACATAAACTGAATACCGTTATCGTACCGTAATAACAGTATACCGTACCGTACCGAAATTTTACGGTATACCGTGATATACCGTAATAGTATACCGTACCGTACTGAATATTATTAATTAAAATAATATATAAATATTAATAATATTATTATTTAATTAAAAAATGAGTTCCAAGGCAACTTCTCAATGGCTATGTGGTCGGCAACCTTGTCCCGATTACCACAAAATTAATGGTTTAGGTAATAACACTAATTAGCTATACAAAGATGTATTTTATAGGTAAATCAATTCATTTGTATTTGATAATTAACTGATGTGGGATATCAAAATAGTTGCTCATTTATAGATGCTTTTATCTGCGTGTATTTTATTCTTTATCAATGTGGGATACTTTATTATGTAGGATAATAACTTTAAAAAAGTTACTTATTTTGTTGTTATTTTTTCTTCTAACATATTCTTTTAAGATTATATATTATTATTTTCTTCTAACCCGATTTATGATTACATGTCATGCGATTTTATCAACTCGCTACTTTTTTATCATCATCAAACTAAAATTGTTATTAACTTTTGTTTAAATATTATTGTCTATTTTTTATTATATTCTATCATTCTACAAGTGCAATAATATAATATAAATTATTTTTTTAATAACTATACACAACTAAGTAAAATGCCCATATATATCAACATGTTAAATGAAAAGAAATGAAATTGTGAATCATTATAATACCAAAATATGTCTTAACACTAATATTATTTATGTATAACAAAATAATTATGATAATTTACATCATAACAATCAAACTAAAATAAAATAAATATTAAAAATAAAATAATAATGTACTAATAATTATTAGAATTTCAATTTAGGTATTATTCTTAAAATGTCTCAATAAAGAAAATAAGTTGAACGAGGGAGAATAAATAATTAAAATTAGAAATGTATTCGATATGAACATTTATTGAAATAAATATATAGGATAAATGCTATTATATATGAATAATATTATATTATTTAAAATAAAAATACTATTTATTTATTCGGTACGGTAAGTAGACGGTATAGCTTATATTTTAGAATCTCATACCGTTACCGTACCGTAGATTTTCGGTACGGTATCATACCGTACCGTTAATGACGGTATATCAAAATTTCGGTATTTTCGATAATTTTTCGATACGATAAGTACGGTATATCGGTATTTCGGTATTTTTTCTCACCCCTAATCAGGTGTTAAGTTGGACCCACTTAGGAAACTTTGTTTAAATGAAATTTACTTATGACTTTTTAATTAAATTTGAAAATATATAATTTTATTAAGAGCAATCAATTAAGTTTTAATTGATTATTAAGTTCTGAAAATGTATTTGGGATATGAGAAACTCTAGAGACTCTTAACACTAAAATAATCTAAAATATTAGAGAGAGAAAAAAAAAAGTGCAAAAACACCTAGAAAAATCTAAAACATAGATTGGACTCTATAAATATATTTTGAGAAAGTTATCATAAGTCACCTAGGTTGACAAAACATGGAAAATGAGTGGTAAAAGAAAAAAAAAGTTTTAATTATACTAATATCTCAAATAAAGGGAATTTGCAATTATAATAATAAATTCTTTTCTTGATATAATTGATAGCATTAATCGATTATTTATTTGTAATAATAAAGTTGTCATTTGTTGTTGGTAGGGTGTGTGGGGGTGTGTTTTTTTAATAATATACTAACCATGCTATTAACTATAATGGATTGATATGCATTAATTGATTTTTGATTGTTCTTATTAGCTACGTCGGTGCAGTTTTATTCTTCTATTTTCTTACGCGTAACTTAAAGGAAGACTAAATACTAAGTCAGCTTGAAGAAAGACTATTTAAACTGACTCATCCTTTTACTTATAAGGATATTGATTTATTTAGAGAAGAAGAAAAATGTGCATCTGAAGTGTCACCAAAACTAATGTGGAAAATATTAATATTAACATTGTTATTGGAATAATAGAGAATGAAAGTAAAGGAAACGGGGCCGTTCACTGCGGTAGAGAAAGATGAAGATAGAAAGCTTGCTATCAAGTAGAGTGTGGAATGAAAATTTTAAAAAAGGAAAAAATAGAGCAGAGAGAAACTAAGATAATTTCTGATTTTCTTTCCTTGTCTTTTACCAAAGATTACACCAATCATATATACAAAATAAAGGTTCACCCATCTAAGGATCCTAAACACAATCAAAATTACTACCTACCATATACAAAACTACCTACCATATACAAAGATTATATCCATACTTAATATGGAAGATAAGAAAGCGCGCTGCCACTCAATACGAAGCCACATCACGAACGGGAAGAGACTACTAGGAAGGAAGTGGGCAGTACTACCGCATGGACTAAGACTGAGACTAAGTTTGGACTGATATGATGATAGAAGCTACTAAACTATACTATTGCTATCATATCATATCCTATCCTAGGTTTGTATTACATGCTTTCCAATAAACTGCTTCTCTTCAACATGTATATAGGAAACTTCTATCATATTATAGAAATTGATATCAATTCTTTACTTATTTGAGAAATGCAATGTCAACAACCAAAACATTTTATCTACAAAGAATTTGACATTAATAATTAATAATTAAAAAAAGGAAAAAAATAATATAAAAAAAAACAAGAAGAAGAAGTTTAAGCGCAAGAATATTAGTTGAGCCATTTTCAATGCATATCAGGTAAAGGGAGTTTGATCTCTTTACTTTTTTTTAATGCACTCATACTCTCATAGTTATTAGTCTCTCTCTCTCTCTTTTTACACTATTTTCATATATTTTTGGATGCGTACCTAGTTATTTTTTTATTTTTAAGAGATGTATTTTTAAAAAATATTAGTCCATTCGTCCCAAATAAATTGTCCACATTTCTTTTTTGTTATGATTGAAGCACTCAAAATAATAAATTATATTACATCAAGATGAATGGATTGTATCTAATTTGGGTTAATTTGTTGCAGCATAATTAAAATAGATTTCTAATTTCCTTTTCTGACATTCCGTAATTGACACATTGTCTTCGTACACAGTCCTTTCATAGTACATATAGGGTGTGTGTTTAATTAATGTTAAATTTTTAAATTTCATACACAATGGTCAGATTTGTGGAGTATATTAAGAGAGCCGAAATTGGATCGACAATTTATCAAGCAATGCCAGCTGCTACTAGAATTCCATAATATTAGAGAAAGAGAGCATAAAGAGTCCCCAATTCGGAATTTTAATGGTTTAAACCTCTTATTTGTATTTAGTAGGTTATGATTTCAATTTAAACTAACATGCCAATTTTGACTCTCTAACTTATATTTGACGAGAAGCGAGCTTGGAATTAGTATTATAATTTGACTCTTATAATATATATATATATATATATATATATATATATATATATATAGGAGGGATCATGTAAAAAAAAAAATTCCCTGTGAGAAAAAAGAATAAATAATATCCATCAGATCTAAAAAAATCAATGGTTGATATTGAATCAAGCAACAACTAAAACACAATGAAGCAACAAAATAATCAAGAAACAACTAAAGCACAATCAAGCAACATTGCAATCAAGCAACGACCTGAATACAATCAAGCAATGCCGTGAATGCAATCAAACATTTTTCTCATTTTCTCACGTTAAGAATTTTCTCACTGGATCCGCTATATATATATATATATATATATATATATATATATATATAATAGAATTGTGGCAGCCATAGCATGCCCATTAAATCCAACGGCCACAGTGGTGAATTATTTATTGATATCATTCTTTAAAGAAAATTGTTGGATTATGATACTCTTAAAAAAAAATAAAGAAAAACGGAAATATCATTCAAAGAAAGAAAGACTTAGAGAATTGAGAAGAAGAGAGTTTATTAGTGGAGAATTCTTTTTGAATTGTTGTTTAAAATGATCATTCGTATTTTTTTCGTTGTTGTGGGTTTATGTTTGTGATTTCGTTATTGGGGTTTTATGTTTGTAAACTTAATTTCTAAATTATGATTGTGGACTATTTTAATGTATTGTGAAAGTTGTTATTTAAATTCTTTTTTTAAAAAATAGTTCGGTTCAAATTGAAACCGAGGTTATGTTTATGTAACATCTCCCCCCAGGGACCGATGTCAGGGCCTGCAGTCCGATGCACCCCAACCACATCTCCAGTTTAGCTTAAGGGCACCCCCATTTCACTAAACCTGAAAGGTTGTTGGTAGGAGGGATCGAACCCACTCCCTACCCTTTAACATCAATCCTCAAAGGGAAGATGTCACCAGTTGAGCTGCTAAAAACTGGAGATGTGGTTGGGGTGCATCGAACTGCAGGCCCGGACATCGGTCCCTGGGGGGGAGATGTTACAGTTTAATTTGGTTTCGATGGTAGGGTTCGGGTTAGTTTTTTAAAAGATTTGGGTTGGCGGTTTGGTTCGGTTTCAAACCGAACCGTCCGTTGCACAATCAGATCTGATACTTTTATTTACTATAAAGTACAAATGGCAGAATTTTGGTCGCTTTCAAAACTTTTCGGTCAAAACAGCTCTAAGCCAATTTAAAGAATCTTCAATTGGTATTCTGACTTTTCGGACTTGCTAAGATTGAAACCTTAATATTTTTTGTCTTTTTTTCGTTCCTTATATTTTCTTTAACTGATTTGTTCATTTTTTCTCCTACAATTTTGTCTATAAGCATTTTTTTTCTTTGACTTGAGATTGATCAACTAAGTCTCATGCCAAACTGACACCATTGGCTACACTAATTTTGGTTGGTCTTCGACTTACAAGCTGATTTCTATTTTATTATAATTTAATAAATCTAGATAAGATTATAAGTTAAAATCACTTCTATTTCCAGTTTTTTAGTCAGTCTTATACATCATGATTCGACCTCTCAACTTGGTTTTTCACATCAAAAGTTATAAAATATATGTGCTGTATTGTCGCGTTATATCAAAAATTGTCACTATTACTTTTACTATATCTATAATAACTTTCGGCAAAAACTTGCGTTAGGCAGGCTTAAATAGTTTAGGCGGGTTTTATTCATACATAAATGGATTTACCTACCCAAATAGGGTTTATTAATCCCCAATTAGAATATATTAAATGAGTTTGAGTTTGGATTAGTGAATAAAACCTGCCTAAATGATTAGGCACGTCTAACCTGAGATATTTCCATAATTTTCTCAAATATTAAGGGTAAATTTGGAAAAATACCTTAAACTATTCACGTTTTTGGAAAAATACCCCAATTTATTTTCATAAGTTAAAAATACCTCAATCTTTACTTTCATTTATGAATTATACCTTGATCTATTGATATTTTAGAAAAATACCCTAATGTATTAATATTATTTAAAAGTACTCAAATATTTAATTTCGTTTATGAATTATACCAAAACGAGAAATATTGTTTGCTCACACAAATATGGCAGTCTCATCGTCTGTGTTAAATTTAATGTACTAAACAATCAATATTTGTTACATATTCAAATGCATTTATCTTCATATGCTGCTTTTTTTTTTGTTTCCTTCGGTTGCTTGAATTCCTTATTTTTTCTCTCACTGCATGTTCTGACGTGTAATCTTGTATCGAAATGCATACACCTTCGTCTGGATTGGACATTACACCAACCGAAGGAAAAAAAAAGGAGTAAATTAGAAGTTTAAATATTTTTCAGAATATATAGAAAATATTGATTGTTTAATATATTAAATTTAATAAGGACGAAGATAGTTGTTTTGACAGTCAACTTTGTGTGAGCCACTAATATTTCTCGTTTTGGTATAATTCGTAAACGAAATTAAAGATTGGGGTATTTTTAATTAATAGTAAATCATTGGAGTATTTTTCTCAAAATATTAATAAATCAGGGTATAATTTATAAATAAAAGTAAAGATTGAAGTATTTTTAATTTATGAAAATAGATTATGATATTTTTTAAAAAATATCAATAATTTAGAATATTTTTCCCTATTTACTCAAATATTAATTAAAAAAACCGATAACTGGAGTGTTAAATATTTAAATATTTGGAGAGGCTATAAATAAGGGCCCGGGCCCAGAAAATTAAAAAAAAAAAAAAAAAGTCATTTTACGTTTTTTTAAATATTTTTATCCATAAAGAGACCTATCGTCGTTTCCTCAATAGAAGAAATAAATTTTAATAAACATCTTTTAAAGTAGTATATTTCATCATTAAAACAAAATTTATATCAAAGATTGCGTCTTGGTATGACTGAAAGGAAAAAGAAAAGAATAAAATCCAATTTTAAAATCTTTTTATTTTAAAAGTAGTTGCTTGTTTAAATACTCTCTATTGTAAAAAGTTATATGCTCTTTAATAAATGTTGAGCCAAATGATTTCAAATAAGATGACTCTAAATGCACCTTACATTATGCACCCACCATTTTGCTATCCGTAGCTTATTGTTTTAATAATAGTAAAAATAATTTTTTTTGGCATTTTTGTCTTCAAATATAATGAATGAATAAATCCCCTTCCTAATTTATACAGAAACGACAGATGTGTATTAACCGTGGAAAATTAGGAATTTAATTAAATCGAATGAGATACTCTAGTTAACATTTAGAAATTTGTAAAATTGAATGAAATGGAACTATGAGACGCTCTTGAAAGTTGCGCTTTTCAGCAGAATTTCGTTAAATTTGTATGGACTAAAATGAAGGACTATAAAGATTAAAATGGAGGTCGTTGTTTTAGAATTGCCCTTCAAATAATTGATCTCGTCGAACGGCATCAATAACATTTGCTTTAGCGTTTGAATTTATTAAATGACGTGATTTGAAATTTGAAGAGCCAGAGATAATTAACATTTATTTGCTAAGACTTTTTAATTAAAATCGTTTTTTTTAAATGATGAAGATTATGCAAGTATCATTTATGTGGGTAATTCTAATCATAGCCACAAAATTTCTCAATATAGCCCCCAAAATTTAAAAAAATAAAAATATCACTTGATATTACTATTTTAGCCTTATAATCTCAAATTTAAAATATTAATTAAAAATAGTCATAGCCTCTTTTTTATTTTTAATTTTAAAAAACTAGTTCTGTATCCGGCATATTTTTCATATATAGCCCCCAATCTTCTACACAAACCTCAACGACAGCTTCACCAAAAAATTGTCGACATTATTCATCAAAATTAATACTACTAAAAGATTCAACAATCGGGGCATTATTCTACAGTGATTAAATCATGCAATAGAAGTACACAGCTTCTAAATATAAAACTAGTTAAATAAATTAAAGAAGAAAAAACCTGTTTTCGGAGAAAGGCGTAGTGGAAAGTTTGAGGCAATTAGCTTGAGTGGTCTCCTTCCCAAGATCATTATTCATTATGTTGAGCATTATCCGTATCCTTGGAGAAATGCTGCTTTTGACAGTGATCTGATGCATTTTTTTAAACACAGCAGCAAAATCAACATTCCCAACAAAACAAATTGTCTGTTGATGTGTTCATTTGAAAAAATAAAATTAAGTGACTGAAATAAAATTTACTATTTTTTCCTTCTATTTTTATGATATAGCATCAAGACTACTTTTTCCCTTTCCTCTGTGCTCAACTTAGTGAGAAATTCCCCCACTTCTATAAAAATTGTGCGTATTAATTATGTTACAACTTTAGAAAATAATAATGTAGAAATAACTTCTTGCATTGGGATATTTGTGAGGAACAAGATTAGGGGCATCGGCCATTGGAGACACCATCGACCCAATTGAGTTTTGTAGATTTAAAAGTAATAGGGGCTATGGTTGATTTGTAATGTGGCTATATGTATATATATTTTGTTTTTTTATAGTTAATGTTTAAATTAGAGATTATAAGGGTAATATAGTAATATTTAATAATAATTTTATTTTCAAAAAATTTGGAGGCTGTATTGAGAAAAATTGTGGCTATAATTAAAATTACCCTTCATATTATACTTATTAAAAATGTGCACGAGACATTCCATTATTAAGACAATTTAGTTTCAATAAAAATTGATTTTGATTTCTTAGAAAAATAATTTCAAAACTCAAACTACAATTCCGATTCACTTGGGTTTAATGATTTTGGATTTTGTTGAGCATGAACCAATTAAAATCTCCACTAATATATTTAATTTTCATATTATTAAATTAGATTAGGAGTTGCAAAATGAAAGATTGTTTGATTTTAATATTAAGGATTAAGCCTCGTTATAAAATTTCAAATAATATAATTATACATAAGACAAATAATTCTTAATTACTTATTAAGTTATTTAATATTATAAAATTCTAGAATTTTCATCCTAAAACAATCTACAAAATTAGAGAAAAGCTTAGAAAAATCTAAAACATAGGTCGAGAGTGTTGGGTGACTGCACGTTCATGCATAAGTGCATAAGCAAGTTCGAAGTGCTGGGCATATGTTTTCTGTGTTTCTCAGTTAGGAGAAAAATCTGACTAAGTATAAAAGAAGTGTGTTTCAACTTATAAAGTCGTATCTTGTTATTTGGGGGAGTTAGTTTGATATGGACAAATAACAACTATTGATTAGATGTCGTTTTAGGGTTTGTTGAAGGGTATTCGAGTTCAACAGATTTAAGTTGTTTTCCCATGCACGCAACTCTTATGTTCAGTTTTTCAGAGAGAGTTCTGTAGATTATGTTGTATCTTCTTTTTCCTCATCTTGTATACTACCAATTAAATAAAAACCTCAGCAACCGTCGTAGATGTAGCCGATTATGGTGAACCACGTAATCTTTGTGTAGTGTGTATTGTTTGTTTGATTTCTGTTCTTGATTCGATCGAATAACATGTGGCGCTGTCTGTGGGAAGTTTGGGAGTGCAAAGGTTCTATCGTATTCGAAGCTGGATGCTGAGGTAATTCATGAAACCCTTTCTTTGTTTTTGTTTCTGAAAAATGGTGAGAATCAGATTGCATGGGATCTGCGAAGCTGTGTAGTGCGGACTTCACTTGTTGATTGTTTAGCCTGCTGCCATTCATGATTGATACTAGTGACGTGAAGTTCTGATCATGAATTGATTCATTGGGTCTGTATTTGAACTGCTAGTACTGTGTTGCGATTGAATTCGTGTTTTGTCAATTTCTGGGGTCTTATTTTTCTTTTTGCACGTAGTGCTTGTGTTTTCTGGTTGAGCTTTTGTTGCTATATTGAGGAAGGCATCGTTTAGATTGAATCGAGTAATCAAGATTGGGTGTTATGGCTAGGAGTCGATTTGAGATCGACAAATTTTTGGGGAAGACCAAAGAAGGATTGGCCGATGCTCTCCTACCTGATACTGATAAGGCATTCGTGGGAGAAACAGCTGAGAAGAAGGCAAAATTGATGGACAGTGCTATGAGCACTTTGTTGCTTTGCCTTGATGATAAGGTACTTCGTGAGGTGTCGAGGGAGAAGACACTGGCCGACTTATGGAAGAAGCTGTAGAGCCTATACATGACCAAATCCATTGCAAACAGTATATACATGAAGCAACGGCTGTATAACTTCAAATTCACAGATGAGAGGAGTCTCCTGGACCAGTTAGACGAGTTCCATAAGGTGATAGATGAGCTAGAAGGTATTGGGGTGGAAATTGATAATGAAGACAAGGCTATACATCTTCTCAATGCTCTCCCAAAGTCCTACTTGAATATTCGAGATGCAATGGTGTATGGCAGGTCGGAGGGTATAACCCTCGAAGATGTCTTGGCTGCTATTAAACAAAGGGAAATGGGCAAGCTGTCTGATCAATTGAGTGTGGGGTTGTTTGCTAAACGGGGGCAACAAGGCAAGTTTGGAAGGAAATTTAATACAACATATAAGCAGCAAGGTCAACAACTTCATACAAGAAAGACTTCAGGCCCTCAACATTTGTTAATAAGGGCAGAAACTTCAATCCGCAGTTTGAAAGACAAGGACCCCCTATGACTACTGAAGGAAGGATATGTCATTACTATAAGAAACCCGATCATCTTATCAGAGATTGTCCCGTTCTTAAGCAAAAGAACCAACACAACCAAGGGCAAAATAAGCTAAAATCAAATGAGCCCACCTGTGATGAAATCCTTAATGTTTCAGAAAGTCCTACAGATGATTATTGGATACTAGACACATGTTGCTCATTCCATATGTGCCACCATTTAAACTGGTTTACAAATGTTCAGTTGAAGGAAAGTGGGACAGTGATGTTAGGGAACAATAATGTGTGCAAAATAGAAGGTGTTGGGTCTGTAAGAATTTTGAATCACAAGGGAGAACCGAAGTTGTTAACTGATGTGAGATATATTCCCCAAGTACAAAGAAATCTTATATCCCTTAGAACCCTCGAAGCAAAGGGGTTCAAGTTTCTGGGAATGAAGGCGCTATCTCAATTTGCTGTGGAGATAATGAAGTTTTAAGAGGCAAGAGAATGAATAGCTTGTACTGTCTTGCAGCTAAAATTGTAGTGGGGGAAGTTGGATCTGTGAAGGATGCATCTGATCATATGTGGTACCATAGATTAGCCCATATAAGCCACAGAGGATTACAAGAGCTTCAGAAACAAAACCTGCTGAAACTCAAAGGTGATACCGACTTCAGTGAGTGTGAGGAGTGTATTCTCTCAAAATCTAAGAGACAATGCTACAAACTTACTCAGAAAAAGTGTACAAGCTTACTTGAATACATCCATGCAGACCTTTGGGTCCTTCAAGGACTGAGACTATAGGAGGAGGGAGGTACTTCCTCTCCATAATTGATGAATGCTCCAGAAAAGTATGGTTCTATGTGTTGAAAAGTAAAGACCAAGCTGCAGAGAAATTCCAAGATTGGTGTGCTCTAATTGAGAATGAAAAGGAGCCAAAGTGAAATGCCTAAGAACAGATAATGGGTTGGGATTTCTTTGTGAGAAGTTTGAAGTATTTTGTAGATGAAAGGGGATAAAGAGGCATAGGACTGTGCCATTTACACCCCAACAAAATGGCACAGTGGAAATAATGAATCGAACCCTACTTGAGAGGGTTAGATGCATGTTGATTGGGGCTGGACTGCTAAAGAGATTTTGGGGAGAGGCTATCACCACAACAAGCTATTTGATCAACAAATGTCTAGCATCTGCTTTAGATTTCAATACTCTAGATGAAATCTAGTATGGGAGACCTCCTAATTACAACCATCTAAAAACATTTGGTTGTCTTGTGTACTCACATATAAAGCAAGATAAGTTGGAACCTAGAGCTCTCAGGTGCATAATGCTAGGGTATCTAACTAGAACTAGAGGATACATGTTGTGGTGCTTGGAGCCAAACAACCACAAGATAATTATCAACCGAGATGTGGTGTTCCAAGAATCAGTGTTACCATTTAAGAGTAAAGAAGAGTGTAAGGCTGATATTCTGAGAGATGGTGATGTACCTGATCCTAAGATGTCTGGAGAAGACACAAATGGAAATGTTAAAGATGAACTAAGCTCACAATCTGCACCAGAAGCAAGTAATCAGCAGAATAATCCCTTGATTGACTACTGGCTGGCTAGAGACAGGGTCAGGAGGGAGATCAAACCACCCCAAAGGTTCAGTGAAACAGACAGTCTTCCCGAGCTTGAACATAGCTAAAAAACTCGATGGAGATGAACCCAGGTCACTTGAAGAAGCTTGTAGCAGTAATGAGAAGGACATATGGTTACAAGCTATGGAAGAGGAAATAACATCCTTGTAGAAAAAAAGACTTGGACCTTGGTAAACAAACCCCATAATTAAAAGAGTATTGGATGTAGGTGGTTATTCAAAAGGAAGTAAGAAAATGGTCCAGTCCCCACACTAAGATACAAGGCACGACTAGTGGCTAAGGGATATACGCAGCAAGAAGGAATTGACTACACTGAGGTATTTTCACCTGTAGTCAAACATTGTTCTATCAGGGTATTACTTGCTATAATAGTTCAATTTAATATGGAGCTTCACCAACTAGATGTCAAGACTGCCTTCTTGCATGGAAATCTTGAAGAAATATTATATATGGACCAGCCACCGGGGTTTGTACAAGATGGCACTGAAAACATGGTGTGTCAGCTTCACAAGTCGATTTATGGACTTAAGCAAAGTCCAAGATAATGGAACAAGTGTTTTGACACTCATATGCTGAAAATAGGATTTGAAAGGTCCAAATTTGATAGATGTGTCTACTTGAAGAAATAAACAAATGACAACCTAGTCTATTTGCTCTTACATGTCGATGACATTCTACTTGTTGGGAGATATATTGAAGATGTAATCAAGGTGAAGTCATATTTGGAGAGTGAATTTGACATGAAAGACTTGGGGGAAGCTAGAAGGATATTGAGGATGAATATTATAAGGGAGAGAGAGAAAGGTGAACTGAAACTACAACAAGAAAGTTATCTTACCACAGTTCTCACGAAGTTTAGTATGTTGAATTGCAGACCTCTAGCCCTACCTATGGGGGCTGATGTCAAACTGTCAGTTGCAATGAGTCCTCAGACTGGAGATGGGAAATCTTATATGAATCATATTCCTTATGCCAGCCTTGTAGGCAGCATCATGTACCTCATGATATGCACACGACCAGATGTGGCCTTTGCTATAAGTGTAACCAGTCGCTATATGTCCAGTCCAGGAAAGCTGTATTGGTTAGCTCTATTGAATACCGGTATAGTATTTAAGAAGTACACGGAGAACTCAGACCCTTTGTTAGGATATGTAGATTCTGACTTTGCAGCAAGCATTGATACTAGAAAGAGCCAACTGGACTTTGTGTTTAATCTATTTGGAGCTGCCATCAACTGGAAGTCGAAGCTACAATCGGTTGTTGCATTATCAACAACCGAGGCGGAATTTATGGCGATCATCGAAGCCATCAATGAAGTTATATGGCTCAAGAGACTGGTAAATGAGCTGGGAATAAAGCAAGATTCGGTGCAGCTAATGTGTGACAGCCAAAGTGCGCTGTGTCTGACGAAGCACCAAGTATTTCATGATAAATCTAAACACATCGACGTTAGATTTTTCATTTTGTAAGGGATATCTTGGAGAAGGGGTGGATTACTATGGTTAAAATTTCTACTAAAATTTCTGACCAAGGTAATACCTTCACCAAAATGTAGGTATTGTCTTCAGTTGATGTGTGTTGACTGACTCAGTTGAGTCAGTGTTTTCGTTCTGTGATGGAACTATATGCTTGGGAGTTGAGGTATAAGGTAGTGCAGTCAGGCGGGAGAGATGTTGGGTGACTGCACGTTCATGCATAAGTGCAAAAGCAAGTTCGAAGTGTTGGACATATGTTTTCTGTGTTTCTCAATTATGAGAAAAACCTGACTAAGTATAGAAGTGTGTTTCAACTTATAAATTTGTATCTTGTTATTTGGGGGAGTTAGTTTGCTATGGACAAATGACAGCTATTGATTGGATCTCGTTTTAGGGTTTGTTGAAGGGTATTCAAGTTCAACAAATTTAAGCTATTTTCTCATGCACGCAACTCTTATGTTCAGTTTTTCAGAGAGAGTTCTATAGATTGTGTTGTATCTTATTCTTCATCATCTTGTACACTACCAATTAAATAAAAACCTTAGCAACCGTCGTGAATGTAGCCGATTATGGTAAACCACGTAATCTTCGTGTAGTGTGTATTGTTTGTTTGATTTATGTTCTTGATTCAATCGTATAACAAAGAGTCTATAAATACATATTGAAAAAATCTTTCATTACTTACCTAAGTTGAAAACATGGAGAATGAGTGGTAAAATTTATAATTATATTAATATTTTAAATGAAGGGAGGTCTAAATTACTCCTGTCCCGTCATATTAGACACGGAGGGAGTTGCACATGAACCAAGACAAAAAGTGAAATAAATGTTTAAAGATGTATTAATACATAAAATATTATTAAAATATACACTAATTAACAATTTAAAAAATCAACCTTATTAATCAACAATAATAAAAAGGGTAATTCTAAACTTAGCCCCCAAATTACTCTTCATAGACCATTATTTTAAATATTTTTTAAATAGACACTTTTATCTTATATTACTCTTCATAGCCTATTATTTTAAATATTTTTTTAAATAGACATTTTAATTTAGCCATCAAATTTCTAACAAAACCCCCTTCATTATATGCTACGTCGCTATACCTTCAAAAATAAATTTTAAAGGAATTCAATCTCAAATTTCTAAACAACATGTGAAGCCTCCCTTCCATTGTGCTCAATCACTTCAAGCCATTTAATGCATAAAAAAGACTCATTAACCCAAATATGTTTGCACGAAAACTAAGAATTGACATGTATTTTTGCAAATATCCAGTGCAATTTGTATCTACTGTAATTAACTCTTTGGCTAACGATATTTAATCTTAAAATTTCATTGAATTTCCTGTATCTATCCAGTTTTCTCATTAAAAAGAGAAGCTACAATCTGTTGAGGATTACGAGGACAACAATGATATTTTCTATAATGAAATTGGAAAATTAGTTTTGCGGTTAACAAAGATGATATTGGTCAAAGGTGAAGATATTTAATAGAACGGCAAACAATGATGAATAAGGATGGGTGGAGCAAAGAATAGATGAAAATATTAATTTATCATAAACTTAAGAGTTATTGAAGGGCAAAATTGTCAGTTTAAAAAATAAGTTAAATAAGGGGCTACAGAGAGTGAATTGGGGACTGTGTATAGTTACACTCTAATAAAAAAAGCCTCAATCAAAATTAGAAGTGCTGAAAATTTACATTTCAAAACCTTTTTAAAAAAAATGTTATCTTCTTGCAGGAGAATTCCACAAACAACAAGCCATATTATGAAGGAAGTCATTTTACAAATCTCTCACGTTCGTGTATCGCTCGCAATATATATAACTTTTTCAATCCCTCTAATAATCTCACCCTCTCTTACCTTTTACCACTTTTTTCTCATTAATGTAGAACTCAAATATTTTTCGTTTAATACCACATAATTCAAATAGATAAACTAATTGAACAAGAAGGATCAACAATCTACAAAATTTTAGAAAAGCTTAGAAAAATCTAAAACCTAGGTCGAGAGTCTATAAATACACATTGAGAAAAGCTTTCATTACATACCTAAGTTGAAAACATGGAGAATGAGTGGTAAAAGTTATAATTATATTAATATTTTAAATGAATGGAGTTTTAAATTATTCCCTACGTCCCGTCATATTAGACACGGAGGGAGTTGCACATGAACCAGGACAAAAAGTGAAATAAATGCTTAAAGATATATTAATGCATAAAATATTATTAAAATATACACTAATTAACAATTAAAAAAATCAACCTAATTAATCAACAATAATAAAAAGGGTAATTCTAAACATAGCCCCCAAATTACTCTTTATAGCCCATTATTTTAAATATTTTTAAATACACTTTTAATATTACTCTTCATAACTCATTATTTTAAATATTTTTTAAATAGACATTTTTGTCCCTATAGTCATCAAATTTCTAACAAAGGGTTCTTCCATTATATGCTCTATCTATTTTCTTATCATATTCTTCTCACTCATCACAAATTTATTTGGGTGCATTTATTTTTGACTTCTTAAATTGCTTTATTAATTAAATATGCAATTTCAATTAACTTTTTAAAATAGTATTTCTAAAAGTAATTATAATTAACAAATAAGTAAACATATGAGAAAAATTTTGGAATAACCAAATTAATTAAAACACCTTTCAAATTTGGCCACTTTTATATACATGTTTCAAATATAGTAAAAAAAAAAGTACATTTCTCAAGTGTGTGTGACAACTTTTTCAGATGAATTTAAATTTGAGTTGTGGAAAATGTAAAAATAAAAATAAAAAATAAGCAAAAAGAGCGTGACCGATTGTGATGTGCTATTTTATTAAAAATAAATAAATTCTGAGTGCTACCGAATGAAACCGAATGACACACTATCAATGGCCAACACGAGTGAGACCCGTTGACACACTGTTAGTAGGCAACATGGTTGCTAAATGCTACCGAGTGCTACCAACTGCCACTTGGTTGAGACCAAGTGTTATTTGAAAAATGAAAGAAAAAAAATTTTGGCAAGTGCTACAGAGTGCCACGTGGGAAAATATATGAAAAATAGTTGGGAAAATATATGAAAAACTAAAAATAGAGAATGAAGAAAGTGGAAGTGAAGTGGAGTTGGGGCAGACTGGTGAAAGTAAAAGTGGAGTGGAGTGAAGATTGTAACGTGGATTTGAGCCAACCTGGTGCACTTGTTGCAATGGAGTTAAAGTTGAAGCAACTGGCAGATGAACTGGGATTGGATGATAATGATGAATATGTAAATGCGGAGGAAGAGGAGACTGAGGATAAGGAAGGGGAAGAGGAGACTGAGGCAGAGAAAGAGCAACAGACAGAGGATGAGGAAGAAGAAAAGGAGGACTGAGACCGGTACTCTAGATAGTAGATGCACACTACTCTATATCAAATATTTTACTATTTTCCTAATTTATTTATTGCTTTCCTAGGACTACTATCATCACTTCATTTTTATATACCACTTTCCAAGAAACTGCTTGTCAGCATGTAAATAGTTTAAATATATTATGAAAATTAAATATATTTTATTTTTAGGCATCTTAATTATTTTAGTAATGCAAAAACAACCATATATTTAAATATTTTATCTAATAATAATAATAATAATAATAACAATAATAATAATCATCTAAATCTATCTTAACAAATAAAACGGAATCTTGATTGCTATCAAAATTCCAAAAAAGGGCTTGGAAAGTAAAATAAATATTATAGGTATTAAGGGCTTATATCGTCATAGTGTGAAAATGAATGTTTTTTCTTGAAGTAACTAGTTTTTAATGACTTGGTGTCGAAACTGGAAAATAAGGTTGAGGTCGAAACTAAAAGTAGAGAGAAAGATGATGGCTTGAATAATCTCTGGTCTCAGGTATGTTGTGCGTCTAGAAATATATGAAAAAAACCTAGAGTTGGTTAATATAATCTTTCTAAAATATTTAGAAACTTCCATTTGAGATGTTTATAGAAAGATCTAAAACCTACTATTGAGCACTATATATACATGTGGCTGGAGTGTTTTGAGATACATAAACCTTCATTCCTAACTTAACAAACAAACAAAAATGCCTTGCAAATGGTAAAGAAATTCAAATTTTTTTAATATTTGTTTTTAAATAAAGGTCTTTAATTATAATATGCATAATTGATTGATATTGTCTACATTTTTAATAATAATAACATATTACTTGAAACAATCGATCATTATAGTTCTACTTTTTTTAATGCATGTTCTTATTAATTATAAGATATTTTTTATTCAGCTTCCTGATACTACTAAGTTCTTTGAATTTATTCGGAGTCAGATGAGGGAGCGGGAAACCGTTGGTGGGTTAGGTACTATACTATCGAATAACATAATATTTCAACTAATGATGATGAGCTTGATGGCATGGATCTGAATTATTATCTAGAGGGGAAGCTATGAATCATCTTGACTACCAGGATGTAGAGAAAATATATGAAAAACTTAAAATAGAAAATGGAGAAAGTGGAAGTGAAGTGGAGTTGGGGTAGGCTGGTGAAAGTGAAAGTGGAGTGGAGGTTGTAGAAGTGGATTTGAGCTAGCCTGGTGCACTTGTTGCACTGGAGTTCATGCTGAAGCAATTATAATATTCCAAAATTGCATGATTTCGATTCAGACAATATCTGCATTTACTAATGATGGTGAGCATGGTGGCATGGATCTTAATTATTATCTAGAGGGGAAGGCCATGGATGATCTTGACTACGAGGATGATGGGAAAATATATGAAAAATAAAAATAGAGAATGGAGAAAGTGGAAGTGAAGTGGAGTTGGGGCGGTGAAAATTAAAGTGGAGAAGAGGTTGTAGCAGTGTTGTTGAACCATGCTGGTGCACTTGTTGCAATGGAGTTGAAGCTGAAACAACTATAATATTTCAAAATGGGATGAATTTGATTCAGACAATATCAGCATATACTACTGATAATGAGCGTCATGGCATGTATCTTAATTATTATCTAGAGGGAAGGCCATGAATGATCTTGACTACGAGGATGTTTAGAAAGTATATGAAAAACTAAAAATAGAGAATGGAGAAAATGGAAGTGAAGTGGAGTTGGGGCAGGCTGGTGAAAGTGAAAGTGGAGTGGAGGTTGTAGCAGTGGATTTGAGCCAGCCAGGTGCACTTGTTTCACTGGAGTTGAAGCTGAAGCAACTATAAATTTCAAAATGGGATTAATCTGATTCAGACAGTATCTGCATTTACTACTGATGGTGAGCATAATGGCATAGATATGAATTATTATCTAGAGGGGAAGGCCGCGGATGATCTTGACTACGCGGATGTTAAGAAAATATAAGAAAAACTAAAAATATAGAATGGAGAAAGTGGAAGTGACGTGGAGTTGGGGAGACTGGTGAAGGTGAAAGTGGAGTAGATGTTGTAGCAGTGGATTTGAGCCATCATGGTGCACTTGTTGCACTGAAGTTGAAGCTCAAGAAACTATTATTTTTCAAAATGGGATGAATCTGATTCAGACAATATCTGCATTTACTACTGATGATGAGCGTGATGGTATGGATCTTAATTATTATCTAGAGGGGAATGCCATGAATGATCTTGACTACGAGGATGTTGGGAAATAAAAACTAAAAATAGAGAATGGAAAAAGTGTAAGTGAAGTGGAGTTTGGGCAGGCTGGTGAAAGTGGAGTGGAGGTTGTAGTAGTGGATTTGAGCCAGTCTGGTGCACTTGTTGCACTAGAGTTGAAGCAGAAGCAACTATAATATTTCAAAATGGGATGAATCTGATTCCGACAATATCTGCATTTACTACTGATGATGAGCGTGATGGCATGGATCTTAATTATTATCTAAATGGGAAGACTATGAATGATCTTGATTACGAGGATGTTGGGAAAATAAATGAAAAACTAACAATAGAGGATGGAGAAAGTGGAAGTGAAGTGAAGTTGAAACATGCTGGTGAAAGTGAAAGTGGAGTGGAGGTTGTAGCAGTGGATTTGAGCCAGCCTGGTGCACTTGTTGCACTGAAGTTGAAGCTAAAGCAACTATAATATTTCAAAAAGCAACTATAATATTTCAAAATGGGATGAATCTGATTCAGACAATATCTACATTTACTACTGATGATGAGTGTGATGACATGTATCTTAATTATTATCTAGAGGGGAAGGCCATGTATGATCTTGACTACGAGGATGTTGGGAAAATATATTGAAAATTAAAAATAGAAAATGGAGAAAGTGTAAGTGAAGTGGAGTTGGGGCAGACTGGTGAAAGTGAAAGTATAGTAGATGTTGTAGCAGCAGATTTGAGCCAGACAGGTGCACTTTTTGTACTAGAGTTGAAGTTGAAGCAATTATAATATTTCAAAATGCGATTAATTTGATTCAAAAAATATCTGCATTACTACTGACGATATGTGTGATGGCATGTATCTTAATTATTATCTAGATGGAAAGTCCATGAACGATCTTCACTACAAGGATGTTGGGAAAATATATAAAAAACTAAAAATAGAGAATGGAGAAAGTGTAAGTGAAGTGGAGTTAGGGTAGGCTTGTGAAAGTTAAAGTGGAGTGGAGGTTGTGGAAGTGGATTTGTGCCAGCCTGGTGCAGTTGTTGCACTGGAGTTGAAGTTGAATCAACTATAATATTTCAAAATGAGATTAATCTGATTCAGGCAATATCTGTATTTACTACTGATTGTGAGTGTGATGACATGAATCTTAATTATTATCTAGAGGGGAAGACCATGAATGATCTTGACTACGAAGATGTTGGGAAAATATCTGAAAAACTAAATATAAAGAATGGAGAAAGTGAAAGTGAAGTGGAGTTGGGGTAGGCTGATGAAAGTGAAAGTGGAGCGGAGGTTATAGCAGTGGATTTGAGCCAGCCTAGTGCACTTGTTGCACTAGAGTTGAAGCTGAAGCAACTATGATATTTCAAAATGAGATGAATCTGATTCAGACAATATTTGGATTTACTACTGTTGATGAGTTTGATTACATGGATCTTAATTATTATCTAGAGGGGAAGGTCATGAATGATCTTGACTACAAGGATGTTGGGAAAATATCTGAAAAATTAAAAATAAAGAATGTAGAAAGTGGAAGTGAAGTGGAGTTGGGTAGGCTGGTGAAAGTGAAAGTTGAGTGGAGGTTTTAGCATTGGATTTGAGCCAGCCAAGTGTACTTGTTTCACTAGAGTTGAAGCTGAAGCAACTATAATATTTCAAAATGGGAAGAGTCTGATTCAGACAATATCTGCATTTACTACTGATGGTGAGCGTGATGGCATAGATCTGAATTATTATCTAGAGGGGAAGGTCGTGGATGATCTTGACTACGAGGATGTTAGGAAAATGTAAGAAAAACTAAAAATAGAGAATGGAGATAACGTGGAGTTGGGGAGACTGGTGAAGGTGAAAGTGAAGTTGATGTTGTAGCAGTGGATTTGAGCCATCATGGTGCACTTGTTGCACTGGAGTTGAAGCTCAAGCAACTATTATTTTTCAAATTGGGATGAATCTGATTCAGACAATATCTGCATTTACTACTGATACTGAGCGTGATGACATGGATCTTAATTATTATCTAGAGGAGAATGCCATGAATGATCTTGACTACGAGTATGTTGGGAAATAAAAACTAAAAATATAGAATGGAAAAAGTAGAAGTGAAGTGGAGTTTGGGCAGGCTGGTGAAAGTGGAGTGGAGGTTGTAGCAGTGGATTTGAGCCAGTGTGGTGCACTTGTTGCACTGGAGTTGAAGCAGAAGCAACTATAATATTTAAAAATGGGATGAATCCGATTCCGACAATATCTGCATTTACTACTGATGATGAGCGTGATAACATGGATCTTAATTATTATCTAAAGGGGAAGACTATGAATGATCTTGATTACGAGGATGTTGGGAAAATATATGAAAAACTAACAATAGAGAATGGAGAAAGTGGAAGTGAAGTGGAGTTGGGGCAGACTGGTGAAAGTGAAAGTAAGTGGAGGTTGTAGCAGTGGATTTGAGCCAACCTGGTGCACTTGTTGCACTGGAGTTGAAGCTAAAGCAACTATAATATTTTAAAATGGGATGAATCTGATTCAGACAATATCTACATTTACTACTGATGATGAGTGTGATGACATGGATCTTAATTATTATCTAGAGGGGAAGGCCATGTATGATCTTGACTACGAGGATGTTGGGAAAATATATGAAAAATTAAAAATAGAAAATGGAGAAAGTGGAAGTGAAGTGGAGTTGGGGCAGACTGGTGAAAGTGAAAGTAGAGTAGAGGTTGTAGCGGCAGATTTGAGCCAGACAGGTGCACTTGTTGTATTAGAGTTGAAGCTGAAAAAACTATAACATTTCAAAATGCGATGAATCGGATTCAAAAAATATCTGCATTACTAATGATGATGAGTGTGATGGCATGTATCTTAATTTTTATCTAGAGGGAAAGTCCATGAATGATTTTTACTACGAGGATGTTGGGAAAATATATGAAAAACTAAAAATAAAGAATGGAGATAGTGGAAGTGAAGTGGAGTTAGGGTAGGCTTGTGAAAGTTAAAGTGGAGTGGGGGTTGTGGAAGTGGATCTGTGTCAGCCTGGTGCAGTTGTTGCACTGGAGTTGAAGTTGAATCAACTATAATATTTCAAAATGAGATTAATCTGATTCAGGCAATATCTGTATTTACTACTGATTGTGAGTGTGATGACATGAATCTTAATTATTATCTAGAGGGGAAGGTCATGAATGATCTTGACTACGAAGATGTTGGGAAAATATATGAAAAACTAAAAATAAAGAATGGAGAAAGTGAAAGTGAAGTGGAGTTGGGGTAGGCTGATGAAAGTGAAAGTGAAAGTGGAGTGGAGGTTGTAGCAGTGGATTTGAGCTAGCCTAGTGCACTTGTTGCATTGGAGTTGAAACTGAAGCAACTATGATATTTCAAAATGGGATGAATCTGATTCAGACAATATTTGGATTTACTACTGATGATGAGCTTGATGACATGGATCTTAATTATTATCTAGATGGGAAGGCCATGAATGATCTTGACTACGAGGATGTTGGAAAAATATATGAAAAACTAAAATCTGATGCTTTCATTTTCAAAATCAAGGATCCAATTTTGATTCAGAAAATTAAATCTTTTTTCAATATTTGGGCTTTTCAGTCTTTTTGCATAAATATATTAGGGTACCACATCTTAAATATTATTTAATTTTTCTAAATATGAGGGGGACACATCTTATCTTATAAAAAAATTATAATCTATTTTCTCACATTTAATACACATTAATTTGTTATTAACTTTATTCTCTCACCTCCAACATTGCTATAAAACTTTAAATAATCATAGCTCACTCAATTTAAATTATTTTTTTGTGTGTCATATATCAATTTAAAGATCATTTTATTATCTTTCAAACGAAATCCATATTGTATATGTTTGGAGTAAGATAATTGTAGTGAAAATAAGATACTGCAACAATACATGCATAGATAATGTATATTTACATGCTTATAAAATACAATTTACATCTAAAAATAATATCTACATTTTTCAAAAATCTGATAGCCCTATCAAACATAATGCAACTGAACTGGTCTATATAATGCAAATAATATACAGACCCATATAATGCAACTTAAATCAGAAAATAAAGAATTTTGTCAAAATATCAATTACCTGATAAATAGTCATGCAAACCTATAGGCCTAAATATGCATGTTTACAAACTTATATAATGCAACTTAAAGGTGTTATGATAAATTTTGAGTTTTGAATCCATCATCTTCTTATTATTTAGGTAACGACTTCTTCGATTTCCTCAAAGAGACGACGAGTACGAGCTAGGAGAGGAAAGAGAAGTTGTAATGCAATTGGTTGTTTGGTTGTTGGTAGGTGGTTGTATGAAATATTAGGATTTCATGTTCTGTTTCGTTTATTACTATTTCTTTTTTGACAATAATTTAAATTCATCAGACAACCTTTAAGTTGCATTTTATTAGTCTGTATATTAGCATTATATAGGTCGGTTTAGTTGCATTATGTTTAATGGGGCTATCAAATTTTTGCAGAACATAAATAAATTTTTTTCAGCTGTGAGTTGCATTATATAAGCTTGTAAATATGCGTTCTACGTCTGTATAGTTGCAGTATCTTATTTTTGCTACGATTATTTTATTTAAAACATATGCAATAGTGATTTCGTTTGAAAGATAACTAAATTATCTTTAATCTGATATATTGTATGTGGAAAAATAATTTAAATTGAATGAGATATGATTATTTAAAGTGTTATAAAGAAATTAGATGAGAGAGACCACAATAAAATTTATTGTGGTCCCTCATGTTTTACTTACCTAAATGCCCTTAATTATAATTTAAAATAAAAATAAAAGTTAAATTTCAAATTTTAAGAATCAATCTGGACCACTTATTTCATCAAATTAAAGGACAAGATTAATTCTCTTTTTTAATCTAAAATGGACTTGTGATATGATCACCACTCTATATATATATATATATATAGGGAGTGGATCCAGTGAGAAAACTCTTAACGTGAGAAAGTGAGAAAGATGTTTGATTGCATTCACGGAATTGCTTGATTGTATTCAGGTCGTTGCTTGATTGCAATGTTGCTTGATTGTGCTTTAGTTGTTGTTTGATTATTTTGTTGCTTGATTGCTTTTTAGTTGTTGCTTGATTCAATATCAGCCATTGATTTTTTTAGATCTGATGGACATGATTCATTCTTTTTTCTCACATGGGGATTTTTTTTACATGATCTCTCCTCTCCTCTATATATATATATATGTGGAGCGGATCCGGTGAGAAAGGTCTTAACGTGAGAAGTGAGAAAGATGCTTGATTCTGTTTTAGTTGTTGCTTGTTTGTATATCAACCTTTGATTTTTTTTAGATCTAATGGACATAATTTTTTCTTTTTTCTCAAATGGGTATTTTTTTTTTACATGATCTCTCCTCTATATATATAGGGAGCGGATCATGTGAGAAAAAATCTCCTATGAGAAAAAAGAATAAATCTGATCCATTAGATCTCAGTAAATCAATGGTTGATATACAATCAAGCAGCAGCTGTAACACAATCAAGCATCATATTAATCAAGCAACAACTAAAACACAATCAAGTAATTGCTCGATTGTGTTTTAGTTGTAATATATATATATATATAGAAGAGATCATGTATAAAAAATCCTCCTGTAAGAAAAAAGAATGAATCTTATCCATTAGATCTAAATAAATCAATGGTTGATATGCAACCGAGCAACAAATAAAACACAATCGAGCAATTGCTCGATTGTGTTTTAGTTGTTGCTTGATTAATATGATGCTTGAGTGTGTTACAGTTGTTGCTTCATTGTATATCAACCATTGATTTACTGAGATCTAATGGATCGAATTCATTCTTTTTTCTCACAAGGGATTTTTCTCACCTGATCCGCTCCCTATATATATATATATATAGAGAGAGAGAGAGAGGAGGGATCATGTGAGAAAAATTCCCGAGTAAGAAAAAAGAATGAATCATATCTATCAGATCTAAAAAAATCAATAGTTGATATTTAATCAAGCAACAAGATTATCAAGCAACAACTTAAGCACAATCAAGCAAGGACATGAATACAATCAAGCAATGCTGTGAATGCAATCAAGCATCTTTCTTACTTTCTCACTGGATCCGCTCCTTATATATATATATATATATATATATATATATATATATATATATGTATGTATGTATGTATGTATATGTATCAGCTCAAAAGCAATGGAAAGATAGAGAGGAGAGGACGAGATTAGGTTATGAGTGATGAGGGACAATGGGCTAGGGATAAGTATGTAATGTGCTCATAAAACCAAGTGGGTTGGGATAATAGAGATGGGCATATATTATTCCAACATTCTCCATTTGCGGTTAATTGGTGGCACACTACAACATAAAATGGTTAGACAAGGACTTATTTCATCATCGCTCGATTTATGTGCCCTACAAGCAATCAATTATAATAGAGCAAACAATTAGTGGTATTTATTCTTACCAGAAAGTAAAAGAGTCCAAGGGGTACCAATATAAAAATACGAAACCTAGAACAGACAAGCAGGTTAGGTAACAACAATATTAGTCCAAAAATCAACCAAGATCGAAATTCGAGATCCTATGCAAGATAGCAACTTTTCCATAGACAAGGATTTGGTATCCATATATATCAACAAGATTGGATTCAGAAGGGATATTCTCAACCAAAACTAACCCTTATTCAACTATATCTCTAATGTAATGGAATCTAACATCTATATATTTGGTTCTATCATGAAACACAGGGTTTTTGCATAAATGTATGGTAAACTAACTATCAAAGAAATCATAACTTTATCCTTAAGATAACAGGTTAATTCAATAAACCTTTTAACCAACTAGCCTCTTTCATATCTTTGGTTGTAGCTACATATTCAAATTCAGAAGTGTAGAGGGCAACAATAGTCCGAAAGTGAGATTTCTGACTAATACATACACCACATTGAGTAAACACATAAGAAGTAGTTGATTTTCTATTATCTATATTATTCACATGATTAGAATCAACATAACAAGCAAGCTTCACACCATCAACACATTTGGAAAAGTTAAGCCACATTTAGAAGTAGATTTCAGATATCTAAGAAGTCATTTCAAAGCTTCCCAATGAGACATGTCAGGATTAGACATGTATCCACTAAGGCAACTCACACAATAAGCAATGTCAAGCCTAGTACTAACCATCAAATACATGACAGACCCCATAACATTAGTATAAGACATTTTCTTCATCTCTTTAATCTCATAAACAACTTTAGGAGATTGGTCTTTAAAACAATATCAAATCAAACTCAAAAGATCATTCTACCTTTAGACCATTTTGTATTTTTCAATTTTTATTCATCAAATGATAATTAGACATAATCATCATAAAGTTTTATTTTATTAAATTATATATTATTTCTTTCATTTCTAATTAAATCAAACATGTTAATTATAGTTGATAAGAATGTAAAATTAATTTGTCTATATTAGAATTTCAATAGATATATAAATCATTTGCGTAATAAACTCATTTAAATTCTTTCATCCAATTAAAAAATATTGTAGTATGAAATAATTAATATTTAATTTAAAAAATAATAATTAAATTATATCACACAGAAAAAGTAATGATTTTATCTTTTAAAAAATACACGGGTGTGGCGGGGCCATTGCATTTAGCCTGTTATCTTTTAATCGATTTTTTTCGGTCAAATATTTTTTTTAATTTCGAACCTGTTATCTTTTAATCGATTTTTTTCGGTCAAATATTTTTTTTAATTTCGAACTTGATGTTTAGTTCAGATTATTCAGATATTACATTATTTAGGAATAAATTAGGCATCATTTCAATAAAAATAAATAAAATATTAATTTACAAAATAAAAAATATAATGGTAATGCTAAATGACATCTAATTTAGTGTTACGTGACATTTAACGTTTGAGTCAATAATATGTAGTTTATTTTTTTAATAATAAATTCATAATATACTTTCTCAATTTATTAAACTTTGTCATATATTTCTTAATTTTTATTTAAAATAGAGTCCAGTAAACCGACCAATCAACCGCACACAAACCTTGACAAGAAATGTAGATGGAGAGAGAATGAAATCATTTGGCCGGAGATGATCACTCAAATCAAATCACCATTATTATTAAATAAATCATCTTTATTATATAATTTGCCCTAATTATTTTATTCACATTGACCATGAGCACAGTTGGGCATATTTAAATCACAAATATAAGTCATACTTTCTGCCTCACGGATTCTGTGATGTGATATCCATTTTTTTTTATTTTGATTGTTAATTCAGTTATGCATTGTACACAAAATCTGATTTGTGAAATTTTTAAATATATATATATATTGATTTGTTAACTAAATAAATATGATAAAAGAGAAAGGCCCATCTTTTAAAATACATGTGATTAATTAATGTTGAAATTAAACAACAGCCGGAATTATTTGTAGAGTTTTCCCACTTGCTAACTAATTAGATTTCAACATCTCAAGAATTATTAATTAAATCACAAGTTAGGACTTTGAAATAAAATAATCTGAGAGAGAGATGTACCAAATCATACCAGTTAGGACTTAGGACCTATAAATAAATCAGCACAAGAGTCTCATCAATTGCAAGAATCTTTTGTTTGAGTGAAAAACAGCAAAACTGCAGTTTTTTGGAGTTGTTCATTTTTTTTTCAAATCTTGAAAAAGCAATTGAAACTTATCAGTCACACAGATTCAATTTGATTTCCTGCAGCTGATTAAGGTGTGATTAATTGAATTAATCTTGGATCATGGAGATTTCAAGCTTCAGAAACGTAGCTGATTTTGTAAGAAATTTAAGCCCTTCATTGTTGTGTCCCAATAAATTCTTGAATATTCTAGTTAATTCAGACAGATTATTCTTACTCTAAACCCTAACCTTTTTTTTTTTTTTTTTTTTTTTTGTAGGGAATGGATATAATGGATCCTTCATTCTTTCATCAATGGTGTGAAGAGGATCCAATCCATGATTACACCTCTCTTGCTTCTGCATTCACTCACCAATACTCACACACCTCCCAACAGTCTCAGCCGGAGTTTAAGAGGCCGGCGGAGACGATGCCTCCGGTGGGTGAAAGCAGGCCATTGAAGCAGCTGAAAACCTCAATTGTGGGAGTGGTGAAGCCTAAAGAAGATGAAGCATGGTACTCCTCCATCACTCTAGATTTCCCAGCTGAATCAGTTGTGAAACAAAACTGTGTGCTGAAGCCATGCCAAGGGATCAAGAGGGTCACCCCCAACAACAGCAAGCTTTCCCAAACACAACACCACATTTTAGCTGAGAGAAAGAGGAGAGAGATGCTCAGCCAGAGGTTCATCGCCTTGTCTGCTCTAGTCCCCGGCCTAAAAAAGGTATATATTTAATTATTTATTATATTTCCTCTTTTTTTTTTTTTTTTTTTGTTTCTGGGATTTGATCCCATAATGGAGTGATATAATTATATCTACACACACAGATGGACAAGGCTTCTGTTCTTGGAGATGCCATCAAGCACATGAGAAAGCTCCAAGAAAAGGTGAAGACTTTGGAGGAGAAGGCAACGGTGGAATCGTCCATGGTGTTGGTGAAGAAGTATGAAGTGTTTGTTGCTGATGGTGAGGAGGATGAAAGCTTCTCCGGCGCAACTGAATCACTACTGCCGGAGATCGAAGCTAGGTTTTGTGATAAAGATGTGCTGATAAGCATCCATTGTGAGAGAAGAAAAGGAGTGTTGGAGAAGATTGTTGGTGAAGTGGAGAAGCTCCATTTATCAGTCGTTAACAGCAGTTGCATGGCTTTTGGAGATTCTGCTCTCAACATAACAATTATTGCACAGGTATATATACATACATATATATGTCACATGACTATATTTTAAATTTACCTCATCATCATCATCATCATCATCATCATCATGTGTTTGGGATTGTGTTGCAGAAAGATGAGGAAATGGGAGTGAACATGAAGGAATTAGTGAAGAACATACGTGGTGCCATACTGTTGGATTCAAAGGCGTGTTTTTGTTAGCTCTTCACCATATTGGATGGATGATGATGAAGTAGTGTAGGAAAGAATTAAGGGTTTTTTGTTGCTTAATTTGTTTTCATGGTTGCAGTTGTTGGCCATTTTTACTAATTACCCTTCTGTTGTAAAGTGAAATGCTTCATAGCCAAGCTAGTTAGGGTTTTTATTTTGGTGGAGACAGAGACAGACATTCAATTTTATTACACAAATTTAAGGCTATTGGTCAGTGTTTTAGATCTCTTAATTTGATAATAACTAATCATTCTTCATAATCAGACTAAGATTCGGCTCTTCCTCGAAGAGAAGGAAAGGAGTAGAAGTAGATAATCTAACTCTCATATTAGAAGTGTATTATTGAGTTGAGTGAATTTGGTTTATATGTATAGTAATATTAATACACAATATACAAGAGAAGTAAGCCCTTTATTCGGGCACCCGTACAAGTGATGAAAATATCTTGTATGTGATCAAGAAAATATGAGTATGAAATTCTCAAGAATATCTCGTATTGGAATTTAATTAATAAATTTCTATTGAAAAACTAGAGAAGTAACATGCAGTTCATAAATTATCTTTCTTTTGTATGATTGAGTTTTGGAATGGCAATATATCCAAGTCTCTTAATTAGCATTTAAATTAATTAATGATTAAGTATTTAAATTACTAAATAAAAAATAAACCTCAAGTCCAATTCTCTTTCCACATTGAATTAAGACTTTCCTCAATTAAAATTTGAAACTTGGCCTCATATCCAATCTTATATAATTTCAACTCAACTGCTTTTAAAAAAGACAATGAATTTTCATATTATTTTTCAGATATTTTTAATTGGTTGGGAATAATTAACAATGATTCACCTTTAATTTAAAGAGAAAAAATCAAATAAGTTGGAAAACGTATCTCTTATTATAATAGACCAATTTTAAAAATAAATAAATAAAGGTCACATCACTATACAACAGAATCTCTTTGATTAATTTCAACTTCACAATCGCAAATTAAAAAGAAATAAAATAAATTGAGATCCTCTAAATCTCAAACTAAGTTGTATCTCATATCCAAAATTATATTTAATAACTTTGTAAATCTTAATCTCTTTAATTTAAATTAATTTTAGAAACTCAATGTAGATTTTTTTATTTTTTTTTCCATTAGGATGGATATATTTATATATGGATAGAGTCTTATTCATAAGAGAAGATCATCCATCCCTCAACTCTAAACGTAGTGGTTAAGTGTTTTATTGAAAATAATTGACGTTATACATTCAATTAAAACTTAATTAGTAAAATATGGTTAAGCTACCTATATAGACGAAATGTCGTCATTTTCAAAATAAAAGTTATATAACTATGTATATTTAAATGAAATATCGTACATCTCCAGTCTCCTATACAATTAATATAGTTCATCCAATAATTCCCACTACTTAATTCCAAGAAAGGACTCAATGATTTAAGATTTATAACACGTTTCTATAGTTTATTTTTATTGGAAAAAAAAATGATTGATCCTACAATTAATTATTTTTTTCGATTAATGTGATCTCACGTGGATGCCATTTGTGAATGGATAATTAGTTTCGAAGTTTTTATCCAAAAGTTATTATACATAAAGAAGCATTCTCTGTCCGAAAACAGCGATCAAAGCGTCCATAATCGAGAAAATATGAATTTAAGATTCCTAAAAAATATTTAAATTAAAATATATGCAAAAAAAAAAACTTATCGATGAAAGGCTCATTCGGTATCAAAGTCCTTACCAAACCAATACCAAAATCATTTTCCATTGCAAAAATGTTAATATTTTTATCAATTTTTTTAAGTGGTAAATATTCTACAAAGAGAAGAAATATCGGTTTTTATTAACAAATGAAATGCGATTTCAGAGTTTTTATTATTATTATTATTATTGATTATTCTTATAAATTTGTGAGGCCAAGTTTAGAGCACGTCAGTTTATTTGTTTTGGATACCATTGTAATAATTTTATCATTTGAACATATTGCTTGCTTTTTTCTCTTTGGTTCTTGAAATTTTCAATCTAAAAAAAATATTTTATCCAAAAAATAAAAAATTGCTAAATAATAGTATTAGAAAGTATTCCTATTAATTTGATTGTTTTGATGTGTCAAAAGATTGTATAGATACTAGCAATTTAGAGTATCTCTAGAATATCTCTAATTTGTGCTAAACTTGTAAAGTCCTATTTAGAATTTTCTTTGAGTTGTAACAGAGCAGTTCAAAACAGACTGAGTTCAGGATCTAATCCACCAGTTCAAGATGTGAAATGAGTGAGAAAAAAAGAGGTACCAGCTTGGAAGTTGATGCTCAGAAGAACAGGCTGACGTCACAAGTTTGGACGTCACCAGTCACGAGCTCTGGATATTCTCACAGCACCAATCCAGACATAAAGACAAGAGAACAAGTTCATATGAACATCCTTCAAGGCCTAACTTCGAAGATGAAGATTAATTAAAGTCTCGAGATGGTGTTCAACCAATTCTCAATTTCTCGAACTGGCGAAGAGTCGTCCTGACACAAAATTGTCGAGTCAACATCCCGTGTCAGAAAAGGACGGAGCAAGTGCAGAAGCTCTGAAAAAGCATCTTGTCCTTTGCAAAAAAAAGACATCAAATAGGACAATTTTCAAAATATCTCTAAACGGCTATAATTCAAAACTGCTCCTACTTCATCTATAAATAAACGAAGTATTCACAGAGGGGGGGTTACCGATTCAATTGCAAGAGAGTCAAATAAATACTTATCACAACAATCGAATCAATTGAAACCATCAGCAAAAAACTCCTACAAAATCGTCGTTACTTTGAGAAATCTTAAAGTCAAGTTTTCTATTTTTCGAGGTTTTTCATAAGCTCACCGCGTGTCATCTTTGGACACGAGACTCGTAGCCTTTCAGGTCGAGTTATCTCTTGGTGTTCTTACTCTTCAAGTGAGAACACAACAGTTTCTACTCATCTCAAGCGGGAACTATTATGAGCGTCTAGCCGCAAGTTCGACATTTCGGGGGAAAACTCTAAAAGCTCCCACTATCCAGAGGAAGAGATTGTGTGGTGTGGCCACACTTCAAGTCTGCGAAGCCGAAAAAAAGATGAAGGTTTGAGCGAGTGAGCTAGTGAACTGGTATACATTGGCATCTACCAGATAGCTATAGATCGTGAGCTCTTAGTATTCCCGTAAAGCTTAGTTGTTTCCAGACTTCAGTCTGAAGAGAGAACGTAGGACTTTAGGCACCGAACCTTTATAAATTCTTTTGCACTTTATTGCTTTATTTATTTATTTATTTTTATTTTTTTTTTTGCAAGGGTTTTAAAGTCAACACTAACTATGTATTAAAGTATATCTGAAATGAGTCTAACTTCAAACTCGCTAAACTATAAGTTTTCAAAAACTCAAATTAGTGAGCAATAACCAGTTTGAGACGTGCAAAGTGCAATCATGTTCAAACATTACTTCCAATGTACACAATAATGTATTTTTTATTTAACTGATTTATTAATATACTCATATAATTTAAGGATCATTGATAAGCATTTGTTGGCCTTAAGCAATACTTTATTGTTGAATTTAGAAAATAGTCATCTAACATATTCTTTTGGGCAAAGCTTATAGGAAACGAATATACAGTTTTTTTTAAATATAAACTTATCCCTATATTTTAATAGGAATTTTTAATATAAACTGTGTGTTTTTATATGCATTAACCTCCTCCATAAAATATCTCACAATTTGAATATGAATCCACCAAACACAGCCTTCCAAATCCTCACTATTATTGGCATTGAGAGCTGTTGTTATTCTCACTCCTCTCCCTCTCTCTACCAATAATGGCGACTACCCAACTAGAGCTCCGGCCGTTGGGCAATACCGGGCTTAAGCTCAGTAGTGTCGGATTTGGCGCCTCCCCACTCGGTAATGTTTTCGGAAACATATCAGAATCCGACGCCATCGCCACCGTCCGTCAAGCTTTTAACCTCGGAATTAACTTTTTCGACACATCCCCGTAATGCATTCTGCTTCCACTACTCATATTTTGTTTCTTGAGGTCGCAGTTTTGCTTCACTGGACTGTTTCAGTTTCACTTGCTTTTTGAATTATGTGATTATTCTTACTTCTTTAATTTTTCTCGTTACCTGCTCTGTGTTGATTGACTGTTAAATAATTGAGGCATCTTCCCTGTTTGCTCCATAAATTAATTTTCTTGGCATGTTAGATTTTGGGTGCCTTTGTTTTGTGGTAGCTGATCATAACCTAATTGTTTTTTTTTTTTTTTTTTTTTTTTTTTTGGGGGGGATCTTTAGGTATTATGGAGGAACGCTATCTGAAAAGATGCTGGGGAAGGCATTGAAGGCTTTGGAAGTACCTAGGAATGAGTACATTGTGTCCACAAAGTGTGGAAGGTATAAAGAAGGTTTTGATTTTAGTGCTGAAAGAGTGACAAGGAGCATTGATGAGAGCTTGGAAAGACTGCAGCTTGATTATGTAGATATCCTGCAATGTCATGATATAGAATTTGGCTCACTTGATCAGGTTCTATTTATTTTTCACTCCAACATTGGGGCTTGCCATATGTACTGTCCCTCTCAATAGCTGTTTGCGTTATATGTTTTTCCTCTTTCTCATTACTTAATTCAGAAGAAATCATTCAATGTCGTGTATGGATTCTTATCTGATAAGTTCAGGATAGACATATAATGTGTTTCATTTGATTGAAGGTATACACGTGTAATTTCAAACTCCCATAGGAAGTGTGAGAATTCCTAGGAAGTAGTTTGATCTCTATCATTCTGTACGCAAATTTAATATATGCTCATATTTGTTCGATATGATGGCGTAGCCTACAGCTCGTAGTTTTTTGTTATCGAGTTATATTCTTAGCAGTAAGCTTTGATCTCATTGTATTTGAGTTGGTTTTCTGTGTGCAGGTTGTGACTGAGACGATTCCTGCACTTCTTAAGTTAAAGGAAGCAGGAAAGATTAAATTCATTGGTATAACAGGGCTTCCATTGGAAATTTTCTCTTATGTTCTGGATAGGGTGCCTCCTGGAACAGTTGATGTAATCCTGTCCTATTGTCACTACGGTATAAATGATTCCACTTTGGAGGATCTTCTGCCTTACTTGAAGAGCAAGGGTGTTGGTATAATAAGTGCTTCTCCACTTGCTATGGGACTTTTAACAGAAAATGGTCCCCCGGAATGGCACCCTGCTTCCCCGGAACTCAAGGTGATTCTGCATTCTTTAGGCCTCCATGCGATTTTAAGACCTCTATATTAAAATAATTTTTTGAATATACTTTTTTCCAAATAATATTTGTTTTCAATTTCCCTTACCATACTTCAACCTAAAAAGATTATACTCTGCACCTAAGAAAAATGCAAAGTACTAATGTATCTTCTTCAACTTGATATGCATGGAAATATTTTCATGACCAATGTGTTCTGATTCACCAATTTTAATTACAAGTTAGTCTATTAAATGTTACTTATACTGATTCTGTAGTTAAGCTTCTAAATATTTTCTTCTCAGGCTGCATGTAAGGATGCTGCTGCATATTGTAAAGTTAAGGGAAAGAATATATCTAAGTTAGCTTTGCAATACAGCTTATCAAATAAAGATATTTCTACTATCTTAGTTGGGATGAACTCAGTCAAACAAGTAAGTGTTTCTCCATTTTCATCAGTCTCTAAATATCTCTTTGTTAAAATATTGGCTGTATTTCAAATTTTGTTCTGCCCATTTCACTATCAATTGTATTAGACTTAAACATTGTGTCATTTTCCTTTCATGTTAATCATATCTTTCACTATTTAGAAAGATTTACAGTATCTGGTGGCATAGCAATGTAGTTTTTTCCGATTGTCAAAACAGAAAGTAATGTTCCAATCTCTACTCGATGTTCTACTGCCATGCTCTTCCATGTTTTTCATATTGGTGCAGTTGAGTTATCTCTAATGCCTTAATAATTACTTATAAGGACTATTTTGCTCTTCCATATACTTTAAAAATATTTATAAAGTTATTCGGTTAGGCAGTAACATTGGCATGTAGTTTTATTTGACAATTGGTTACATATAAATCAATATCCCAATCTCTATTCTCTTAATCATGCTACCATACTCACTCTCTCTTTATCATATTGAAACAGTTGAAGTGTCTTTAATACCTTAATATGATGACTATTTTGCTCTTCTATACAAAGTTCATTTTGGATTTGCCCAGTAAGTATAATGGAAGTGATATAAACAAGCAAGGTTGGTCTGAAATTAACTTGCTTAAAAGGGTGGATTTGCTGATCAGTCCTTAAATCACTCTTCCAACTCACTCTCAACACATACATTTTAAAGCATAGTGAAATGGACTTATTGTATGACAATTTATAAAAGATTATGGTATTATCATAATGATGAAGGAATGACTTAATTATTATGTCATTCTCTTAATTAATTTTCCAATTCACCAAATAATTTCCCACATGAGAAAGTTATCGGATGCTTACCCTTAAAATCCTGTATTTTGTCCTACATTTCTAAGAACAAGGAATGTATTAAGAGAATTTTTATGTTCAGTTGGTTGTCATTAGGAGAACACTATCCCTGCACGGCCGTTGTAAAAAGCACCAGGCATCATTACGGCCTTAGCACCTACTAATGATTCTTGGCAGAGACTTAAAACAGGTCTACAGAAAAAAACCAGAGGCAACTACCTAACAACTTAACTGGGCATGGGTGGAATTAAGGATTTGTAACGCTGCCTCCTCTTGATGTAGTTATAATCTGACAACACTTGCTCCATTTAAGGTCCTTGGACGCAAATAGGAGCTCTCCCAAACTAAATCAATAGTCTCAGAGGCATATTGTCCTAATTGCCACTAGCTTAAAAAAAAAATAAACCCCAGCATTTCTTAAACATTGCTAAACTAGTTTCATTTTGAGTTTGGTGTAATTTCAGAACTGAAATGCATAGAGGGCTAACTTCAGATCTTGGCTCACTAACTTGTGCCAAATCAGGTGGATGAAAATGTAGCAGCTGCAGTAGAACTTGCAACTATTGGGAAGGATGAGGCCTTTCTGTCGGAGATCGAAGAAATCCTGGAACCTGTGAAGAATCAGACATGGCCGAGTGGCATTCAGAAAAGTTGATAATGTATCCTTATTTCAATTTCCCTCGAGCTCAATTCTGGAGTGATGCCGTTCCCTTTCCTTTCTATTTGTTTATCTTACCTTCCCTGCAACTACATCTGTTCTTCTTTGTCTCTGTAAGGTGTGTGTAACATTCAATAATATATTGGATCCTCTTTTACAAAAGCCAATAAGAAGAAGATTCTTTGTTCGTTCTGATTTTTTCACAATTCACATAATGGTTTGTATAAAACTATAACCAGCAGATATATGCATTTTCTTGATTCAACCCTTTTGCTTAAATTTAGCTAATTTGACCCAATATGTTGACCCAAATAAATCGCGACAAACTAATGAAAAATTACTAGTACTTTTTTTTTTTTTTTTTTTGGGGGGGTGGGGGGGGGGGGGGCATTTTAGCCAAACAATATGATCGTTTAGACAAGAATGTTGAGAAACATTTTTATATTCACACGAGACTCTATGGAAGAAGATTGTTTATCAGTAATGCTGCATTATACAAGAGGGTTCCTTGAATAACCAGTTAAGTTATATGTTAGTATATGTATATAAAAAAAAAAATCTATCCCGCTCTGCACCTATAATGTAACAACAATCCCAAAACCGATGTTGGGGCCTCTGTCTCTTCTGGAGGTGTACACTATCTGGCCACCTGCTGCAGAGGAGGCCAAGCAATCTCATCATCATCTGTGTAACCATTTATTACGAAATCAGAGCAATTCTTCCAACACCCATGATTATATGGGTTCCGGAAACGTCCATCTGGCCCACGAAGATAGCCATAACGTATCGCGTTTGCCATTTCATTCGTGGTGATATTTCGAGCTATCTGCGTAAGGAAAAACCATTGTTATCTACCATCAAACAAAAGAGCAGAACCACAACCACTATTCACGCATGGATGTGATGATTTCAGAAACAAAAAAACTAAAGATGAATTTATTTGTTGAGACACATCACACATGGGAAGAAAGGATCATGTTTGGCTCTTGAATACCCACAAACTCGGAGAGAATTTGAAGGCAACATAATCGTGGGGCAAGCTCTATTTATCTATTTACCGGTGTACTGGTTATTACATTTGAGTTTTTCTTACATTCTACAATCCCAACACGGATCATATTGAATATTTTACAAGCCCAGATATTGGAACACGTTGATCATGCTCGTTCCTGTCCATCACTTCAGGGCCTGCCCCTCAGTGTGGTCAGTACTCCATGCTGTCTAGCAGTGAAGCTTACACTTGTTCACTAATTATGTCAGTTCGCCAGGGCCTCTGTCTCCTCTACTTCTCCGATCGGGTATATAGTTGTATTCTTCTATTCTTTATCTAAACCCCCTCCTTTCTATCCACCCACAATTTCTTTTTTATATCTAGCGTTTAATGTGTTGAATAGAAAAGAAGGGAAATGAAGGATAACTTTTACTTTTTTTTTTTTTTTTGGAAAGAGAAATGGACTATTTCAATCGCATCCTTTCTAAAAGGATTCATATCATCAAAGTTCTCCCAGTTTCGACAATAATCTTGGTCCTCAAGATATCTCAAGTTTTTCAATCCATCAAAGTAAATGGCAGATCAACCTATATACTATATTAGGCTTATCATTCAAAGTAAACACTGTCTTGGGGAAAAATAACTAACAGAATAACAGATAATCTTGAGCAGACTATCAGCAGAAAACTATTGACTTTCTAAAGGATGGACGGATCTAAAGAACATTGACATTTTAAATTCATTATAATAAGAGTGAACTCTCGAACTAAGCAGTTGATTAGCGAAGATTCAGCAACAAGCTAAATAAGGAATCAAGCAACAGCAATCTATAAAAAGAATTATGAAAACATAAAACAATAAAAACTTCACCTGGGTAGCCTGCACTGACAATAAAGTTGCTGAAGCAATGAAGATAGAAGCATCCATGATCAGGAAAGCTATGATACCAGGATAGTTAAATAACACATAATGGATCCAGCTTTCGCCAGTTGGCACCGGCAGTACAGATGTCCAAATTCCTGTTAAATAACATAACACATAATTTTATTTGACAATCAGCAATAAACATCTATAGTTAAATCTTTAGAATTGCTTTCCAATTTCAGTGCATGAATTCCTGAACTAATCAGGAGAAAGATTCCATGATGATTCAGCATGCAGTCAGGATCAACATAAGAATACTCAGAACAGAGACCAAAAGTGTAAGCAATATATTTTGGATATTGATAATAATAAAAAAAAGGTTCTTTGTAATAGATATAAATCATTCCCATTCCCAAATATCAAATTACCACTAAAGAACACTTTCCAATTTGCATTAAGATTGCATGATGGAGAGATTTGGATTTTAAGCCAGGATTCATATCCAGGGTTTCAAACAACTACAGAATTAAGTGTACTTCAAAAATAACACCAATCGTGGGGAAAGTAACTCAGAGTGGCTGCTAAGAGATTTGAGATTCATTGGAGGTTGAATATATTCAAACAAGCTTTTGATTATGGTACTATTGATTTGATGTTTTATGCGAGGGATCCTTCATTCCAGAATTGACCAAATAAAGAAAACAAATCAATAGAATGTCAATATTGATAAAACTATCAACTCCAAATTCAAATTCCACTAAAATTTTCAGGAACCAACAATGGCTCTACAATTAAAACATAGAAGACATGCATCGGATCAAACATACTTTGTAAAGCGACTGCCCCACCAATTAATGCTGTCAAAGTACCAAAGCAGAGAAACACAACAAAGTCCCGCTTGTTCCTCTGCAAATTCAAAATGAACAACTAAGAATACAAATGTAGACAAAAATACAAGAAAAAGAAAACCAGTCGAGAGGCATACATACATCTAAAGAGGTTTAGAAATATATTGGTGTGAGCACATGTTGGCACAGTCTTAACTGATATACTGGCAATTTGGTTGTGTGAGAGGGACCAGGTGGGGTAGGGGGAGTGTGCAGAACGGAAACCATTTGAATTGGATCCAATATTCCGGCAAGAAAACAAATAACAATGACAACAAAAATAAAAGGACAAACGCAAACATCCAAAAGTATCTGGAAACAAATATTGCAATCTTCGGTTTCCTTTCATTGAGTTTGTAAAAGTAATAAAACTTAAGTGCCCGAGTCATATTATCAATTTTATAGAGGCTTTAAGCCTATTATTTTAAATGCACAAGAGATGTTCATTCAGATTTCTGGAGTACTGGATCCCACCATGGCTCCCAATTTTTTCAAGAGAAGAATCAGCTTCCTATATTTAGAAGCTAGATGATGCTGAATTAGTGCTACACCTTTTAGTAATCAAAAATAATTTTTCAAGCATGTATAGATATGCAACTATAAAGGAGTTTTAAGTTTTACTTAAAAGAAAATATTTAGGAAGAGGAAGCATGATATGCATATGCTAAATCAAGTAGGTTAACATATCCAGAGTAGGTGATGGGCAAGTACCATATTATAAGAGTTATGTCAAAAGTACTAAGAATCAATTGAAGCAAGTCTGGGGTTCAAAAAAATAGATGGAAAATAATCATAATGATAATGTTCCTTTTTTAAATATCAGAAACCCTATAATTAGTTCTTATCATATTATGGATAACTTCTTGATATCCAAGAGAAAGAGGCAGCTAAGCTTGAAGTCGTCCACGTATAATTGCATCCAAAGAAGCCACATAACCCACTATTCAGAAATTAAAAATGTTAGTACCTTCCCAACACAATTTGAGATCCAAGGGCAGTGGTGGTCAAACTGCTCCACACAGCGTTTGCATATGGCGCAATGCTTAGAGCGGACTGGTCTTATTATCTATAAGGCACAACCAATCATTAAAACACTGAAATTATTATTCATAAAAAAACCATTCAGCAGAGATCGGAAGTTAATGCTTCAAATGTAAAATACAATATAAGGAACCTTGCAGGTAGGGCAAAGTTGGGACCAATTTCCATTCCAGTTGCTATTCAAATCAATATTTATTAAAGGATCCTGCATGATATAATTTGTTAGGTCAGATACAAAATAAGGAACAAACCGTGTGACTAGATCAATTAAACCTTATAATCACACTGTTAGAAAGACAAGATCAGTACCTCAGCATCAGAATGGTTAGCAGTCCCAACTTTTATAAAACCTGGATCATCACTGCAGTTAAATGTGAGACACGATCACTAACTTCCAATTCAAATCTTTAGCTATATAAACAAGGTAAGACTCTGTTTCAACATGTACGGTGAAAATAAAGATGTAGTTTCACTTTATCTGTATTAGGACCTAATCTTAATTGTAAACATCATCTTTGTAATTTTATTTGCATTGGAACAGTGTCCCTGCAGCCTTATTTGTAAATATTGTGTCTTAGTATTTTATCTCTAAAACTTATTTTAGGGTTAAGCAAATGATATAATTTGAGGTACTTAATGTAAACAAAGCACAAGCATTCGTTGTTTATGCATAAAACTGCAATGATCCAACTTAATTCGAAAAAATGTGACAAGCACTTAATGTTACAGCTCCAAAAACACTTTTCCTTTCTTTAATTTAAAATTGACATCCACCTCAGTGAGGAAACAATCCTTCATATATTCCTCAAGAGACAACCCATTTCTTAATCATGAATTTTCAATAATATATGCATGACACAAGGGTAAAAACAACACTTATATGAGGGATAGCTTTCTGTACATAATGAGAGCCAATAAACATGATTACACCAGGTACATTACCTCACTTCAAAAAAATAACATTCATATGAGGCTCTCTATGATTAGTTAAATATCATTATTGGCTTGTTGTATGGAAGTAGATGTCTACCTACTGCAGCGGACAAACATGATTAAAGAGCCAACAGCAAGAGATACACCAGTCCATCCCCAGAGTCCAACAATTGCAGTAACCTTTGTTAGATTAGGAGCTAGCACAACAAAGAATAAGAATCAGCTAGATACTAAAACAACCACCAAATGAAAAAAAAATGACAGAACTTACCAAAAAGAACACAACTAATGAAGAGTATCACGTTAACAACCACTAATGAGAAAAGAATCGGGGCATAACCACTTTTTCCATCATTCCTATAGAAGAATTTGTCTGTCCAGTGCTTGCTTCTTGCTCGCAATGCATTTGACTGCATCAGAACAAATCATTCAATGTCATCCTGATGGCAATGTAAAAAAGTCTTACAAGGAAATATCAAAATGATTACAGCAAGGCAAATCAACAGTATTTATTAAAGAGGATACAGTTTTCTTCTCAGAAATCTGTGCATCCAGAAACTAATTAGATATTCAGCTGAATTAAAATTGAAATACAGCAGGCCACCAACCTTCAAAACATCCCACCTGAACTGAATTCCACTACTCATGCCACAGAAATATCGATTGATAAACGACTTTTTTTTTTAACTCAATCATTAAAATCAATATCCTAGTCAAAATCAAATAGTAACCACTACCAGTAACACTACACCACCAGAACAAATAACGACACAGTCAATAGAAAGAACACCCATTCACAGCAACACTAAAGTTCATTGCCCTACACAGCACAGCGCATTCACATAATTATAAGAGATGGCAGTAACACAGAAAACTAAAATCATTTGTAATGCTATATCTGCAATGAAACCATCAACCTTACGAAAAATACAAAGTGAGCTGCATAACCACTGAAGACAAGAAACATCAAAGAGTCTAAAGCATAAATGCAGCAATTATGTCCACAAGTGATGCGATATGAAATTATTGTGACTACAAGTACCAATGGAGTTACATACAAGGAAGAGAGCAATATGGCGATGGCCTTTGTCAGAAGCAAGCTCGACAGGAGTTTTTCCTGCCTTGTCTTTTACCATTAATTCGTTCTTTGAACCTGCATGCGCAAGCACACTACAAGCCTCCACATTTCCTCTCAATGCAGCCCAATGCAATGGTGTACAGCCTAGCATAAAAATTATATGCATCAATAACAATATAAAACCGGCAAAATTCATTGGATGTGTTCTGTGCTTGCAAAGATTTTAATGGGGGGGGGGATGCTTGCAAAGTGTATGAATCATGATTGTGTTTCATGGTGTAAATGAACATGGTATTAAAACATTTAACATTCAACTGTGTCAACATTCACAAGATTTTGCTCATGGACAGACATTTGTTGGAACTAAAACTGCACCAACAAGCCCTGGTCTAATGGTTCTGAATTTAAATTAGCCAAAAAAGATTTTGAAATACATTGACAATGTTTACCCAACAAAAAGTCACATATAATCAACAAGTTCCCTGCCCCACAACTGTGTGCATCTCATAGGGGATAAGTAACGGCATGCCATAACTGAAGTGAACAATAAGCACCGAAATACATCTGAAGCTAAGACGAGGTTCATTAAATTCATTTAAAAGTATTCACTTCCACAATGTTTACTGTTTTTGTTATGTGTAGCTGAGAGCACATAACATCACATGATCACATCATACTTAAAAGATACCTTCTTTATCCTGTCTTCCTTGGGAAGCATCTCTAAACAAAAGCAATCTAATAGTATCAGCAAACCCTTTAACCGCAGCCCTGTTCAGAAGCAAGGGAGGATTAAGCCACAAATATTACTCCAAAGAAAACATAGTTCGGTCCGGTCATGTGATGATGCATGCCCATTAACTAAATTGCAAGAAGCAACATTTGGTTCAGATACTTCAGAGATTCATAATTTAATTGACAAAGGAGTTCAAAAGAAGTTTGCAGACTTAACATTCACCAACAAGTTGCCAATAAATGTTCTGAATGGACGAAAGGTCCAAGAAAACATAGAGATGTATAGTAAACTAAACAAGAGCACAAAGGCACTGAAAGGGAATGCCAATAATAATGCATAAAGAATCAGATAATTGCATGTTCGTCATACATTTGAAATAACATTAACAGTTATCAAACTGGGATCTGTGATTTAAATCGTGATATTCAAGCAATTTAGTATTCTACATGAGACATTTTAGTTATGCTAGAACATTGGAATGATTTTGTTTAACAGATATATCTCACTGGACAAATTTGTTTTATTTGACTGATACTATTGTATTGATATTGCAAATTAAAATATCAGCATCTATAAATAATTCAATGTAATCAATTACCATGTAATATATCCTTGCTTTCATTAGTGGAGGGTCACAAAAAGAATTTTCCAATAAGAATCACTTCGACACCTAAAGAAAGAATTGGAAATTATATTATGACCATCTGAAGAATATTTCCATCATTGAAAAACTATAAATCCATTTTGAACCAAAGAGAAAAGGAATAATGAAGATCTGAAACATAAATTGCTGAGTCAAAATATTGCTAGTGAAGCCTACATTCCAGAAAATAATCAGATATTTCTCTTTGGGTATAATCAAGATTCAGTAACATATTCCACAGAAATCTACACAAAATTGAAAATATCCAAGGGAACTTAGGTCAAGGACATCTATCAGGGATAGCTTTCTTCACATAATGAGAGACAATAAACAACAAAAGTAGTCACGAGAAATATTTTCATAAAGGAAATAGAGTAGCTATATAACATAGTCAAATAATCATTTACATACCAGTGTAAAGGGCTCCTTCCATGATTGTCTGGTGCATCAAAATCGGCATGATACTTAGATACCACGTAATTCAGAAATGCTGTTTGGCCATACTGAGCAGCAACATGAACGGCCTGCAATATAAATATTATTACTTTCTACATTTGAAACACATGACATACATGATATGACATCAACATTTGTCAGATTTGTTCCACATGGATTCTGAGATTGCAATATAAACAGACCATCACACAGCCAGTGCACTTCCAAAACAAATCTCAGACTAATAATACAATCGGGTGTGTCTGAGAGGGAGATATATGCAGAGAGAAGCAAATACTATGATCAAACATTTAGCCCCCGCTCACTTCTCAGCCATAATCATAACTCAAACTAGTCTGATTTCCTGTCATTCCAAAGTTACACCAATCGAAAGAAAACTACTACTAAATCAAGTGAATGATGTCCAGGCAGGAAGTTTTTTTAAAAAGAAAAACACTCCATCTGCTTCTGCAGCATTCCAAGGACGATTCTCCTTCTTACGTAAGGAAAGGGCTACAAATAACTCCATAAGTCATAACCATCATCCAAATAACTTCAAAAATCAAAGAATAAAAAATCGTCTGCATTACCCGATAACCATTGAAATCATCAGCCTCAACACGCGCCCCATTCTGCAGCAACACATCTGCAGCTGCAATTGATCCTCGGACTGCCGCCCAATGCAGAGCCGTCTGTCCCGTATTATCCTTTGCATTTACTTCTCCACCCCTCTGCCAAACCAAAAATATCGCGTGAAATTCCCAATTCAGCGCGAACAATAACCATTTTCAACCCGAAACAGCTTAATTCGTCAAAAATTACTTCTAAAATGTATTGGCAAACGTCGGCAAAATTGTTGAGGGCGGCCCACTGGAGTGGGTAGTAGCCGTTGCCATCGGGCTGGGAGACGGAGACGCCGTCGTTTTCAACGAAGTTCCGCAGCTTCTCCAAGTCCCCGTAGGCCGCGGCCGAGTAAACGTCGACGATATGGACTTCGTTAGGGTTTTCTTTGGCGGGCTTGTTGTCGTTGGAATCTGAAACAATTTCGATTTCAGACGACGACATTATAGATTCAATCAACGAGTTGTTCTTCTAATTTGTGTGTTTTCTATGCAAAACAAAAGGACTGCCAAACTAAATGCGGATGAAATCATGGAAACATCTGGTGGTTGGAGGTTTAACTCTAGGGTTTGTGAGTTCTGACATCATCATCTACTGTAGACTATAGTGGAGAAGGTGTATCAATTATGACAGTTTCCCTTTTTTAGATTGGATTCTTGATTTGTTAACAATTTAATTTTATATATCCAATTGACAATGTGATTTGGTAAATATGATTAAAAAAACGATTATAATTTATAAAATAATAGAGAATAACAATTGGAAAATAATTTAATGTGATTAATACAAATTAATTAATATTGGTCAGAAAAGCAGGTAGAGATATTTTGCAAAAGCAATTTGTCAACATCTTTCAAAATGTCTCTCAATACCACATTTTTTTCAAACTTCTCACACTTTATCAAGCAATTATTGGATTCATCTACTAGCAATAGTGGAGATGATTTGAAGTGACAATATCGTAGCATGTGTTGGACTCCTCCACTAGCATAGTGGAGATGAATCGAGGTGACAAAATAGTGGCATTGGATTCCTCCACTAGCAATAGTGGAGATGATTTGAAGTGACAACATTTGAAAATAGATAAACAAAAAAGATTACATAAAACAAAAAATACATGAAAACATAGAAATACATAAAGTGAAAAATACATAGAAATACATGAAAATTAGTCGAAATTGCATAAACTAAAATTACATGAAAATAAAGTACATTCATTTCCCACGCAGTTCCTTAATCAGTTGCTCTGCTAGCTCTTTTTGTGCTAGAGTTAAATGACATTTTGCCAACAATGTATTCAACAATTTTTTGTTCATCTTTTTATCTGCTGCCAACATCTTTTCACGTTCAAACTCAATTTTAGCAGTTGCCACACTTTTGAATACTTCCACTTCGTTGTCCTTAGAGAGTCTTAAGGCATGGATCTGTGCAGCAAATTCATTAGATAAATCAGAAGTTGATGTCTTACCTTTTCCTTTTTTTTTTCGCTTTATCTTTACCCATAGAACAAGAAATAGTGCAACGTCCGGTCGAAGGAGTTTGGGAAGAATACTCCGCAACTTCAGAAGTCTTTGTTCTTTTGGAGCTCCCACCACTTTCTTCATTGTTATCCTCCTAATCTTCAGCAACAAAACGTCTTTTATGAATAGATGATGAATTCCACTTTGGATGTTTACACATAACTTCATTAATGACAGTTATGTCTTGAAACTTGGTGTCACCTGCTTCGTAACTGGTATGAGCTTCTTTCTCAACATCTTTTTCGCTCATTCCACTCTTCTTTCGAGCAGCGGCTTCACTGCAAGCAGCCAACCATTTACATGCATTTTCATTGAGCCTTTTATAACGATCTTTCATCGATTCGATGTTTCTTTCACTGAGCTCATCTGGATTTTCGGCTTGCTGCTCATGATACTTTTTGTGTACACGTGCCCATAATGAAGTTCCATTATGATTTTTGCCACATATGCTATCTTCACTTACAATGATCCATGATGACATGAGTGTTATATCTTCTTTCTCACACCAAACATTTTTTGCTCCCTTTTTATTTGAACGTTGAGTATCTTCAAACAAATTGCGGGGAATATTTTGTGATACGGGAAAATCTTGGGATACAGGAATTTGAGAGAAATTTGGAGAAAAACTAGGATATTGAGAATTTGAGAATTGTTGAAAATTCTGATATGGTGCAAAGTTTGGATAATTTTGGGAGTTTTGATAATTTTGTGAGTTGGGATAGCCTTCGGAATTTAGATAATTGTGGGAGGTTGAATAATTTTGAGGGTTGAAGAAATAATTTGGATGATTTGGATCCATAACTTCAAGATTAGAAAATTTAAAAAGTAACGCAAGAAAAAGAAGAGATTTGGTTTCTTTTTGGAAAATACATCAATATTGAGTTCTATTTATAGAAAAAAAAATGATGAATTTTGATATAGTTTTATATATATATATTTTTTTTTGATAAATTACATATAATTTAAAATTAAATTACATTAATATGTAACTGTCCAACCAGAAGCAGCCAAGAGACAGTTTCTCATTGGACAATATTTATGTTGCCGGCGGTTGCACGCACCAATGGGTTGTCCTTCTTTTTCTTTCCATCTCACCTCACAACACCTCCACATCACCCACAACCCACAACAACCCATCATAGTGGGTAGTCTAAGGCCCATATCCTCTAGCCCATATTGTGTTATATTCTTATAACTCTAGACTAGATTGTATTGTACATTCGCATTTTGTCACAATCTACTTTTGCTACTATATGTCCTCGAAAATATGAAAAGCTTGTAGCTGATAGCTATATCATGAATGCTTATACATGATGTTTCTCGCAATACTTTATAGCTCATGTCTTCAAAGAAAATTAGATGCTATATTGAAAAGATATCAACAAACTTGTGTTGTGATCCTGCCCTTTGATGAATGAGTTTATGAATATTATATCACAACTTCTATTACGTGGGAAAGCTATTTTGCCCCTAGCTAGTTCCTTAATGAATGAAAGAGTTATAGCTCATGTAACCATGACTAGCTTATATAGATACTATATAACTCTATGAATATTGTATCTCTTTTAGTAGAGGCAGTGTTAAAACCTCATTTAATTATGTAATGCAATTCATGTGCTCAAATAAGTTTGTTTCTCAATGCTCATATCATATGTCCAATCCCTCTATTAATTTCAATTAAAAACAAGAACACAAAAATAAAAGAGATAAAAGTAAAAAAAAAAAAAAAAAAAGCGTACGCAATTTAGTAGACGAACAAAAGAGCAATGCAATAAATTAAATTTTGTGGCCTGATATATGAAATATGAATTTTATTTTAAGGATAATTAAATAACTTTTAATTTGGTATGTATATTACGAGGAAAAATTCTTTAAGCTGATTAAATTATGATTATTTGAAATTTTATAATAATATTAAAGGAGGGAATAACGAGATGTGTAATAATGTAATGAAATATTTTAACATTAGTTAAACAATAAATATGTTGGTTCGCACATATATAAAATATAAATTAACAAAGTTTATACTGTAAATGATTCAAATTTTGTATCATGGATCACAGGAAAAGGAGGACACTCTCTTTCTACTATATTTAAATTGTATATCCAATTTTAATTAAAAGATGAATTAAATTATTTATGAGATATTATGATTATGATTCGATAAAAGTTGAGTCGAGCTTGTTCATTAAATGAACTAAATTTGAAGTTTATAATTGTTGAGGTTCGATTTCACGGGAAAATGAGGCCCTTAGAACTTCATGAGTACGTCACAGATAATAAACAGAAATTGGAAACGATAAACGGAAATTAAATGCAGAATTAAATGTAGACGAATGAAATTATATTAGTATGACTGCTTCCAGTAACGAAGGAAATCTGCAGAGATTTTGACAGAGTTTTGGCTATATTTTACTAAGGGAGAATCGATACAAAAATTGAGCCTTCTGCCCCTATTTATAGACAGGATAGGGGCAGGTAGGCAGCAGCTAACCCTAGCCGTCGGATAGTAACGGCTCGCCGCAAATATCGGAGTGTTCGCGGGTCTTTCGGAGGAGGTTAGGGTCTGCGATCGGGCGCCGCCAGCGGGCTAGGGTTTCGCTTCCTCGAACTCCTCGATATCGACTCTTATGGTTCATCGATGGCGAGGCTCTTTTCTAGTCGGTGGCGAGGCCTCGACTTGGGCGGATACTCAGTGTCTTGTCGACGTTGGTGGGTTACCTTTACGAGTTGGACTTGCTTGCGTGGGTCGGCTCGTCTATTGGGCCTGGACTCATGGGCTTGGCCCCAACAATAGCCCCTTTTGGTTGCGGGATCTGCGCGGGGCAGGCCCTGGAACCAAAATTACGTGTTAAGGTTTGGTACAGAGTGCGTAAAATCGAGGTGTCCAAGAGACTATCCTCGGGCCCGGGAGATACTTCCTGGGAGAGTAACTCCGCTAAGGAGTAGCCGGGTTACTACTCCAGGTCGATACGAAGGTTCCTGGGGAGCGCAAGCGTATGACCGTGCGGGGAATACCGGGGTATTGCCCTGCGGGCTAAGGCGTGAGTCCGGGGGTCACGCGGGTTAGAACTATTCCGGGGAATGTTCCCTTGCGCGGAGCGGGGCTCTCGCGCGTGCACTCTGTTTTGGCTCCGTAGAGCGCTGGTGGGGTGAGTTATAGCGGATCGTATGACACATGGTGAGTTCCCATGGGGAGTTCTCACATTCTCGTAGAAGGTGTCGATCGCGTCATAGTTCTCCCCACAATTAGACGTTGTTGTCCCAAGCTCCCCTGAGCGGCTCGCGCCAGGGATTCCTGGATGGTCTATATCAACCCATAAGGCGGCTCGATGTCGAGGCGCTCTCCTTGGGACTAAGTTTTGCCGCCCGCGGAGTGGCACGATTGTAATTTCGGCCAACCCTGGGGGCGAAGTTGGAAGTTCGAACGGTTTTCTCTTCGTTTTGGAATAAATACTCAGAGCTCACTTCACTTTGTTATCTTCACGCTCACGAACCCATCTTCCGCTCTCTCAACTGCTACTGTTCTGGCGATCGTAAGTGCTCGTATTCCGGCGACTACTCCGGCAATCGCAGTTCCGGCAATCGTGTTCTCTCCCTGCTCTCTTGCGACGGTTTAGGCGCGTACTTTTGCCCGTTTACTTTCCGTGATTATCCAGGTAAATTGCTCGCATTCTTTCACCCCTTCTTGCGTATTATATTGATCGTGTCTATCCTTTCCGTTGGGTTCGTGTGCGCCTTAGTTCAGGGTCTTCGGGCTAGGATTTTATGAATTTGTTGATTGCTGTCCGTTGCGGAATCATCGTGCGTGCTTAATGTGTAAATTGTTCGTCTGTCTTCGATTCTTCGTTTGGAATGGCTGATCTTGATGGGTGTTACTTTAATTTGCTTTCTGGGTTGCCTGTTCGTGTCATAGAGTATATCGGATTAAATGTTGAACGTGGTTAGCCTTGATGTTGGTTTTGTGAAGTTAGCCTTGAATGCGCCTCTGTCTTGGTCCATGTTTTGTTGAGATTTTACGCTCATGCATGTGTGCTTTTTCCTAATTTGCTTGAAGTTGGTATCTGATGGTTGCATGGACGGGTCGGTTGTATCTAGTTTGTGTTGTATTCTGTTCACGGGGTCCTTTCCCTTCCGTTCTTTGCGTGTGTGTCTTCCAATTACGTTTTTTCGTTTCCTTGCTTTTTGGGGGGACCTCTTTCTTTGCCAATTTTCTTCTTTGGATCTTGTATAGCTACAGTTTTCATGTCGAATTCACCGGTTGAGATATGGGAGGAACACTCTTCCTCATCGAGCTCTAAGGAGTCGCCGTACCGAGAGGATGCAACCTCGGGTACCGGAGGGGGTCGGCGTCATGCTGAGCAGCCGGTCCTCGATATAGACCCCGAGGAGATCTCAGAAGAGGAGGGTTCCGTCGGGACTAGTGAGGGTAGCAGCGACTCATTTGTTCCCATGGAGGTTGATAAGTCCTTCGTGAAGAAGGACCAAATCAATCCAGACGATCCGGTGCATACCGCCGTATCCCTCGCTACCGAGGAGTCCGTGAAGAAGCATGCGGCGGGAGTAGCCTGCCATAAAATGGCTTACACGATACCGAGGCGCGATGAAAGATGTTGCCGACCGCCACGAATCGATGAAGCGGCATTTTTCCTTCCTGTGCTTAAGTATGGGGTCGGTTGGCCTCTTCACGCGTGGTTCCAAGCCGTCTTGTTTTCATATGGATTGGCTCCGTTCCAGATTGCACCGATAAGCTGGTGCCATATGCTGGGGACACTCCTCATATTTTATGATGCCGGTCTTGGGTACCCAACTCTCAGAGAGTGGCATTATTTATATAGGTTAGCGAGGTACGAGGCCGGTTACTACTTCTTGTCGAAGAGGGACAACCTGGCCGAGGCGATGATTACTGGCTGTAGGCAGAACACCCTGGGTTGGAAGAACCAGTGGGTATGGGTGCCGATGAGCCATTCTAGCCCCGAGTGTTTGTCCGAGGGGGGCGTTCCAATAAGTGCGGTCTCGTGCATATGTTAAGTGTGAGCCTCGATATCGACCCTTTTTGCTAACTCGTTTGTGCCTTTTCTCTTGCAGGATATAAACAGACGGTCCTTACCGACGAGGAAGAGAGTCGGGTCGACATCGCCTATTCGAGAGAGGATCGCAAATTCTCCTCGGTCAGGGGCAAGAGGAGCGTTGGTGCGGAATTTTGGGTGAACGAGAGTGGCAAGAAAGAAAGAATACCCGCAGATATGGCCAATTTATCTCCCATGGATCTTCTGGCGGCGATGAAAGCCCAAAAATGCCCGAGGGAGGTTTCATCTTCGACTCCTACTGCCGAGGCTCCTTCGTCCAAGAGGGCCAATACCGAGACGCCGCGCTTGTCTCCGATTGTGCAGACCGAGGAGCGGATTGTTGTCGAGCCGACCGAGATGGTCGTTCTAGGGTCTGCTCCTGCTCCTGTCCCTCCAGTCAAGCCAACAAGGGCTACGACTCCCCCTCCTCGTACGGCTCGTGATGAGAGGAGGAGGAAGAGGGCCCGTGATGTGAGCGCAGACTCCAGGGCTCGGTCGGGGTCGACGGGCCAGTCTAAGGAGTTGGACCTCGTACTGGTCGGCTCTGGCTCAGCTAGCATCGCTTCTTCCACGGCCGTGTACGCCCTTTATGTGAAGAAGGTGTTAGATGGGGAGATTCGTGCCGAGGACTTCGATAGCGAGTATGCTCATGAGAACTTCACCATGGCCAAGGATCTCCAGGAGGTGCCGGCTCTCATGCTTCTTGATAACTTCGATTTCTGTCTTTTACTTGTCTAACTTTTCCACTGACCTCTTGCAGACTACCAGGAGGTTCGCCGTCTACTCTGAGCAGCTTATCAAGTCCCTAGACTCGGCTAGCGAGGGACTGAGTCGATCCCGAAAGGAGTTGCAGGCGGAGCGGGATAAACGGGTCGATTTGGCCGGTAAGATTGCTTCAATCTCGGAGGAGTTGAAGGACTCGAGGCTAGAGAGCCAGAAATGGAAGGAGAAGTATGAGGACTTGAAGAAGGAGAGACAGGAGTTGTCGAAGCGGAGTAAGGGTCTGGAAGCTGAGTTGAAGGCCTCGACTGAGAGGTTCGAGGAATCGATGCGGAAGACAGAGATGGAGCTTGATTCCTTCAGGGGTCGGTTCCACAAGAGCCAGGAGGAGAGGCTGAAAGAGAAGAAAGCACACGAGGAGGAGGTGGAGGCTCTGAAAAAGGGTTGCGGGGTCGACTATCAGCAGGTCGTAGCGAACCCTGAGTTCAAGTCGACCTTCGATCTCCTTATGCAGATGGTTACCGGTTCCATCTGTGCAGTGGTCGGTCGGAGGTGTCCTGACTTCGACTTGGACAACATTACGCGCCCTGCCACGCCTCCTCGCTCGACTCCAGTAGCCACCGAAGGGGAACTCCTCGATGCCGAGATGCAAGATGCTACCAAGGAGCCGACCCGCCTCGAGTCGATCCCTGAAGTTGAGGTGGAGAGAAGTGCTGAGGAGAAAGAGGCTGATAGCTTCATCAACGAGGATGGTGGCGGAGGAGGCCAGAAGAAGAATGAAGAGGACGCCGCCGCCTGAGGAGTAGTTCTGTAACTGTTTTCGATCCATTTTGTAATCCTGACTTGTAATTTCTTTTGATGTACAATTACGCTATTGTTGCTTGCCTTTTACTTTCAATTTGAATGTCGACCGTACTTGAGTATTCCTTGCTTTGAATCGCTTTCGTTAATGTGAGCGTAGGCTAGTTTTGTACTTCGCTTCTCGATTATCAAGCTGCGATTTGCCTGTTTAAGCAGTCGGCTCGATTTAGAGGAGCCTAGGGGGTCGGCATCGAGCAATCTAGCTCGTCAACATCGATCTCTTCTCTTTGCTGCGAGAATAGTAACATGAGGTCAGGTTGGGCATCGCCCCTCCGACGCTCAAGTTAGTAAAGACTTTATGAATAAATGATAATAAAAATGAAATGAGAGAACAAGATAGGAATACGCGTATCTGCATACTACTGGTAGTACTTCTTCAGGTGTTTGATGTTCCAGCTATTTTGTACCCTTCTTCCCTCTGATGTTTCTAGCTGATAAGCCCCGTGTCCCACTACTTTGGATACTTTGTAGGGGCCTTCCCAGTTAGGGGCTAATTTTCCTGTTCCGGATTCTTTCGTGTTTTGAAACACCCTTCTTAGGACTAGGTCCCCTTCTTGAAAGCTCCTAAGTTTCAGCTTCTTGTTGTAGAATCTTTCTACTTGGCGTCGCCTATGAGAGGCTTTAGCCGCGACGTCTTCCCGTATCTCGTCTATGAGTTCAAGATTTCTCTCGAGTAGGTTTACGTTTCCTGCCTCGTCTGCGAATTCTACCCGGGGGCTATGGGCAATTATCTCGACGGGTGCTACAGCTTCGACCCCATATGCTAGTGAAAATGGCGTAGCTCCGGTGGCGGTCCTTGGGGTGGTTCGGTAGGACCAAAGGACCGCAGGAAGTTCTTCTACCCACCTGGATCCGTGTGGGCTTAGCTTCTTTTTCAAGGTAGCCATTACCGTTTTGTTGGTTGATTCTGCTAGGCCGTTTGCTTCGGGGTATCGTGGTGTCGAGAATACCAACTTTATCCCGTAGGTATCGTAGAAGGCTTGCATCCTTTCGCTGGCGAATTGCCGCCCATTGTCCGTGCGTATCTCCTTCGGTATTCCAAAGCAACACAGAACGTGCTTCCATAGAAATTTAATAACTTCTAGATCGCGGGTTCTTCCCAGGGCTTCGCCTTCTACCCACTTGGTGAAATAATCCGTCACCATAAGGATATGATCCTTCTGGCCAGCTCCCTTTGGCAGCGGCCCTACTAGATCCATCCCCCACACCATGAATGGCCACGGAGTGACTGTGGCGTGGAGGGGCTCCGCATTTCTATGGGTGGAAGCTTCGAAGCGCTGGCAGCTATCACACCTTTTTACATGGTTGATCGCGTCTTGCTTTAGGGTAGGCCAGTAGAAACCGGCTGTGATTACTTTGTGGGATAATGATCGAGCCCCGGCGTGGTTCCCACAATTGCCCTCATGTACTTCTGATAGTATCTCTTTTGTCTCGGGAGAGGCGATACATCGAAGGAGAGGTCCTCCGAACGAGCGCCTATACAATTTGTCATTAATGAGGGTGTAACGAGCAGCTGCTCTCTCGACTTTCATTTCGTCGTTCTTATCGCCAACTGGGGGTTCTCCGGATAAGTGTCGAATGAATGGGATTCTCCAGTCGTTCCCGTCTTGATCGACGGGTGCGACACTATTATGTGCGGAGACAGACGGCGCTAGCAACCAAGTTTCAGGGATTGGCCGGGCACTTTGAGAGGAGCTCGTGGCAGCTAAGCTTGCCAAGGCGTCTGCTCGGGCATTTGATTCCCGGGGATGTGGCGGAGATCCCACTCCTCGATCCTTTCTTTAAGTCTTTCTATCGCGGAATGATACAGTTTCAGGCGTTCTTCCTTTACAGCATAAGTGCCATCGAGTTGGTTGACAACTAATTGGGAGTCACTTTCGGCGCGTATTCTGCGAGCCCCGAGTTCTAGGGCCAGCTGCATACCTTGGATGAGCGCCTCATACTCGGCCTCGTTGTTTGTCGCTGGGAAATCGAGCCGAATAGCTCGTTCGTAATTATCTCCGTGTGGATCCATTAAGACCACACCGGCCCCATTTCCATGCACGTTGCTGGCTCCGTCAATCTTTAGTGACCAGACGCCGGCATCTTCATCGGCCCGTGTCATGTGGGCCACCTCGCATTCCGCCTTTAGCTGCAGATTTGTTGAAAAATCTGCGACGAAGTCAGCTAGTACTTGCGACTTGATTGCAGTTCTTGGTTCGTATTGAATTCCGTAACCCCCTATTTCAACAGCCCATTTGAGCAGGCGTCCGGACAGGTCTGGTTTTGATAGCACAGCTCTTATAGGGTAAGTCGTGATTACCCTTATGGGGTGCGATTCAAAGTAAGGCCGCAGCTTTCGAGCGGCATTCACGAGTGCCAAAGCGAGCTTCTCCAAGGCGGTGTATCGTGTTTCTGCGTCCAGTAAGGATTTACTGGCATAATGGACCGGATGCTGTTTGCCGACTTCTTCGCGTACTAGAACGGCTCCAACCGCATGATCTGACACGGATAAATAGAGTAATAAAAGCTCGCCGTCGATTGGCTTTGATAGCAAGGGCGGGCTAGCCAGATAGGCTTTCAATTCCTCGAGCGCCTTCGTGCACTCCTCAGTCCACTCGAACCGCTTTCCCTTTCGTAATGTGTTGAAGAAGGAGTGGGTTCTCTCAGAGTAGCGTGATATAAATCGGCTAAGGGCGGCAAGGCGCCCGGTTAGCTTTTGGACCTCTTTCGGAGACTTTGGATGTTCTATGCCCTGAACGGCCTTAATTTGTGTGGGGTCCGCCTCTATTCCCCTTCGGGTCACTATATGACCGAGGAACTTGCCGGATGCTACTCCGAATGAGCATTTCGCCGGATTCAGCTTCATGTTATACCTTTCCAAGGTTTGGAAGGCTTCTTCCAAATGGGTCACATGATCCTGGGAGTAGAGCGACTTGACGAGCATGTTGTCAATGTAGACCTCCATTGTTTTGCCGATCCTCTCTTTGAACATAGAGTTGACGAGGCGCTGGTATGTTGAGCCCGCGTTCTTTAGTCCGAACGGCATTACCTTGTAACAGTAAATGCCCTGGCTAGTGATAAAAGCGGTCTTTTCTTGGTCATCGGGGTGCATTTGGATCTGGTTGTACCCCGAGAACGCATCCATGAAGCTCAGGAGTTCGTGCCCTGCGGTTGCATTGACTATGGCGTCAATGTGCGGTAGAGGATACGGGTCTTTCGGGCATGCTTTGTTTAGGTCAGTGAAGTCAATGCAAACCCGATTCTTGCCGTTCTTCTTCTTGACGACTACCACATTGGCAAGCCAAGTGGGGTAGTGCACCTCACGTACTGACCCAATGTCAATAAGTTTCTGCACCTCCTCATTGATGGCCTGATTCTTCTCCGCAGAGAATTTTCTTCGCCGCTGTTGCACCGGCCTGCAGTTTGGGTCTACTTGGAGGCGATGTGTGATGACGGACGGGTCAATCCCGGTCATATCACGATGTGACCAGGCAAATACGTGGACTTTTTCCCGGAGGAAACCCAGAAGGGCGCTCCTGACAGCGGCGGGAAGCTACGCCCCTACAAAGGTGGTGCAAGTCGGATCGGACTCATCGAGGGTCACCTCTTCTAACTCTTCGGCTTCTGGCCGACCCGCAGGGGTCGATATCGAACCGTGTTGTTGCGAACAGACGGCTCGAAAGCTTGCATAATAACAATCCCTGGATGCTTTTTGTTCCCCTCGTATAGTCTGGATTCCCCAGGGGGTGGGGAATTTGAGTGCTTGGTGGTACGACGAGGGAACTGCCTTGAGCTCATGGATCCAGGGCCTTCCTAGGATGGCGTTGTGCGCGGATGTTGCGTCCACGACTTGGAATTTTACGTCCAGGTTCAGGCCTCCGCAGTACATGGGAAGAGTGATTTCTCCGACTGTCTGCTGCTGGCCTCCGTTGAAACCATAGAGGGTCATGGTTACCGGCTCTATCTTGCTCATCGGGATCTGCATCTCCTTCAAGGTTCGAAGGAACATGATGTTTGCGGAACTACCATTGTCCACAAGCAATCTCTTTACCTGACAATTCGATATCAGGAGTGAGATCACGAGTGCGTCGTGATGGGGGTGAACGAGCCCCGGCGTGTCCTCTGCAGTGAATTCGATGGCCTCATGCTGCTGCATGGGGCTTGTGTAGTGGACCTCCTGATTTAGAATCCTCCGGGCTCTCTTGGCCGCAGAGCGCGATCTTCCACTGATCTCCGATCCCCCAACGATCACATGGATCATTCGCTCGGCTGGTGGTGGCTTGTTCTGAGGTTCCGCATTCCCGGTTGGGTTGGCTTGTCTACCTCTGGTCCATGTATTCTTTCCCTTGTTGGTTAGGTACTCAGTAAGGTAGCCATTTTTTAGAAGCTCGAGTACCTCCAAGCGTAGAGCCTGGCACTCCTCAGTTTTGTGACCGTGGTCGTTGTGGAAACCACAGAATTTCTTCGTGTCTCGTGTCTTGGGGTCGGATTTCATCTTGGTGGGCCATTTCACAACGCCACCGCGCCCCTTGAGCACGTTGTTGACCAGGTAATTCTGGTCGATACAGAGGCTATATGGAACTTCGCCGCTACGCGACGTGCGGCTGTAAGGATGATCCCGCCGGGAGCGTCGCTCATCGCGAAGGTCCTTACGATCTACATACCTCGACGTAGAGGAGCCTCCTCTATACCGAGGCTCTCGATGCTGGCTAGCGAGTTCGTAGACCTTCTATTCGTTTAGACGCGCGATGCGGTTAGGCTCGTCCTCTTCCCAGTTAATTTCGGCCCAGGCTTGTGCGAGGACTGAATCCATATCGTAGCAGGGGTGGCTGGTCAGGTCCCGGTAGAGCTTCGAAGACACATCCAGGCCGTTCTTGAAGGCGAATACCGCAGTGAGAGGAGGGCAGTTCGGTATCGAGGCGAGCTCCTGATTGAAGCGCCCCACGTACGACCGTAGCGATTCGCCTTTCTTGATGCGTATGCTGTTCAGAGCATCTGGGTGCTTGGCTATGCGTCTACAGTTGGAGTATTGCTTCCTAAATGCCATGTGGAGCTCCGAAAACGTTGAAAAAGAGCTCCTCGGTAGGTTGACAAACCACTGAAGCGCTGGTCCGGTTAGACTCGCCTCGAAACTTTTACACATGCAGGCTTCGCGCAGCTCACCCGGAATCGAGGTGGTCAGCATCTTTTGCTTGTAGAGGGCTACGTGGTCTTCTGGGTCGGTCGTCCCGTCATAAAGCTGGAATGAGGGCGGCACGAACCTCGCCGGGACATCTGTGTTAGTGATGTCGGGTGTGAAAGGCGAGTCAGCGTAGCTGTCGCGTGGTATCAGTGAATCTGGGGGAATGATCCCCGGGATGCAGCAGATGAGCTTTTCGAGTCCAGCCATGCGCGCCTCAAGACGCCGCTCGTACTCGCCACGTGGCGGCTCGGTAGCGAGACGTTCAGTCGGGTGGTGCGACGTTGCTCCCGCAGGCTTACGTCCGAGGCCGGACGTAAGAGGCGTGTCAAGATCAACTGCTTCCTCTAGATCGAGGGCCAGATTCCTGCGAGGATCCGGCGGTTTCTCGCCAGTGGGGGGCTCCTCGATGATGGGTTGCTTCTGGGACGCCTTTTCCTTGCGGAGCTGGTCGTTCTCCCTTCGCAAGGCATGATTGGTGGCGTGCAACTCCATGATCCTGGAGTCCGTCTCCTTCGCTCGTCGCCGGTTCTCCTCGGCCTCCTCGGCTAATCGGGCCAAGATCGTATTTAGCAACTCCGGAGGTACGGCTTGAGCACCACTAGTCCGCAGAGTCTGCCGCACTAGCTCGTCGACAGGGACGAGGTCTTTCGGTGTCGAGGAACCCGGTGGGCGAGCCCCAGCCGTCTTCCCCGCTTGGTTTCCCGTTTTCCCGCTATTACCTGTCATGGAATCAACGAAGAAAACACAGAAAATAGTTCTAAGGGCCCCACGGTGGGCGCCAAATGTTGAGGTTCGATTTCACGGGAAAATGAGGCCCTTAGAACTTCATGAGTACGTCACAGATAATAAACAGAAATTGGAAACGATAAACGGAAATTAAATGTAGAAATTAAATGTAGACGAATGAAATTATATTAGTATGACCGCTTCCAGTAACGAAGGAAATCTGCAGAGATTTTGATAGAGTTTTGGCTATATTTTACTGAGGGAGAATCGATACAATAATTGAGCCTTCTGCCCCTATTTATAGACAGGATAGGGGCAGGTAGGCAGCAGCTAACCCTAGCCATCGGATAGTAACGGCTCGCCGCAAATATCAGACTGTTCGCAGGTCTTTCGGAGGAGGTTAGGGTCTGCGATCGGGCGCCGCCAGCAGGCTAGGGTTCGCTTCCTCGAACTCCTCGATATCGACTCTTATGGTTCATCGATGGCGAGGCTCTTTTCTAGTCGGTGGCGAGGCCTCGACTGGGCGGATACTCAGTGTCTTGTCGACGTTGGTGGGTTACCTTTACGAGTTGGACTTGCTTGCGTGGGCCGGCTCGTCTATTGGGCCTGGACTCGTGGGCTTGGCCCCAACAATAATAATCTAACTCTTGAACTTGTCAACAAACTAAATTAATATAAAATTTAAAATCATTAATTTATAGAATGAATCTTTCTATAATTTAAGAGCAACATATATTTATCCAGTGTGACCATAAATATGAAATTTTTTTTTGAACAAAATATTTATTCATTCAAAAAATAACATAAATTCTAAAATATTTGATTAAAAAATTGAAATTTATTTTAGCAATAAATAAATCAAATTAAAATAAGACAGTACTCAAGGAAGAATAATAAAAATGGAGGTATTAAGACAGACACGCTGTCTAAGGCTATTCTCACTGGTAACCACTCTTCGTGGTCAAGGGGAAACGACAAAACTTAAAACAGATTAAAAAATATAAAAAATGGAGAAAAAGCGTGACTTGAAGCCGCCCAAGAATGGCTAATCGAACGACGACGCCCTTTTCTCTCACCTCTGAAATTGCACACATGGCATGGGAGGAATTATTTTATATTTAGAATATTAATTAAATATAATTTATATAGTGTACAACATATATACTAGCTTTTCAATTATAGGTAACCTCTCCAATAATTAATTAAAATTTATCTAGGAATTCATGAAAATAACTATAATTAAATATTTTTCTTGGCATTAGTTGTTGTGATTTTCTTTATCAAGTAAAATAAGAATTATTGGTGGATAATAATTTATTTACAAAATTAAAACATTTCCTAACTTAATATTATTTTAAAAGAAAAAAAAATTAATATTTTAATTAAAAAATTTGGTTGAGGTTGGGTGACTGATGGGAGAGATAATAATATTAGATTTTAGGTTGTATAGTGGACAAAAAAAAAATTACTCCCTCCGTCCAATTGAAGTATTCCCATTTTTTATTTTTGTTTGTCCCATAAATTAGTCCCATTTTCTTAAAATGACAAATTTTTTCACACTCACCAATAAAATATTAATTCCACTACACTCACAACCCTTAATCTCCGTGCCGAAAAGAAATGGGACTACTCTAATGGGACACGGAGGGAGTAATATTTTATTAAATGATCGAATCATAACTCGGTCACTGATGAGAATAGTCTAACTACAATAGAGTGCCACTCTAGTTTAATAAAATAAACATATAAAAATAATTTAATAATATAAAAGTTTCAAGAAACCATGAAAAGGCAGCAGCCAACCAAGAATACTGTTTGTGGTTAATAATCAAAACTCAAGCCATCACAGAGCTTTCTCTCACTTTCGCACACACAAAATGGCGGCGACGAGAGTGATGGCCTCGGCTGGCAACGCCGTCTCCAGCGCTTTGCTCTGCAGGGCCCAATTCAGGTCTACACCTCAAAGCCTCAATCTTTGCTTTAAAAACGGCAGATTGTTGACGCAGAAAAGGCGCCTCTTCACGTGCAATGCCCTACACAACCCCCAATATCAAATCAAGGAAGAGGGCCAGCCTGAAACCCTCGATTATCGCGTCTTCTTCGTCGACAACTCGGGGAAAAAGGTGTGAAAAAAGAATCAGATATATTGCGCTGTTGGGTTTGTGGTTTGAGTTTAACTGGAAATTTATGTTCTCGGTGGGTTTGGATTGTTTAACTGGGTCTCTCAGTTGTGGATTCTGAAACTTTTTCTTTTTCTTTTTTGGTCAATGATGATTTTCTACTGGTAATTCTTCGGTGTTCATACATTTTTAACGGTGTTTATGTGTTTATCTAGGAGTTTTCTCAATCGATGCTAATATCTTGTTGAAAAGAATAGGATAGAGATATAAAGAGTTAAACTAGTATTTGAGGGATAATCGAGAATGTGAATTCTTTAAACTTCATAAATGAGTGGGAAACAAGATCATATTAGTGAATTTCAGCTTACCTGAGAAAGTAATTTTGCAGTTCATTCAGAATTAGTGGATGCTGTGATGTTTCTAACAAACTATGTAGGTGAATGATCAGCTGATGTGCTTAGCATTGTGATTTTATGGCATGCAGATCTCCCCCTGGCACGATATACCACTACACTTGGGTGATGGTGTATTCAATTTCATTGTTGAGATTCCAAAGGAATCAAGTGCAAAGATGGAAGTTGCTACAGATGAGCTGTATACTCCCATCAAGCAAGATACTAAGAAGGGAAAACTCCGATACTACCCGTAAGCTGTTTTGCTTTCCTTGTCCTTCGTTGTTTGGAATGAACTTGCTGGTTTGCATTTCTGGGATTGTCTTGTGGTGGATTCTGATTGAATGTGTTGACAATGGTGGTTAAGTTCTAACAACTTTTTGTATATTACACATTTCTTGATGAACATGTAATGTTAAAACAACATAAAGAATGAACCCAAAAATGAAACTAAAATCATTGTTGCATTTTCGGAATGTTGCTCATGCATCTCAGTTAAAGAATTGAAGAATTCACGCCTTGTGGTTTAACTCATTTTCTTTTGAGTCCATCATCTTCTCTTTCTAGACTGACCTAATTGTAAGTTGTTTCACCTCTTCTCAACAATTTATCTTCTACCTTTCTGTAGTTACAACATTAACTGGAACTATGGATTGCTTCCGCAAACATGGGAAGACCCTTCATTTTCAAACGCTGAAGTAGATGGGGCGTTTGGAGACAACGATCCAGGTATAGTCATGCCTATCATATGTTATCTAGTAAACTTCTTCCCTATGGAGACTTATACATTAAGGAAGTAAGTCAAACTGAATTGTTATCACCTTTTCTTGCAGTTGATGTAGTCGAGATTGGGGAAAGCCGGGGGAAAATTGGGGAAGTCTTGAAAGTGAAGCCCCTGGCTGCTTTGGCAATGATTGATGAGGGAGAACTTGACTGGAAAATAGTTGCTATTTCGTTGGATGATCCAAGGGCTTCCCTTGTCAATGATGTTGACGATGTCGAAAAGCATTTCCCGGTATGGATGTTTCTGTGTGATATTAGATTGCATCTGTTGCTTTATGTTTTGAACTCGGGTTTCTGCATCTTTTTTTTTTTTACAGGGAACTCTCACTGCAATCAGGGACTGGTTCAGAGACTATAAGATACCTGATGGAAATCCTGCCAACAAATTTGGCCTTGGTAACAAACCTGCAAATAAGGTATATATCATTTCATTTCATTTCATTTCCACTGTTTATTTTCAGATCACGCTCTTGCTCCTGCTGATTGTGTTGTATGATATGTCAATTTTTATTGTGATTTTATTTTGTGAGTGCAGGAGTTTGCTCTCAAGGTAATCACTGAAACAAACGAATCATGGGCTAAACTTGTGAAGAGATCCATTTCTGCAGGTGAACTCTCTCTTGTCTAAACACAGTTGTACCCATAGAGCCTTGTTTTCGACATCTCCGGTGACACTTTTTTTATTATTCTGAGACTAAAACATAAAATCATTTCAGCACTGAAACTGCTGCTTGTGTATCTGTCTCGGCCAAGCTTTCTCGAATGAAGAAAAGTTTTTGTTTTTGTTTTTATTTTTATTTTGTACACCATCGAGAAGTGAAGTGTAGTTATATATAGATTGATTGTCAGAGAGCTTAGAATACATGATGTTGAAGAAGAAGAAGAAAAACAAACAGTCAAACATATACATCTTAGAAAAAGAAAAACCACAGATATTCACACATCACCATAGCCGTAGGCCCGTTGTTGCTCCGGTGGGGGCGAAGAAGGGAGACTGGCCGTCGACGTTTTATCCTGGGGGCGTGGTCGGAAAAGAGAAGATGTGCGTGAAACCAAGTTTGTGAGTGATGAGAACTTGGTGGATGGGGAGTGAGAAGCGGGTGGTCTGGTGTGGTGGAGGGTTAACATGATCATGGCTGCTGTTGGTGCCATTGTTGGGTTGGTTGGAGCAGAGGTAGAACAAGTGTTGAGGGGTGAAGATAATTTATGAGGGAGTTGAAACAGCCAAGTCTGTGGGCGCTGGTTTGCACCCAATAATCCATTGAATCCATACTACTATAAAATAAGCACACAATATATGATATAAAAATAATAATTTGGTCAGAGAGTGCTTATCGTGGATATGAATTAGGAAATAGTGAAAAATATCCTAAACAATTGACGTTTTCGGAAAAATACTCTAATCTATTTACATAAGTTAATAATATCTTAATCTTTACTTTTATTTATGAATTATACCCTGATCTATTGATATTTTTGGAAAATATCCCAATGTATTTTTATTAGTTAAAAATACCCCAATTTTTAGTTTTGTTTACGAATTATACTAAAATGAGAAATATTATTGGCTCCCACAAAGATGACCGTCAAATAACTTTTTTTCGTTCGTGTTTAACTTAATGTATTAAGCAATCAATATTTGCTATATAGTCTAAAAAGTATTTAAATTTTATGTTCTACTATTATTTTTTTGTTTCCTTCGGTTGGTATAAAATCCAATCCAAATGCATAACACGCATTGAGAGAAAAAATAAGGAATTCAAGCAATCGAAAGAAAAAAAAAAGGAACATAACATGAAGTTTTAAATATTTTTCTGAAGATAAATGCATTTGAATAAATATAGCAAATATTGATTGTTCAGTACATTAAATTTAACACGGACGATGATAGTAATTTAGACTGTCATCTTTGTGTGAGCCAATAATATTTCTCGTTTTGGTATAATTCATAAACAAAATTAAAGATTGAAATATTTTTAACTAATAAATATACATTTGGGTATTTTCCCAAAATATCAATAGATCAGAGTATAATTCATAAATAAAAGTAAAGATTATGGTATTTTTAACTTATTGAAATAGATTTGGGTATTTTTCAAAAAAAGTTAATAGTTTGGAGTATTTCCCCCTATTTACCCTATGAATTAATGATAATTTTAGTATTTTACATATATCATAAAAAAAATTGATAAGTAGTATCGCTGAATTATACAGAAGGCAACGTTTTGTACTCGTTTTATTTTATTTTTAAATTTGTGCATTATTAATTTATCTAACGATTATATAAAAGAATAGTATCTATTTATAGAATACTGTTGAAACTAATGTTTTGATCAATTTAAACAATTTTTCTATACATTATCCATACGTATAATCATAACACATATAATAAATTTAAATTTAATAATACTTTATTTCAAATCATTCATTAAAATGATTTATGTGTTACTGTTAATGTTTAAAAATGCCCTATTTTATAAAACATGTAATGAAAATACCCCTTTTTATAAACATATCCAAGAAATGCCCCAAAGTACAATATCTGACATGTTTTTGTGTTTAAAAATGCAATCAAGACAATCATTTGGTGATGATTTGCATTTAATTAGGAGAAATTATTATTTTAAAACTTGATTGTGTTTAAAAAAAGAAAAAAAAAAAAATTGGATCCCACCGGTTTTTCGCGGTGATGACCGGTCGGCACCGGTGATGACCGGTTCAGACCGGCGGTGCCGACCCAAAATTGCATTTTTCCTTTTTTTTTTTTTTATAAAAAAGGCGGTGATGACCGGTTTTTTACGATGCCTACCGGTCCATTTGCGGTGATGACCGGTTTGAACCGGTCTGCATCCCTTCCCCTTTTTTTTTTTTTTTAATGTGGTGATGACCGGTTTTTTCACGATGCCTACCGGTCCATTAGCGGTGATGACCGGTTTTTTGACGATGCCTACCGGTTTTTTTTTTTTAATTGCAATTTTTTTGTTTTATTGTATGAATAATGTAATTTTCAACAATAATTTAGGGCATTTTTATTTGATAAAGTTGTGTTGGATGAGTTGTTACTATAAATGTACAGTATTGGCAGGCTTGCTGATAGCCTTTTTTGGACTAAATCAATGAACAATGAATTCAGTTGTTGAAAAATACAGTGAAATGCTCGTGAATACTGAATTCATTTGTTGAAAAATACAGTGAAATTGAAATTAATCGTACGCAGAATTGATGTTACCTCACTGCAGTACACTGCACTAATCAATTCAATAATTTTACTTTTGCAGACTTTGAAATCATTCATTGAATATAGACCTAACTCTTTACTTTATATACTCTCATTCAGAAGAAATTTTTCATTCACCGCAGAAACCAAAAAAATTCTATCATCATTCTGTCATTCACATTTTCTCTGAACCCCTTTCGAACCCATTTTCAAGCAATTAAAATGGAGAATTGGTGCAACATGTTTTTGCACTATAATGGCCATTTTGATCATTCGTGGCACTATATTGGTGGCCAAGAAAGATTGATTTACCTATCAATGGCTAATATATCAATAGCTGCATTGAGAAGCACCATTCAGACGATTCTTGATGCAGAAGGTATTGGAGGTGAGTATAATATCTATTATACATCTCAGACTCAAAGTGGAAGAAATGGAGCATCATTGCTGACAGAGAATGCGGAGCTGCAACGACTCCTCAATTTTTACTCGGAGCCTGATATTTACATTATTATGAATCCCACAATCAACACTGGTGCTGGTACTTCTCAGCGGGAGCCATCCCCCTACATTCCGTTCGTATCCTCAGTCAGTCCTCCACCATATGCTCGATACAGTCCAACTGAATCAGAACTTCAGAGATTTACATCTTCTATGCATTTTTATATTGGTTCTGAAGGTGGTAGTCGGGGTTCACATATTCCTGACTTGAATGATGAGCTCCCTGAAGATCATAATGATGACGAGGAGGCCCACTTCATTCCTGAATACCACACAGGAACTGATGGTGGTGTGTTGGAAGAAGAAGCAGACGAAGAGGCTGATCTAGATTCATCCGGATCTGATTCTGATAATGAAGGTGAAAATTTCTTGATGGATTGCACAGTTGCAGAATTTTCTGCATGGATCAGATCAGCGGGAGGTATGAGTGCTTTTATTTCAAATCTTATGCCCACTAACCCCCTTTTAGAAGGTTGTCCAGTTCAAGGTGATATGAATAATTGGATAGTTCCAATTATGCCAGTGGATACGACCGAGGCACCTGTTGTGAGAGATGTGGCATCCATACTTGATCAGGAATTGAGTTTGGGTGCCATGTTTTGGAAGAAAGATGACTTGCTAATTGCTGTTGGTTTGTGGCATATGGAGCATCGTCAGGAGTTTAAAGTGAAAAAGTCTGATAGCATCCGACTTGATTACATTTGCAAACGAAGTGAGAATTGTTCGTTTCACATACGTGCGAGGTGCAGGGATGGTTGCTGGATTATCCGTCACTTTCAACCAAATCATAATTGTATGTTGAATCTTGCGGGAATTGGATCCAGAAATATCCATTCAAAAGTAGTAGCTGCCTATTTTGCTCGAAAGATGCGTCGCCAGGGTCAAATCATCAAACCAAGAGCAATAATGGCCGAACTTCAACGAACTTTTGGGATTCGGGCGAGCTATGCTGTTGCATTGCGATCCAGAAATGCAGCCATTTCCCTGATGTATGGCAGCATAGCGGATTCTTATAAGCTCTTGCCTAGATATCTCGAGGTGCTTCGGCAGTACAATCCAGGCACGATGACAGATCTGGATATTGAGAATGATGGAACATTCCGACATTGCTTTGTTGCACTCGGTGTTTCTAGGTTAGCTTTCAACAATAATTTGTTAAGACAAGTCATTGTCATTGATGCCAGGCACTTGAAGGGCAGAAGCAAAGGCATCTTATTGGTTGCTGTTACGAAAGATGGAATGATAACAACAATCAATCAAAAATACATCAAACATACGAGAAATCAAATAGTCTAAGGGCAATCAATCTTCTAAATAATGCAGGCCCATTAGGACTCTCCATCCACTGTATCGTCGGGTACCCGAACATGAACATCTCTAATGCTGCGCATGCATAAGTCGAATGTTGCGCTCCCTGATTGCCCTTGAAATACTGGACCCTAGAAAAAACCATATCTCGTGAGGCCACGTTCTGTAGTTTCAACTTATTTTTATCCCAATACCCGCCTGCATTCAAATAATCTTTCATATGACTGGTCATCTTTCTCAATTCTACAAAAACATCTTGCAAAATCCTGGCGCGGTCATGAGAATCATAGGGGTCAATCATCATGGCAGTCCATGTCTGGATGTTCATATGCACAGTATACCAAACACCTCGAACATAACAGGGTACAATGAACTACAAAGCAAAGTAAATATATTAATAATTGATGCCTAAAGACAATATCCAAATACATTATAGAAACTAACCGTATCTGCCTCGGTCCAATCCAAAGATGTAGTGCAATCAGTACCATTGATGAACTCCAATAGAGCTCGTGATTCCTGAGGCCTCGGTCCCTGCCTACTTACCCGATAATCTTTTTCCATTAAGTCCTACAAAACATTAAACACCAAAAATATCAATATAAACGATATTGAAAATTAGATAATTAGAATTACTAAAATACTTACGAAGAATTGAGGTCGCAGAATCCGAACCCTTTGTTGAAGCTGATAGAAACTCCTCTGCAGTGACTGGACGTAGCAATCGATGACCTCCATAGATAACGGCTGTGCAATATTCTCTATAAAAGAGAAATAAGATTGTGGCCACACTGTATTGTCGTTAAAGGATTTCCTACTAATTCCTTCACCCATGCGTCTCCACGCATCATAGTTGTCCTCTAACACGCAACTGATTCCCATCGGCCGTCCATCATCGCCCTGAAATGAAAAGAACATTACACATCATATACTTAAATTAAAGAAATGTTAATATGTTACATGAAATACCTGCAGTTCAATATCGCGTGCAAGCAAATAAACCATTTGGCTTGAAGAAGGTTGATCCAAATCAGGTATGTGCTGGCGAGACAGGCGCTCTGTGCTGCGTCTCCTCTCAGTAGAACGACGACCGGCACTCCGTCTCCTCTCATCAGTCCGACGATCTGTGCCAATATGAAACTGCTCTGGGACAACTAAATCAGTATCTCTACGAACCTCTCTGTCTACTGATGTGCTAGGTCTAGTAGAGTGGTGGGAAGTACTGGGCCTAGTAGAGTGGTGGGAAGTACTTGGCCTAGTAGAGTGGTGGGAAGTACTGGGCCTCTGCTCGGGACTGTCCATCTGTATCCCTCGCCCAACTGACCTTTCTCTAGCATCAGTACGGTTACCACATCGCGCTGAGTTGATCAAATCTGTGACTACTCGGGTAACATGAGGAATAACTCTATCTGTCAATGCATTGTTCACTGCAACGTCAACCGCCCTTTGCACCGCAGCGTCAACTGCCTCAGTAACTATATTCCGAAGCCTATCCATAAAGGAACGAGATGGCCGGAATCTCCTAGACTCACTTGACTCTCCACTTGACGTCTAGGAGAGTCAAGTGACTCTCCTAGACTCACTTGACTCTCAATCTTAATTTCCAAAGCAACATAAACAATTGTACTAGCATAAATAGCAACAATCATACTCATTTTCACTTCCAAATCAACATACAAATGGAGAGAGAAACAAATTTCATGCAAAATTTTTGAATTTAAGGCCAAAATTTCAACAAAATTTAACATAAAGATTGAGAATAAACAATCAAAATAAAGGTAGAAATGGAGAAAAACAAACTGACCTCATCCATTTCTTCAAAAAAATCGATGCCGACTTCGAAAATTGGTGGAGGTTGCCGACTAAGATTGGGGGAAAAATGGTGAAGAATGGGGAAGATGGGGATGGTTCGTGAGTGAAAATGAAAGGGGAGGAACTCAAACCAATAATACAAGTGAGTCAAAAAAAAAAAAAATTTGATAAGAACCGGTCGGCACCGTCCGGACCGGCGGTCGGCACCGTGCCTGACACGGTCGGCACCGTGACGGTGCCGACTCCATCCCTTTTTCTTGTTTTTTCCCGGTCGGCACCTTATACTTTATATATTCTCTCATTTTTTTTTTTTTGGAGTAGGGATGGGATAAGACAACAAAATTGTGTTTTCAAAAAAATTTTGGTTTGAATTTTACAACTTTTTCACAAAAGTTTTCAACAAGATTCGAAAACATGTCAGAAAAATGTCCTTTGGGGTATTTCTTGGATGATTTCATAAGATAGGGCATTTTTTAGATGTAAGATAAGGAAATGGGGTATTTCAGATTTTTTCTCGTTACTGTTATTGTATTAAATATAATAAAATATTATATGCTAACATCATTTATCTTTAAACTTGTGTCTCATATAGGGCTGTGCATCGGGTCGGGTCGGGTCAAATCCGACCCGAAAAATACCACCCGACTACCACCCGAAACCCGACCTCCAGGACCCGAAGCCCGATCCGATACTACCCTCACCCGACCCGTCAACCGACCCGAAAATCGGTCGGGTGGGTCGGGTTCACCCGAAAATTTTTGAACTTTATTTTTTCCTGTTTCCTGTTTTCCATCCCAAAAAACAAAAACACAACGGTCGCAGTTGCAGGGCAGCACGGTGGTGGGTGCAGGGAGACGGTCGACGGAAGGCGGGAGGTGGCAGGAGGTCGCCGGTCGGAGCAAGGCGGGAGGGGCGAAGCCGAAAGTGGAAGCCGCAGACCCGCGTGCAGAGGCGAGTGGCGAGGACTGGCAGCGTGAGCGGGAAGCCGGGAACAAACCGGCGGGAGGGCGCAGGCTGGCGGCACGTCGGCAGCAAGACAGGCAGACCGAGGGAGGGCGGGAGGCGACGCCGACGAAGGCGACGGGACTCATGGGAGTGAGGGTGGGAAAAATCAATTTCAGAAATTAGGGATTGGGTTAAATGTAATATGTATATTTTTTTTATATAAAATATATATATATATATATTATTTTTGTATAATATTATCGGTCGGGTCGGGTGAACCCAAAACCCGAAACTCCTAACCCGCCACCCGACCCGACATTCCTCGGGTGAAAATTTTAGACCCGAAACCCGATCCGACTTCGCACCACCCGACCCGACCCGAATTCGTCGGATCGGGTCGGTTTTTCGGGTTCGGTTCGGGTGATGCACACCCCTAGTCTCATATACAACAAATAGTAGGGATCCTATGTTAAAAATCAAGCCTATGCTAAATAAGAATGTTGATAACGATACAAATTGGAATAAAATATTAATTATTGGAAAATAAGGACAATTTATCAAAGCATAATACACATAACATTACGCATAGTATATTTTAAATATGAGTTGGTCTCCTAAAAGACGATTTCACTGTTTTTTTTATTGTGAGACGGACCTTAATACATCATTTTAATAAGTTAAATACATCATTTTATTTTTAAAAATTACATTATTTACAACAAAGAAATACATAATTTTATTAAATTCGTCTCACAATAAAAATGGTGAGACATCATTTGCAATAAAAAAACACATCATTTCATTAAATTCATCTCACAATAAAAATGATAAGACCGTCTCATATGAGAATTTGCCTTTAAATATAACATATAAAATAAAGAAGCTTAAGACTGAATTTTTTAAAAAAATTAAAGCACTATTTTTTAAATAGGTTTCCATTTAACATAAACCACCCTTTTAACATCTTAACCACTCCATATGCAATAATATAGTATTTATTTAGCTAAGGTGGCAAAAATGCCTAATCTATTTAGTAATATTTGATCATTTTGATGAACTACTTATAGTGCTTAGTTTTAAGTATTTATTTAAAATTAAATATAATTTTTTAATCATAGTAAAATTACATAAAATTGTCACTTATATGTATAAAATACATAATAATACATGATTTTATAATTATTACACAATTTATTTTTTTCTGCAGGTAAGATTGCTACTGTGCTATCTCTCAAAAACTCCTGCCGTAGATACTCTTCTAATCTTAACGCGATTAATATTCGCAATAAATGGACATTTAATAAAATGAAGGTCTAAAATATAATTCTGTTAATTGAAATAATAATTTCCTATGCATAAATGAAAATAATAAGACGAGTTTTTGTAATTATAAGAGTCCAATAAAAAACAATCGAGCTTGTGTTTAACAATTATTTATGAACAGTGGCAGATCCAGAAAATTTTTCCGAGGGGATAGAATTTTTTTTTTCACCTTCACCTTAACTTCAATCATTTTATATCATTTTTTTCTTTATTTTCATTCATTTTTTCTTATATAGGAGGTGATATACCATAAAAAATGGGATTCAACTCCATAGATCAGCCACTGTTTATGAACATAGATTCAACTCCATCAATATGAAATTTCTTTTTTCAAATTAATTATAAATAACTTATCCTTCGTTGGCATGTAACCGACTCGGAAATATGAAAAACAAATATATATGCGAGAATTGATGAATCATCGCATTCGTTTACCGATCAACAACAAGAATCTTCACAGCTGATTTCTCCCTTGTTTTTTGGTTTTGGAAGAAGACGATCCAGTAAATATGGCGCAGCCCAGCAAAGAGCCGTGTAAGAAACAAGCTTGCGACATTCAAGCCTGCCTCTCCAAGAACAATTTCCTTCCGCAAAGGTGAATTCCTCGTTTGGGTGTTGCGTGCGAAATTTTATGCTCGATTCTGTATTTCAACGTGATGTTTATGATGATTGAGTGCCCGTAATGCATCTTATTTGCGTGAGTTATTTTACTTTGTTTCTTTTATGTATCCGATTTTTATTTATTTATTTATTATTTTTTAAAATTTCCTTTGTGATTCTTGAAGATGGATTCTCATTAATTCAATGGAGCGGCTCGACAGGGTTTCTGCATGTTACGTTTCCCTTTAGTAATGACTAAATCGATGAAGTAAAAGACGGATAGGATGGTAGTTTTGAACGGTCCCTTGAATTTTTTTAGTGATTTTCGTCTAATTGGAGGTGTGGGGGCGATGATATATTTGTCGAATTCGGTGAATTGACCGCTGAATGCTCAAATGGATTTTTCGCAAGTATTTGTTGGTCATATTTGATTATTGAAATTAATGGCAATGGCCTTTGCTGCCTTCTTATTCGTCATATAATAAGTTGCAGTTTTCTGATTTTAGCCTGTTGGGGGTGGGAATGCAATGCTTCCTAGATTGGAGTGGAAACAGAAGTCTCCGGCTCTATATTGTTTCCTACTATTTAAGTAATCATTGTTTACTATGCGTGTTGTTGAAATGATAAAGTCTCCCATGTATATGATAATATGGATGGAAAGATATCTTTCAGTAGATTGGCTCTGGAATAATTTCCAAACAGACGACTTAAGTTTATCTGTCTCATCTTTAGTGAACTAACAGGACTTGCAAGTTGCAAGCCCACGTGTGTTGTGGTTCTCACTAAAGATAGTATTAAGATATTCTTTTGGAGTTATTACATGCACCATCATCACTATCAGAACTCATTCTTTGCAGTTATTACACGAAGTCATTCCGTCATTATTGACATGTGTTATACTCCCTCCGTCCCATTAGAGTAGTCTCATTTCTTTTCGGCACGGAGATTAAGGGTTGTGAGTGTAGTGGAATTAATATTTTATTGGTGAGTGTGAAAAAATTTGCCATTTTTGGAAAATGGGACTAATTTATGGGACAAACAAAAATGGGAAATGAGACTAATTCAATGGGACGGAGGGAGTAACATATTTTTCTTTATCATTTGTACGATGCGGTTTTACTCAGCCAGCATGAGTTCCATATTTGCAGTTTCTGTTGAGCTGGTGCAGTTTGTGTTGTATTGTTGTTTCTATACACTGGGAAAGTTAGGACAAATATGGATACCCAATTTAGTGGAAAGGATGGTGGATGGTGCAATATCCAATTGTCTCTTGTATGATTTGGTATGATTCCTTAATATGATAACCATAGGCTAATTCTGCAAAATTATTTTATCACCGGATTACTCAGGTTTTGGATTATCCCAGTCACATCTTGTGTTGTTTAGTAATTATCTCTGACCTTAAGGTTTCACGCCTTAGACATCATGCTGCCTTGTTTTTCCTTCTTTTTCTCTTATTGACTTTGCTAACCAGTTATTTTATTTTACTTTAGATATGTCAAGCAGGCTAGGCTATATTTCTTATTTTCATCACAGCATCATTTTTTCAGTTAAATCTTCCTTGGTCAAGCTATGAGATGAAATTTCTGGTTCAATTTCACTTGATCTATTTGTTCCCTGAAAGTTCCTTGAAACTGGGAGGTGAAGCCCAATCCAATTCCTACAGAAATATCTGTTCCTTTTTATGTGAAGAGTGAATATTATGTTTCCTGTAATCCCAAAAACTTTGGAATACCTAAGATTTTGTGGCTCACACTTGAAAATTCTTTAGAGGCAGAACTTCACTTCTAAATAATGTTTACGATAGGGATTAGTTCAACTAAAAGACAGCATTGTTATTTAGAAGAGATGCAATTGCTTCAGATTTTGCTTCTGCTGGCTTCTCTGATAGTGATTAACCTTTACTTTTTCTTACTGAAATTTAATATTGTGCATGTTAATTAATGCATTAAGTTGACTTGAAATATTAATTTCGTACAAATATGTATTTATTGTGTGATGAAGGTCTTTCCATCTGTTGAAATTCAACATTTTGGCTGCCACAGTGTTTGTTTTCAGCTATTAACAATGGTCTTTCTTGTGCTATTTTGCTCAAAATTGTAGCTGTTTTCAATTAATCCTGTTCACTGTTTTTAATCAATGATGACATATATGTCACTGTGCTACTTCATTAGGACATTGAAAAAGATGACGAAGGCAAAAAAAATATTCAATGGAAATACTTCTTGGCTCTTCTTCAAATGACTTATAATCTTCCATTTTGTATGCGAAACAGCTATGAGAATAAAATGTATTGAATCATTTGGTATTGTTATTCACTCATTGTTCGTCGAAAAGGGTATCCTAATTGCAGTAGCAGCGCCATTTCAATCTATGAGCATCTTTCTGCTGAAAAAGCTAAGGAGTTGTTTCCATTGGGTATACACAAATAATCTTACATTTGAGTTTTTCTTCTATCTCAAGGAAGACTTTTTCATAGATTTCTTGATATCAAAGTCTGGATCTTTACTTGTACATTGCTTCCTCATGTCACGGATGCTAGGTTATATAATAGTTTGACTGGATATAACGGCACTAGAATAAATTATGGTGTTATTTCTAAGAGAAGAGTGGAGTCCGAGTTGTGTCCCTCACCATTGCCGATGTTTGATATAATGAGAGGCTGATTTGATTGCTTGTGATGTAGGTGTGTCAAAGTGATCCAGCTGCTGCAATATTGCTGCGAGCAATGCGAATACAAATCCACACATTGTGCATCGGTGGATGCTCTATTGAAGCAAATAAACAAGTAAACACCATATTACTTCTTCTACCCAGATTTTTGTCGGAGCAAAACAGGGATCAACAATTCATTTTTGTCTTCCCATTGTGGCTAATCACAAGAACTTTGCAGAAACTGGGTTCATAGGCAGTTATCTTTTTCAGACATTGAATTCATTAGGAATACACTAGCTACACAGCACCCCCAGAATGTAATGAACCGCTGCAAAATGCTCACAGGAAAAGCATTCGAGCTAGTCAGTTGGTCGAGAGAAATGCACTCCAACCTGAACTCTTAGCGAGTAGAGTCCGGTCATTTATGGATTGCATGAAATAACAATTCTTGAATGAGGCGAGGAGTGTGGTGAATTCTCCAGTCTTTATCCTATTTGTTAGAGTATAATCAAGAATTGGGTTATATTTCGTGCATCAGATCATATATTTGCATCATTGAAACGAAGAATTTTATCATAAAATGAGTGGGAAATACAACTTTCTTTGTCTGAAACAAGAAAACTATGCTCTGTCTCTACCGCCTGGTCTGCTGCTTGCAATGGAGTGGAATTGGAATTTTTTCCCTTTTCCCAAAAAAATTTCACTATTCACAACTGTTTTATCTTGAAATCAGTTAAGTTGAGTTCCTGACAGGGGGAAATCGACTGTATTTGTTAATGAGTCAAAACTATGTATGAATTCTATAGAAAACAATATTTTAATAACAATACTTACGATTATTAAGTTTTGTTTTGACTTTCGCAGTTGTAATTTTGAGATGCTAGATTTTGAAACTATTGCAAAATTATTTTTGTGAATACTGGGCAAGACAAAATAATCATTCATGATAGAATTTTACAAAGAGATTCGATGAACATCATTAGCTGTGTTTGACTTTGTAAAGCGATTATATATGTTTCAACCCACCATACATATTGGAGCATTTCTCTATGTTTCAATAAAGATTTTATAATAAAAAATTTTGGAATTGATAATTTTTTATTTTTTTTAAAAAAAACTATGCTTGCGGCAGAAACCCAAAACAAAAAGAAGAAGAAAAAAAAAAATGAAGATTCTCTTTGGAGATATCCGAGGTCCAATCATTTAGGAGCTGATACATCCAACACAACAAAAACTATTCTTAGCTCACATCAACAACATAAGTTGTAAGCAGTTGTAAGCAGTTTCTACCATGGCAGATTTGATCTTAAACCCTCTCATGCAAATGGTGATCGATAAGTTGGCATCTCCATTTCTTCAAAAGTTCCAAGATCGTTACAACTTGAAGGACAACATCAGAAAGCTGCAGCAGACTGTGCCCATGATCCAAGCTCTTCTTGAAGACGCGCAGAAGCAGCAAGAAACGCGGCAAGCTGTCAAGAAATGGCTGGTGGAGCTCGAGGATGCGGCGGTTGAATCAGAGGCGTTGCTGGATGAGCTCACCGCGGAGATGAAGGCACAGGAGAGGCGCAAAACCAAGGGGAAAGCAGTGGCTGGGCTGATGTTCTTTCCATTCAATCCATCGGAGCATCTCTTCGAGCTTGCTTCTGATCTGCAAAGCAAGCTGAGAAAGTTGGATCAGATTGTGGATCAGGCATTCAGCTTCAACCTGCAAGAAAAGGCTGCAGAGAATATGAGTGAGAGTTCCGGGAGAAGCAGCAGAGAGACGATGTCTGCTCTTGAAAGTAATGTATATGGGAGAGAGGAGGATAAACAGAATATACTGAATTCTTTGTTGCATGATGATGAAAAGAAAGAGAGTCCCTCAGTTGTTTCAATAGTGGGCATTGGTGGAGTTGGCAAAACAGCCCTGGCTCAACTGGTTTACAAGGATGATATGGTAGACCATCACTTTGAGTTGAAGCTGTGGATCCATGTCTCCGAGAGTTTCGATCTGGGAAAGCTCATGAGAAGTGTTATTGTGTCTGCAACTAATGACAGGTATGATCTTCATGAGTTGGATAATCTTCAAACTCAGCTTCGCAATTTGTTGAAGGGCAAAAGATTTCTGCTAGTTCTTGATGATGTGTGGAATGAGGATGAGGAGAAATGGAGGGTGTTCATTAATCTGTTCAAAGTGGGAGCAGAAGGAAGTAGGGTGTTGATAACCACAAGAAGCCAAGGGATAGCATCAATCACCAAAAGCAAAATGTATGAACTCAAGGGATTAAGCTATGATGACTGTTGGAGTTTGTTCAAGGAAATAGCTTTCAGACAGGGTGAAGATGGTGTAGACAACAGGCTGCTAGTGGATATTGGCAAAGAAATAATCAGAAAGTGCGGCGGCGTACCTCTGGCAGTGATAGCATTGGCAAATCTGCTGAGATTCAAGAAAGTGGACTACTGGATGTCTGTTCAAGACAGTGAGCTTTGGCAGTTCAAAGCATACCAGAATGCTGTAATGCCTGCTCTAGAGCTGAGTTATCGGTATCTGCCATCGCATCTTAAGCGATGCCTTGCTTTCTGCTCCTTGTTCCCTAAAGATCATGAAATCCCAAGAGAAAAGATGATCTATATATGGATGGCGCATGGCTTGATATCACCGGATGGAGGAGCAACGCAGCCCGAAGTTATAGGTGGTGAATACTTTGATGACTTGCTGAGTCTGTCATTCTTCCAAGAAGTTCAGAAACATGATGATGGCTGCACAACAGTGTACAAAATGCATGACCTCATTCATGATCTCGTAACAACTGTCGGAGGGCACGGTTTTTCTGTACTTAGCCATGGTTTAGCCCCAGCTGAGCTTGAAAGGACTCACCACCTGTCAATGGTTTGCAACTTTGAGCCCTCTTCTCTTCCAGATGGCTTGTTTGCAGCTAAGCATCTGAGGACTCTCCTCTTATCTCCTGGTGGAAGCTCTGATGAGCTCACTCCTTTTTGGCCTGTGAATTTTATCTACTTGAAGGTCTTGGATATGAGTGGATATGGTTTGAAAAAAGTGGATGGGAAAATCAGTGAGTTGCTATGTTTAAGGTACCTTGACTTGTCGAGCAACCCGATCCAAACACTTCCCCGGACCATCTGTGACCTCTACTTTCTGCAGACTCTCAACTTGATTGACTGTCAAAACCTTGTGGAGCTGCCCTTTGAAATAGCCAAGGTTACTAGCCTCAGACAACTCAATGTGAAGGGGTGTGAAGCATTAACTCACATGCCTGCTTTGGTTGGGAAATTGGTGCAACTTCAAACACTGCCTATATTTATTGTGGGAAGAAGGCCAGGTGACAGCATTGCTGAACTTGAGTTTCTGGATCTCAAAAATGAACTGAGCATTAAAGGTATGGAGAACATCAGAGACGCCGAAGAAGCCAAGAAGGCGAAGATGAGAGAGAAGAAGCATCTAAAGTCATTGAAACTTCTATGGGGGAATAGCTATGGGAGCAAGAAGTTTAGACCTAGAATAGGGACTTCATCATCTCTTGGAATTCAGCCTAGGGAAGAAGGTGATGACGTGGAAAGCATTCTGCAACAACTCGAACCGCATTCCCATCTCAAGAACCTCCATGTGAAAGGGTATCCAGGGAGAAGCTTCCCAGCTTGGAACCTTCCCAATTTAACCATGGTTGAGTTGATCAACTGCAGAAGATGCCAGAATCTACCAACACTTGGGCACCTCCCATTTCTAGAGAAACTCCATGTCCAAGGCATGAATAGCATCACAGCTATCAGTGAAGCTTTTTATGGTGGGGCTGTGGAACCATTTCCATCACTCAAGTGCTTGACAGTTAGGGATTTACCTCAGCTGGTGGAATGGTTCAGCAGCACCTGCAAAGGAACACCTTTTCCTCGCCTCGAATACTTAGTCCTAGACAAATGTCCCTTGCTGACCATTACACCAGCTTTTCCACCTATCCGCAACCTAGAGCTTTATCACTGCAATGCCGAGATCATGAAATCCATGGAAACTGCAACCTCCCTTTCTACACTTGTGATCAAGGAACTCCCCATGTTGGAATGCCTTTCCGGTACACTCCTTAAAAACAACCCTGCTCTCAAGTCATTGGAGATCGGTTCATGTCAAGATCTTCTCGTGCTGCCTTCAGAGATTGAGAATCTCACTTCTCTCAAGCTACTAATCATCACCTGCTGTGAGAAGTTGAAAGACCTACCTCCTGGACTGCGGAAGCTCAAGAGCCTGGAACTGCTCGAAATCAATGGCTGCCACAGTTTGAAGATGCTTCCATACGAAGGAATCGAAGGGCTGACATCCCTTAAAACCTTGATCATCGAGAACTGCAGCAACCTGATTTCCTTTTCAGGAGGTTTCCACCATCTAACAGCCCTTGAGCAACTGTCCATAATGAGTTGTCCAAATCTAACTTCATTTCCAGATGGTTTTCACCATCTCTCTTCCCTCAGGAGCTTGAACATAGTATCCTGCCCACGCCTGGCTTATCTCCCGGTGAGCCTGCAACACGCGACAGCACTGCAAAGCTTGGTGATCCAATGGTGTCCAGGTTTGACAGCTCTGCCAGAATGGTTTAGTAAATTTTCTTGTCTAAGATCTCTGGCAATCTTGAAATGTGAAAACCTGATATCATTGCCTCAAGGACTACGATGCCTCACCAAACTCCAGCTCCTGTCAATCCAAGATTGCCCAATTCTTGAAGAGAACTGTAAAAGGAAAGGCATACAGTGGCGAAGAATAGAACACATCCCTCATAAATACATTGGATCAATGAAGTTATGACAGTATATTCAATCCACAGAAACAAAATTTGACTGATGTGCTTCAAGGAATTTCACCACCTTATTTACTTTCAATGTTTTTTCTATCTTAGTTTTGAAAATCCTGAGGATAGTACTTCCTATCATATTCCAGAACTGTAATAGTAGTATATAACTTAGTTTACTCACATAAACTAGGCCTCAAAATGAACCAAATGATTCGTGAATTACTTTGTCTCAATCTGATAAAAGTTCGTTCAGATATCTGCAATGCCCTGGAACAGAATTCTTAAGTTGAGGGAAATGACCTCCATCAGCATCAAGTTAGCAAGAATCTAGAACAGCCAAAACAAAACCACCATGGATTTCCAACCCAGAGAAATCATAATTTTCTTTTTAATCCCCTCAAGTTCTTGAGGGTAGGATTCAGCCACAAATATCAGAGGGGCTTCTCCACTATGATGGAACCATGAAGAAAACAAGACTGTTTGGTTACACAAAATTTAAAGCAACTTCCCCCCAAAAAGAAAGAATGTTTGAATTGCATTAAGCATTCATGAATAAATATGTACACACTGTAGTTGTACAAAAAGATTATATTTAGTTCACAAACTCTGACATATACAGCTTAGTTGCAATTTCTCAGCTGCAAAACTTTAGGCTCCAAGCAGTTCAATGATATCTACAGCTCTTCATTAGCAACACCTACTCGACTTCTCATACCACCAGCTTCATCCGTAAAGGATGGCACATTACTTTCGGTACCTATGTCACAGTACAACACTCCTCTAGCTTCATCTTCCTCCAAACACAACTCACCATCATGAGACTCTCCATCTCCGGAAGTGACTTTCATGGTGTTGTTTTCACTTGCCAGTGTAACTATCTGAGATTCGTTGCTGCTAGAAGGTTGATATGCCCCGACTAGGTCTGCAGCCCTCACCTTTAAGAAAACCACCCTTGGCTTGTTAGTTAGACGTGTGAAGCATGCATGGAAAGAGTAGAACAAACACTAAAAGAAAATAATTTTTTTTTTAAGAGTTGATGCACTTGTATAGAATACATTATGTGAATGAATATGATTCTGTATTTTGAAATTTAATATTTCTGTTATTATGATTATGTAGATGAATGTGACTATACATTGAAAATTAAGAAGCATTGATGAACCTTTATGTGCTTAAAAATGTTGAAGGGAAAATACACTACATTTCACTTAAGTAATTAACCATCACATGAAGAACTATTTCACAACTAAAGAAGTAAAAATAAAAATATAGGATTATATTTCACAATTAATTTATGAAAAATATCATTTGCACAGACAGAAACTTGAGAAAAGAAAAGGTTGAAAGAGGAAAAAGCACTAAAACTTAAATAAACAAAAAGCATTCACATGCAGAAGCAATGGCTAGATAGTTTCTAGGCTACATTTAGGTTTCCATATCGATAAGTGGTGGATTGAGTAACAAGAGAACGTAGCTAATAACCTTTTGTATGATTATCTCAAAAATAAAAAAAATTTGTGGCTAAGCCTCCAAAATCTGTCAGTGTATTAATCTATTTCGTAAAGGTGGAAAGTCGCATGCATGCGAATGTCTAATGGGAATACCTGCAATGACTTCATAGCATTCAACTCGCGATCATCGATTCTCCCTATCGCTTCTTGAGCTTGTAATTCCATGGAATCTCTAACAAGCTGCCTCAGAAAGCTTACATCATCAGACATAACACCCAACCCCGTCAAAAGCTTGGACCCCAGCTGCAAACTTGTCTGAAGAAAATTTTGAAAAACAAAGTTTAAAGAAGAAAAGAGTTAAAATGCTAGATCACTCTCAGATATTTTCTTATCGAGAATGCAGATAGCATACCTCTGTATTTTCAAGAATGGCATCATTTGCACCTGCTTTCTTCAGATCTAGCAAATGCATCATGTCCTGAGCACGGGCATATATAGGAACCTGCCAAGTCAAGTTTCATCCACTCAGTAGTAACATAAAGAATTTAATAAAATGAAAGGGAACATGCCAGAGAGAGAGAGAGAGAGAGAGAGTTACTCCAGGGTAGGCAAGACGAATGCGCTGAACAGCCTCCATTGTTCTCTTCTTCTCAGTATACATGATCATGACAGCTTTGGGAGAATTGATGCCAGCAGACTGCAAAACAGCTGGGCGGGAACCATCGCCATAAAGAACAGGAAAACCTAGTTTCCTAGATGTCTGTAATAAGAAAACAAGGAGACATAAGTTCAGTATAAGAAGTTCACTTCAAAACAAAAAAGTTCTCTACAGAAAGCAAAAAATCTCAATTTATCAAATAAAAGACAAGAATCTGAACAGAGCACGGAAAAAAATTATTTCATTAGGGTGACTAGTAATTGTAATATGAGAAGATACTGCAGGTAAACAACTATTGGACTCTGACAGGTAAACAACTATTGGCCTCTGACTATTATATACAAAAATAAGCAATGCAAAGGTTGGAGGTGAAGATACTCTATTGCCTACTTCCACTTTCTTAGTCACATTTTCCAACTCCATTTTGACTAATTGAAAAAACATGACGCTGTAATGAATAAAAGTCACAAATTCTGAATATCAATCAGGTAGCAACCACATGTGAAAAATCCAATGAAGTGGTTGCATCAAATAGATCCATTTAATAAAGAGGACAACATGTTTCCTAATCGGTATTTTTCAGACATGGTATTATGTCATTCATTATTAACCAGATATCACCCTCCATACTTCAATGAAAGATATCATTAGTGTCATAAAACTCAACCTAGGCGGCGCCTGTTGCTGGATTGGAAAACCACATAATTGGCTCCACTATGCCTTTTCTTTATTTGGCACCCAGGCCCCAAATCTTCAAATATTTTTGAAAAAAATTAATTTAATTTAATTTAATGTTATTGTTTATTTAGTAATATTATATATTTGAAATAATAACAATAAAATATAATGAATAAAAAAATGCTATAAAATAATTTTAAAAAAGGGAAAACTCAATGTAGCATGCTAAACTCGGCCTAGGCGCTAGACGGCTAAGGCAAAAACCTACCGTTCGGCTGGTCTAGGCATTTTTTCAACTAATTGGCGCCTAGGAAGTCCGATTAAGAGGCATATGTGCAGCTAGGGTTATGTGCGGCCGCAAACATACCTCGTAATTGGACCGCCTAGGCGATGATTAGTCGAATTATATACCCGTCCTTTACTTTCTTTACTTGTGTAACTTGAAAAGTAAGATTATATTTGTAATAGTTATTTGAACTATACATATTAAGTTAAAGCTATATAAAATTTTAAAATTCGGAGTTCTAATGAATTACATTAGTTTTCTTAAAATATTGAACTTTTAAAGGAATGGTATTAGTTATACATTGTTCGGACATGACTTATTATATTTCAATATTTGTTGTATAATATTTTGATTGTTGGGATGTTGATTATCATGTTTGTTTCATTGTGTTGGAAATCAATTGTTTCGACATAAAGAGCGTAAATGTCAAATAGTAACATTATTGATAAGCACAAGATCATCATAAATAATTTTTGGTTTACAGTCAAGTTTTGGCTACCATATTTTCATGTATCATGCAATTTCAATACCCACCGTATATCATAAATTTTAGGAAAAACATGATACATCAAAATGTCGGATAGTAATGGGAATGCATTTGTGTTATACTGAAACGTCAGTTTATTCAACTCGATACTCTTAAGATTTTCTCATACCATAAATTTTGGTAACTCCAGCATTAAATTTAAAGTTGGGGACCTGGGGTACATGTATGAGATTTTTCATACCATAAATTTTAGTTCAATATAGAGTATAGCAAAAAAATAATAATAATAATAAACTCGATATAATATAAAAAACACATCCCATGCACATCAAGGGCATTATGCACTATATTATTGATTTATTTAATATCTTGGTCCTCCTTCAAAGAACTGAGAAGCACTTACCTTCACAACAGAAGGATCAAGATCAAAAGCAACATATGGCCACCCTGCATCGCCATCAATTCCAGAAGCCAATGGAGTCGACAAGAAGTTGGCAAGGACCTTGTTCAGGAAAAAGCTTATTATTCAAATTGAATAATATGGCTAAGAAAAAGTATATATATATATATATATATATATATAGATAAACTAAACTCTACCTGAGCCTTTTGCCCAAACCCAACTATAACAACAGGTTCACTGGCATCAAAGTTTACAGAGTCATCAACTTTCTGTCACAGTAATAATCAGTCAAAAACTGAAAAAGAAACCAGCTCATAATTCCCAATTGATTCGATTTAGTTGGAAATGGAATACAATAATTAGAAAGCAAATATCTGCTTCAGAAATCAGAACTTGGATCATACTCATAAATTGCTTTACAAATGGCATAACGTAAGAAACAAACTGATATTTTATCCTAAAAGCTGATTAATCAGCCTGCCAAGGATCTGAAGGATTGAGCAACAATCCATTTCTTTAAACTAAGGCAAACCCTACTTAGTTCACTAAACCATCTAACTAAATAAATCACAGTACAACCTAAAGCATGCTTTTATCTACAACAGTTTCTCTGTAAGTTATTATATTATCGCAGAAACTTACTGTTTCATCTTCAAATTTCTGGCCAATAATTTCAGCCAACTTTCTTCCTACTTCATTCAGGAAGGGGGTCAGTGACATAGATAGGACAACAACAATAATGAGAAGCTTGTTCAGTTCAAGCGGTAGCACCCCAAGCCTATTACAAGGATTCAAAGTTAGAACGCTACATAAGTGCTGGATTTTTGCTCGCAAAAGGAAAAACAATCAATAAAAAGGAATACCTGTTTGCCAGTGAAAAAACTACAAATGCAAATTCACCACCTTGAGAAAGGAGCAATCCTATCCTTATACTCTCTTGGAGGCTCAGTCCAACTCGGGGACCTATTGCTGTTATTATCGACGTCTTGATAACTATCAACCCTGCCAAGAGAGTGAGTACATTTGGCCACTCCCGAATAAGAACCTGCACAAATAGGTGGACACATATGAGATTAAAGAAGCTCCACAACAGAAATACTTGGAAGAAAAAAATGAAGTATGCAAGATTTTATGACCAAACTTAGTGGATTCTGGAATTTCGTTCATTTAGGAGTTGTAATTAATAAGTGATTACTAACTGAATCAAAGGCAATGTTAGATATTGAGAACACGGGCATCATACAAAAAACTAGAGAATGAGATAAAGATTTGCCCACATGATGTCAAATTATATAACAATACCTGCATGTCAATAGAAGTACCAGTTGTCACAAAAAACAAGCCAAGGAGTAAGCCTCTGAAAGGCCTAATGTCAGCTTCAATTTGTGTACGAAAATTAGTTTCTGCTAAAATAGCTCCAGCCAAAAAGGCCCCAAGCTGCAAATGAATAAAATTAGAAATGTTCAGCTTCAGTATTGTAATATATCTAAGTACAATATGTATAAAAGGAAATAATATCAAACCGTGTCACTAAAACCCAGTTTCTGGGTAATGAGTGATGTTCCTGCAACAGTAAGCAAGCACAGAGCAACAAAAGCTTCTTGACTCCTTGCTTCTGCTACGACCTGGACCCAAAAGAAAATTCTCATCACTAGAGCAAAATGAAAGTGCAGATGTTTAATCTTATTTAAGTTACCGGAGTTCACACCTCAAAAACCCGTCTCAGAAGAAATTTACCACCAAGAGACAGTAAACCTAATCCACCTAAGGCTTTCAGACTTTCTTTCGCCAGCATTGGCCAAACACTTTCTTCAACCAAGTTCTGCATATAATAAGTTTTGAAGCTTTAGCAGAAGTCTCGTAGCAGCAGTAGACTGCCTCAGAATATATTGATCTGATAGGCAGCATACCAGCTCACAAAATCAGATTACAGGAAAAGATCCATATGTTCAAATGTTAGAATCGGGCAACCAACTAAAGCCAATTGCAGATGATGACTCATACGGTCATATCTCAACATCAGCTTTTTGCAAGCCCGTTTCTTTTTTAAGATACTAAAAGTCGCTGTTTTATTAGTATGAAAGTGATCGATAATGTGTACATATAAGTTGTGCGTTTTCTAAAAAGAGATTATTTTCACATTGTTTTTGGAGAAATTTATGACTTGCAACAAGCACACAACAGTTTATAAGATATTTTAAGGAACTAAAAAGTGTACCTATATAGGATCTTATTGTTTATGCCATCTGAATATTTCTATATACCTGGCTCTCCAGCACCGGCAGTATCACAAGAAGTGGGACAACTGCAATATCCTGCAAATACCAAGCAGTCAGTGATCCAAAAAGTTTACTTGCTCCATTATACATAACCACTCCCAGCAAATTAAGGGTGAAAAGAGAGATGGGGATGTGAAACATAATAAAAAAATTGTGGAAGAAAAGTATCCAAAAAGATAAAGAAAAGAGTTTTAAACCTGCAATAGAAGTATCCCTAAAGTTGCTGACCCAAGTCTGGTCGGAAGCTCCCCCTTTTCTGCAAGAAGCTGCAATTGCGTGTAAGAAATAATTAGCTCAAGCAAGTCTGACGCTTCGGACACTCGAGCATGGCCTCTACCTCCATGAATTTTTCTTACTATCCTGTTAATTATATTACATGGTTTAACTCAAGGGCTCCTCCATAACTTAATTCCTTATAGAAAGTTTTCCCACTACTGTAAGGTCACTGACCTAGTGCAAAGGGAACAAGTATGGTAAAGCATAAAGTCACAATTCTTTTTTATGAACACTTATTACAGTGAAGAGATATTGCAACGAAAACAAATTGTGTACATTTCTGAACCCATGACTAGAATAATATATCATAAAGGTTTTCAAGAATTAATGTGATGGGCAAATAAGACATACAGAATTTTAAGGTACAAATTGGACTACTAATCGGAAAAAGAAGAAGGCATGGCCTGATATAGCTAGCAATCACAGTTCAAGAACTTCTGCAGAGTTCACTTGAGCAAGGCACATGAAAAAGGAGCTCCAACTATTCAGGTCACTGGAGCTGAAGTACCTGGAGAACAAATGCTGAAGAAGATAAGGAAAGAGCAGCACCGATAACCACAGCCTCATCAATGCTTCGAATGTTGACCTACAAGTATTCACAGAGTATCAAGAAAACAGAAAAAATACAATGATAGTAATGTGATATAATGTGCACACATAGAGTATAAATGATTTATGTGCAAGGCAATTTCTTCGGTCTTCCGATGTCCTGACTATGGGGTATAGGGACTATTAGTAAGTGTTTACGGTTCAATCTGCCTTGAAAGTGTAAAACTTTTGGAATATGTGGATATTGTCTCACCAGGTCAGACCTTGAGTGAAAAAGGAACTCCAATATTCTTGTTCCAATAGCACCATTAGGCGGCAGCTCAAATGCTGTGAAAGCAAGAGTTGATAGAAAAACCTACACAGTGACAACACAAAGTCAGCATCGGACTTAATATTATTGCACACAAAATCAAATGAAATATGGATATTTATTACAAATAACAGGTTTAAATGTCTCGATCTTATAAACAAAAAACAATCTATTTTTAAAGACACAAGAGGAGGAAAAGCAAATGGATGGAGAAAGCCCTTGATACGCATGTGCGTAATCAGAATAGGTGCATTTCTTAGTTAGGAGTCTTTTATCCATATCACAATATTTAATTATTGTTAGAGCTAGATTAGAATTTATTTATCATTTGATTTATTGTCAGAGATAGACATGTCGAATACATTAGGACTCCTTAAGTGTTTATGATTGATTATGTTATGAATATTGGAATTGTGAGTACACAATAAGGTGACAGATCTCTTGGAAGATATTTTTATTTATTTATTTTGTCATTTCTTTTCTTGTGGGCTATTTTTCTTTTTTCCTCTTTCTCTTTATTTATTTCATTCTAATTCTTTTGTCTACCATTCTTTTTTTTTAAATAAATTATAGATTATCTCTAACTATAATGACAATCTCTCTCTAACAAAGACTAAATACTGTAAGGTAAATATAAGACTCCTAAATAATAAAAACACCTATTCTTATTGGACACATGTGTAATAAGCGTGGTCCTGAAGGGTGATAGTTAGAATAAACTCAGTTGTAGCACTGATTTGCGCCCAGGGGTACTGTAAGGTAAATATAAGACTCCTAACTAATAAAAACACCTATTCTTATTGGACACGTGTAAAAAGTGTGGTCCTGAAGGGTGATAGTTAGAATAAACTCAGTTGTAGCACTGATTTGCAGCCAGGGGTACTCAAAAGCAGTCTCAGTTAGCACCGAGTCTGGCGGTCAATGGTTATGCAGAGCATATTGGCACATGATGTGGTGGGCTCAGCTAACCACAATGTAACCTGTATAAAAGGTGCAACAAGAGGATTGGAAAGCCCTGGCGATGGTGTAGGAGAATTGACCATTCCAAAAAGATTGTGGATTTCAATTTTAGTCCAGCTTTTGTTTAGTCAGCGTTGATTGCACGGTTATATGTTGTTCAATTTCCACCATATCTTGAATCTTCATGTCACTAAGCATGTTATGGCAGATGGATGGCGTAGAAGACGACGTCCATACATCAGCCCCAATAGCGGGGGCAAAAGGGACTGGTGTAGTTGGAGTTGGCCATGATACCGCTGTAGGAACTTGGTCATGACTGGATTACCGAGCAGTTAACAGATGATGCATGATTTCCATGATGAAACTCTGGACTTTAATGCCATGACTGGTTGTGGTGCTGATGCAAGAAACCACTGAATCCATGCAAGATTCAAGGGCTGCAAACCTTCAAACCGGTCTCTCATATTTGTGGCACAAGTGGCCATTATTTTCCCCGGAACATAACCTAAATTGATAGAGTATAAAGAACAACAGACAAAAGAAGCATAATAAAATAAAGAAAGAAGAAATAATAAAAATGGCTAACAATATAAAAGCAACAATGAAATAAATAAATAAAATATTGCCGAAGAGCCTCACACTAATGCGTGCCCACAATTCTAATATTCATAACTTAATAAATTCTAGTGACTATCACTCTTTTATAGACCCAATAAAGAGTCCTAATCTACTCAATACACTAATATTCAATTCTAATCAAATATTCAAATAAATTAAATTCTAATATATAGCTATGATTCTAATCTATCACAATAATTCAATATATAAATAATAAAGTACTCCTAAGTAAAACACCTATTATAGATTTGTACATAGATTTAACTAAATTAGGACTCTTTATTGGGTCTGTTAAAGAGAGTAAGTCCACAAGATTTATTATGTTATGACTTATGAATAATGTGAATTGTGAGCACAGGTATTGTGATGGACCTCTTAGGAGATATTTTTATTCATTTATTCCATTGTTTTGTTTCTTGCAAACCATTTTTATTCTTTTTTCTTTATTTATTTTATTTTGTCTGTCATTATTTATACTCTACCAAGTACCGAATCCATCAGCATAAAGTTAGGGGTCCTCCTCCGTCAAGCTATCACCTTCCCCAAATCTTTACCAAACTACCTATTCTTAGAAAACAAGCTAGTGTATAGAAAGTAAAAGTTGCATTAATCTAGGATGCTATAGCCGTATGGTAATACGAAGGACATTGTGAAAGACTAGATGAAACCAAAATAATTTTAAAGTATGCGAATAAATCATCACATTAGTAAAATAGCACGGAGACTTACAACACAGGGGCATATGAGTTGAACATGAAATTGGATCTAGAAAATAATGAAGAGCTGTAATATATCAATGTTAATGCAAAATAATGCGGAGACTGTACAAGGTCATTAAGTAGTTAATAACTTAGTGAAGGGAGACATGATAGTAACCAAGTGTTAATTCCTCGCAGGATAATTATTGGGGAGAAGATGTAGGTTTATTAGTGTACATTAGAAAATAAATGCAGAGTTGGAACATATGAATGTGGATCACTAGAAATGTCACAGCTCTAAGAATTCTGATGGGAACAAGATTCTTCTTCATGATAGAGTAAACACTCAAATTCAAATGATTGAGCATACAAAGTGTTGCACCACAATCTGGAAAATTGTTATGTAGTTCATAATATATTTCTCAGAACATATTTCATGGTAATCACGGAATACACATTCATCACATAAAATTAGCTGCTAAAACAGCCAATTGCTGAAGCATTTCTTGATTATTTATATGCACTATTCTGAACCTAGCTGAACTGCACAGATAGAAATATTGGGTCTGGGAAGCTGCAGTTTATATCCTCTAGTCATACAGTATCTCCACAGTTTGCAGAAAATCGTTTTGAAACCTTTGCCCATGAAAAAGGCATTTGAGCTTGCTAAAATATATAAAAGAGTTGGATTTGACTTAGTCTTAACAGACCACTGTTAATCAATATCCAGGAAAATCACAGTAGTATAAAGCACACACCCTGCATCAGTCAGGAGTTGGATTTTTTTTTTTAATTTTTATTTAGCATATTCACATATTTTACAAGTGCAACTAGATGGTTGCAATTAACCATAATATGTTTCAATATGTACCTGAGTCAGCCCCAGTCCAAATGCAAATTTAGCAAGAGCTTTCAATCGAGCAAGCGAGAGTTCCAAACCCATCTCAAACAGCTGCAAGAACTTATATGTGAGTTGTTTCATCCCTAACCTTTTAAAAAGGATGCGTAACTTTATATCATAACTAGGAATTGCATCAAGATGAACACACAAAACATGATGAAAGTATGTCACCAGGTTGATTAACTTACAACCTAATAACTAGAAATACCACTAAACTTGTAGGAACCAAAAGTTATAGACATAAAAACTATTATTTGCTACTGGCATTGAAGAAAGCAAATAATCATTCCCTACTAGTGACTAATTGAGGTCTATCATAAGAAAAAAGTCCACTCCTCATGAGGAATGGTGCAAGTTGTTTAAAAAAATAAATTTGTGTTACTTTTTCAAAATGTCTCTTCTCTTATGGTTCAAAGCAGTCATAAGATTTTCAGAGGGAACAAAAAATTATTATAAATCTTGCACTCCAGGTGACAAATATCTAGTGAAAGCCGCGTCAACTGGATTTCACAGGGTCCATAACTGTTACTGTCATAAACTAATATAAGTAGAACCCCAAACCCTGCCTCTTGTCCTACCACCAAGTCCACCTTGTGCATTATTATTGCTGTACAACTGGAGCATATTAAGAGCTAATAAGCAACTCACACACTTTGAAGACAGCTTCGTACTTAGCATAATCAACTTTAACACAAAATATACAGTAACATTTTCAAAATGTATTTGTTTTTTCTTCCTCCAAAGGCTTTCTATCTATAATCTAAGAAGATGCAATTGTTTTTCATAATGGAAAATGCCTTCTTTTAACTCCTCCAAAGGTCTTCCTTACTATAACCTAAGAAAATGCATTTGTTTTTTACTTTCTCCAAAATGTATTCGTATTGACCATTTTACACTAAATCATGTTTAAAATAAATGGGTTCCTGCTTGTGAAAGCATAATGAATCTTGGTTTGTCTTCATCAAGCAACACTGAGACTAGGCAAACAACCAGGATCACAGAAAACTTAAGTTCTGAAGTAAATAAAAGTATTTGATTACCAAGAAGAGAATTCCCCATTCAGATAGAACTTTAACATCTATGAGATTTCTGATAAGGCCAAGTTGGTTGAGCACAACCCCTGCGAAGAAGAAACCTAGAATCTGAAAGAGGTAAAGAGATCAGAACTTACAGGAGAAAACCAAAGAAGAGATAAGAAATTTACCATTCCAATTAGCATTACTTATAAGTTGAAATAGTAAAAGATATTAGTTCATCCTAATTTACTCATTAGAAAGTGCACGGCTCGGTGCATCCAACATGGCAATTCGACTTATCATTTAATAAATTAGCAGTATTACATGACAACAATTTAGTCGGATACTAAGCAAACTGGCTCCTCTACAGAAAAGAGACACTCTTAACATACAAGAGTCGCCACGGATTTCACATATATATGAAAATGATAAGAAATTATGTTGGGGCAAAGTACTCGGTCAAGCATTAACTACCACATAATCATACAAAATCACCCTTTCAAAACTCATTTAAAACATGAATATAAAGAAATGTGAAATATATGAAAAGAAAGTAGTTTTTCGTGAGAACATTCACTACCAATTTTTTTTTTTTTTTTTGAATTCAATCCATGAAACTTAAACAATCCTACTGTGTAAAGTCTACTTACTGGACTAGCTTTAATTGTTTTGAAAGCAGGAACCACCAACACTGTTACAGCTAAGAATGTTAGCGTGTCCAACCCCAAGTCATTGATAACATCAACTGCAGTTGCAACATCAATCGACGCATGTATCCTAAATCTTAATTGCTTGCCATGTCGACATTTAAGAAGGTGGGACCTTTCTCCACTGGTTACTTGGTAAAGTGGTAATGGTCTCCCCTTCAAGCCATTGTGTACTCCGTATAGAAGATGGCAATTAATCCTGTGGCGCATGTAAATTGACGGGACACCTACCAAGTGTCCACAAGTGGATGAGACATTAACAAAACACCGTGATACTTGGGAAGTTAAGGCAATCGATCTAATGGATTTAGTCTTGTAAATGATGTCATAGCCCTGCATTAAGTGCAGGTTGATTAGTATATCAATCATATTTAGCCACATAAGAGAGAAATATATGAGACTAATGAGTAATGTCCAAATCAAAGTTCAAGTTAAGGGGGTAAACTCATGTCTTTCAGATAGATATGCATGACTAAACAGTAAGAAGTTAAAGCATGCAAAATCGCACCAGAGAAATGTGTAAATTCTCTGGCATAATATAATTAATGATTTTAATAACAATAATCATTGGTAAGTTATTGAGAAGTTCCCTTGACAATTAGATCCCTAGAATCAGACATCTAGTCAATTCTTTTAACAATATATACAACCAACAGAACTTTGTTTAAGGATTAAAGAATCTTGTAAATTGTAGCATGGTACTACAGGAATCTGTAAATCAAGAAAAAACCTGCGTCAATAATTATTAAAGAATCAAACCGAAACACCATAGGTAAAGAAACCACCAATTAACAAACCTACAGCAAGACACTCCACAATTGATTAATATTGTTCAAGAAAACATGGGCAGTTGCCGCAAAGAAACCCTCCAAACAGAAATCAGAAAAAGAAAAACCAACGATAGTTGTCCGCCACAAAAATTCTGGACATAAATATTCCCCATCAACGTGAGTAATGAGTGGCGATTGATACAACAGCAAGGGCACAGAGCACGCAAAACTTCTCAGTCCATATTAATTACACCAATAATCAAGAAGATGAAGAGGACTAAACAAGGTAACTCACTTTCAGCTGGTGGGAATGGGCCACTGCGTCCAACATACTGACACTCATGAAACTAAAACAGGCAGCCTAATTATCACGAATCGCAGTAAACATCTGAAAACCCAGAAGCGAGAAGAGAGAATGGTGTCGATTTTGAGAGAAAAGATAGTATTTTGAGTAGGGGAGGGAGAGGAAGCGGAGGAGCCACACGTTCACGCCATCGGAGTTTGGAGCGTTTCGTACACAATCGAATGAAGATTTTGTCGTTTTAACGGTCAGGAAATCAAAATAAACTCGTTTGGTTTTGGATGATTTTATATGCTGGCGTGGCGGATTGCTGATTCTTGATTTTATTTTATTTTATTTTTCCTCTTTCGGCTGCTCTGATTCGTGGGTTTATTAATTGCAATTCATATTCTTGATAAAGTTTGTTGAAAAATAATTTTATTGGTAGTAGGAAAACATGTGTTATTTGGTTTATAGCTATCAAATATAGGTTTATTTTAAATTTCCAAAACTTTTATTTTATTGTGGTTCATCTCTTGTTGTTTTTAATTATTTTTGTTCACACATATTATCTAGTATAGTATTATCAAATTATATTATTTGAGTATAATTCATTATAGGCAAAAATTTGCGTTAAGCAGGCCTAAACGGTTTAGGCGGGTTTTATCCTACCCAAATGGGTTGATCCATCACAAATAGGGTTTATTAATCCCAATTAGGGTATATTATATGGGTTTGGGCTTGAGTTAATGGATAAAATCCGCCTAAATCGTTTAGGCCTGACTAACCCAAGACCTTCCCTTCATTATATTTATCCGAGCTCAATTCTAATTTGCATAGACTGAGACTCAACTATTCAACATAATAAGAATGACATAAAATGAGTTGAGTAAAATTAATATTTTATTATTAAATGTTAAAAATTTATCTTTTTTAGAAACAGAATTATTAAAGTGGGAGGACGAAAATGAAAAACAAGACTATTAAAATGGGACGGAGGGAGTATTATATTATATTTATTGCAAAAACTTTGTGCAAGACAATCTTGTTGAAATGTGATTTGTAAATACCACATTGCGATCGAAATATTTGGATTCCGATTGACATCAGCACATTTTTAACAAAATCTAAGACTTCCAAATTGAAATATACATTCCGAACAAAAAGCGCTATTTACAAATCATATTTCGATCGGAATGCACGAAAATGTTTCACAAAACACATATCTCACAACACTCGCTCTATATTTATATGTATACATATATTGCTCAATATATATAATTTAATAAGATAATATCGCTTTTATAAATAATGTATTCACTTTGCTATTGGGATAAACAAAATATAAATTATATCAAATTAATATCTTCAAATTTTAATGTCGGCCAATTAGTCGTGCTTGCTCATAATTTCACTTTGTTTCTCCCTACCAAACACATTCCTACTACAAAACTTCACTAAAACTTTACTAAAAGAGCTTAATCAAACCTTTGTCCCATTTTATAATTAAAAATAATAATTTTTTTATTAAAAAAAAAAAAAACACAGAGGATCTCATCTTTATCAAGAAGAATATTGGGTTCCAATTAGTAGATATGGTGATCATGGGCAATGAATAACATTTATACAAAAATGTGTAGAGTTTGGAGCAGGTGAAGCACACACAGCTTATTGAATACATCAATTGGTGATGACAAAAACAAGTTCCATTTACACAAACAAGTTTCCACCTCACAGAGAAGAATCAGAGTTTGCTGGAGTGAACTTGAGTGATACGCTGTTCACACAGTGGCGCTCGTTCGTCGGTGTGCGAAAACCTTCTCCTTTGAACACATGACCCAGGTGCCCTCCACAGGCTGCGCACGTTATCTCTATCCTCCGACCATCAGGGTCAGGCTAATACACACAGCAAACCATTGCTCCTCACACTCAAAGATGTTACAGATTACTAGATGCACGTCGGAAAGAAGGAAAACTTACAGTTTGGTTAATGGCCCCGGGGAGACCCTCATAGAATGCAGGCCAACCACAACCTGAGTTAAATTTGGTAGTTGACTTGTAGAGGGGAGTTCCACATCCAGCACATTCGTATACACCCTCCTCGTAGAACTTGTCGTATTTCCCAGTACCAGGATACCTGATTGTGTGAAGTTGCATGACCATATCTTTTAGCACAATAAATGAACGATGGTGGATTATAGTCTCTTGCAGCATAAATTAGATCTCAAACTCACACGGGGAAATTTATAAACTATTTGATATCACAGACAACACCATAGGCCACTTCTGCTCCATCAAGGGTAATACTAGCCAAACTCAAGGTAACATGATGTCTGAGACTAAGGTGGAAGATAGCATGACACCACATTGCAGGTCTCAATAATGAGAAGCAGGAAAAGGAATAAGGATGATCACAACATCAACAACAGATCCAATACGAAGACCAATAATTATGCAAAAGAAAGACTACGGACTTAGTAACATAAAATTGACTACAAATAACAACAGAAGCATCAGAGGATGGAGGAAGAAGCAATAGCAGAAGGGTAAGGTTAAAATACAGCTGCGTGGTTACTATGCAGATACGGTGGGCTACTAAAACTGGCTCCTAGCAACCTAGCAAACCGGGGATAGTCACTAGCGGTAAAGAGAAAACACATCAATAAATTAGAATTTAGAACTGTATGATGTCTTGTGTCACGAGACCACTGAATCACAAGGTATGATCTAACAATTTTATTTTTAAGATTCTCCTTGTTTTCTTCTATTAAGGAACAAGGTAAGGCAGAGTTCCACCACCCTAATCAATACGAGGATAGAGAAACTGATAACGTATTTAGATAAGACCCATCTTGCAGGGCAAAAAGCTCAACCAGAATCACAACTCATTCATCTTATCTGATCAGTGATCACTACGAAAAGGGAACGGCCAACTAGGTAACGAAGCCCAGGTTTTCCAGTCAAAAAAGATTCATATAACAGCATCTAGCCTTACTGTTGCCATGAATCACTCTCCACTTCTCAAACCCAAGAAGCGAAATAATTAACAACAAACTGATGCCCACCACACATTTCAGTTGGATCACCTCCAAGGAGGACAAATCACCCTTCAATTTCAAACTAGAATCCTTAATCTACTATCTCACAATGGCAAGCATGGGAAAAAAAAATTACACCGTAAAGACTCATCTTTGAGTTATAAATCCTACGAACTACAGCTACTAAAATCTCTCACTCCAATATCACAGGCAAATTTAAAAAATAGTTTAATAACAAGTAGGGTTAAAGAGATCGAAGACGTCACATGAATAAATTATTTCTCCAATTAATCCCCAGAAAAAAAAAAGGAACACGGCCCTTGAATTCAAAGATTTCAATGAATTCAATAGCAATTTGAGAAAGAAAAAAAAACATAATAAAAAATAAATGCTCAAGGGCAGTAACTCAAACTCACTCGGTGCCCTTCTGCCTCAGAATACGAAACTGCTCCGGCGACAGAATAGCGCGCCACTCCTCCTCCGACTTCTGCACTGACCCAGTTGCAGCCATGGCCACTATCCCGCTTCTGAAACCCTTCCTTCCCCGATTCAGACTCAACCGACTAAGCCCACCAGGAAAATTGCTGCGATACCCAACAACTTGACCGCTGGGGGAATTAATGATACGATTAGATGTGTTTGGATGGAATCTTGCGACAATGGGGATGTTGGGTTTGAAAGTTCTAGAAGCAGCGAATGGCGAGATTTTCAATATTTGGGAGCCCATTTGATGTTTAACTAATCCTCTAATTTCCTCGTTTTTCTTCTATATGCGTGGAGTCGGTACCATACTACCATTCCATTGAGAAAATCTGTGGCTCAGGGGCAACCAACGAAATCTATGAAGATGGTCCACATGAGTGTGTTAAACACACTATTCTCTAGAATAGTCTGCAGCTAAAATTGGATAACTAAATGGAGAAAAAAGAAAAAGAAAAAGAAAAAGGGAAATGCATTTTATTTTCAATAAATTTAAAAAAGTCACATCTCCTTTTTTTTATTACACATTTTTTTTGTGAGTTTTTTTAAGGGATATTTATGCCTCAATTATTAGTTTATGTGGAGTTGTTGTTTTATGCTAACTAGTCTATCATATAAAAAAAAAAACCCAATTTAGAAAAAAAAATCATATTTATTAGATTTTAAAAAATTAATGATAGATATTCAAAGAAGCAATAACTAAAACACAACCAAATGTTATATGAGGCCAAATCTTGGCTTTTTTTTTCTTAATCATGTGGTCCATATTAAATTTTAAAATATTGACTTTGACTTTTTATTTATTATTTAATGATTTATTTAGGTTAATTTTGTCATTATCTATGAATAAAAACCATCCAACTCTCACGTCAAATTCATACTCTCTCTCTCTTGTCTCTCCTACTCTCTATCTCTCCTCTCCTGCTCTCTCTCTCTCTCTCTTTTCTCTCTCTCCTCTTATGCTCCCTCCTCCCACAAACTCCACGCAAAAATTTCAAATCTTGTCAATACAATGTTGGTGACATTTGTATAATTTCTTTTGGTGTGTTAGTGAAATTATGAGTTGCATTCTCAACTTGTTTTATTTTTACTAAAGTTAGTTGTTGCGCAGGTAAGAGACGGCAACAGCGCATTCTCCTCTCCTCGCGTATCTCTAGCAGTGGCATGGTTCGTTGCGTCGCAATCGTTGGTTGTTATCCATGGTGGTTCGTCGATAGTTTCACAGCAAGTTTGTCGAATCAGTTATCTAGAGTAGTGTGCAGTTTTTTCAATTTCTGGAGCAATTTTTTGATGTTCACAATTACAGACATGGGTAATGTAATACACATGTGACACATAATGTACCACTCAAGAGACATATATTGTACCACTTAAACCACTTTTTATCTATATAATGCATTGCGTTATGTTTTTGTTGCAATCTATTTTTGCACCGTTGTTACAAGCATGAATAATGTAATACACATGCGTCACATAATGTACCACTTAGATCCTGTTTTATCTATATAATGCACTGCATTCTGTTTTTGTTGCGGTCCATTTTTATTTTTGCACTGTTGTTACAGACATAATGTAATACACATGCGATAAATAATGTATCACTCAGGCGACACATAATGTACCACTCCGACAATATTTTATCTATTTAATGCACTGTGTTCTATTTTTTTTATCATGCAATTGCAGAGAAACAGACATGGATAATGTAATACACAGACTACACATAATGTACCACTCAAGCGACACACAATGTACCACTAAAGCCCCATTTTACTATATAATGCAATGCGCTATATTTTTGTTGCGATCCATTTTTGTTACCCATTTTTGCACTGTTGTTTCAGACATGAATAACATAATACACAAGCGACACACAATGTACCACTTAGACACCTTTTTATCTATAAAATGCATCCACAACAGTAAAATTAAGATTATTCCAATTTTTTTCTATGAACAACATCGAAATAAGGTAAATATAATATGTCATTACATTATTCTCTATATAATGGTACATCATTTAGTTTTAGTCATTACATTATTTAGTTTTAAGGCGATTATCTTATTCGAAATATATGTAATAGGGATTGCGTTTGAAAGATAATTAAATTATCTTTAATTTGATATATAACATGTGAAAAAATAATTTAAATTGAGTGAGTTGTGATTATTTAAAGTTTTATAAGATATCTAGAGGAGAGAGAAAATGAGGATGTGTTATATGTTTCACGTTAATTACAACAATCTTGATATAAAATTTACTATTATACCCAGATAATGTAGTATGTTTCATTAGATAATGTACCGAATTTTTTTATTTTCAAAATAAATCAAGATCGTCCAAATTTGAATCTAATGGCTGAATTTTGGCCTCATATAACATAGGGGAGATGAGTAACCATATAATGCATCCATATATATATATATATATATATATATATATATATATATATATATATATATATAAATAGATAGATGCGATCCAGTGAGAACACCTCTTACCATGAGAAATAATAACAAATTATCGTCATTGATTTTGATGAATGTGCGCTCAAGATTTTACTAAAATTTTTGGTCATTTTATCTCAAAAAACCTGCATTATAGGGTATTTTTGCCATTTTGTACTTATTTAAGATTTTGTTTGCATATTCAGCCTCGACATACATTATATATCTAATAAACATGCATTATATGCACAAAAAACATGCATTATATACCTGACATTCCTTATATATCTAACAAACATCTTCCTGCATTATAATATGATATTACTTTTATTTGAGAATAATATTACTATCATTATACGGTATTACTTCCTGCATTATATATAGTATTACTTTTTTTTTTTTTGGCTCGCGAACAAGTTTAGTATCTAAAATTATTATGAAATATGAAAAATACTAACTATATAAAATTAATACTTTTAGAGAGTAATAAATGTGATTAACTTTTATTAGTTATGATGGGAAAAAAAAATGAATTTGGATATAGGTATTATTTTTTAAAAAATAACATAATTTATTCATTCGGAAAATACTGAATTATTTTAAATATAACAGTATAAATTTGAAAATCTCGTTTAACTTCAAATAAAGTCATAAATGTCACAATATTCGTTCTAAAAATTCAACTCGAAATAGTGTAGTATTTAACTCAATTCAATTCGATTATAACTCGAACACAAATATAAAAATGAGATGCATGGAAGAAACCTCAAATTTGACTCGAAATTATTTTCCCTTTGAAATAAAAAACGTGTGTACACACGTCCCCACTAAATGGGCATGACATGAAAAGTCAAACACGAGCAAAATTTGTATGCAAAACATTTGCCAAGTCTAACGCGGCGGGGCCGGGCCGGGCCGGGCCGCCATAGTCATGATTCATTAATCATCAAATACCCTTTTATTTAATAATAATGATAATAATTCAAAGTCTTGCACTTATGAATTTATGAGATTAAATAAAAGATTATAAATTATGGTGGTTTTTCTAAATATAATGTGACATCTAATCTGATGTTTATAATCAGTGGCGGAGGCACGATGTGATGACCGTGGGGCTCCAACCATTTAATAGAATTACAGTTGTGATCGTCACATGAATATAGATATTTATAAGTTTTGTTTGAAATTCAATTATTTTCTTATATATATATATATATATATATATATATATATATATATATATATATATATATTTCATGAAATTAAATAAAAATGTAAAAAATTATATCATAGATTCATAATAACTACGAAAATGAAAGAACATCTCATAAAGTAAAATTAATCTAAATGGATTGATGAAATTGAAAGGTAATAGAAAGAGTTACTAACTTATAAACTATTTCGTTTCTACATAAATGGAGTTACCCTATAAAAAATAATCTAATTAAGAATGAAACACAATTCATAATCCCAAGTCACTAGAAATATAATTTTAACATCAATTAACAATCTTATAAGTTCTAAGTGGAGAAAATTACAAATCTCAGACTTTAATTATAATTTTCTGTCAATGTATAAAATTTCTTCGTTAAATCCTAATCAACTTGAGCTTAAATTAATAAACTATAATTAATCTAAGAAAACAAAACAAAATCGGTTAAATATAAGGACATGCATTAAGAAATTTGAATAATCAATTTCAAATAAATGAAACAGTTCAACATAAATAATTCATAAAAGAAAATAATTATTTTAATTAAAAAGATAAAAAAAAACTTTGATCTCATAGGTAAAGTTATAGTATCAACCAAAAAAATAATAATAATAAAATAAGTTTTTTTAAATTTTTTTTGAGGTGTGAGAATTTATTTAAGATATTTTAAAGCCCCATTCTGCGCATTTTTTACTTTTTAGTTAAAAATGTTTCCACACCAACACGCTCTTTTTAAATTTTATTTTAAGTCTTCTTCCCCAATCCTTAATCTTTCCGCTGCAGCCCACCAAACTCTTCTCTGCTGTTATCTTTTCTTATTCTTTGAGATTTCAATGGTGATAAAGTTCTAATCATATATCTATAGAAAAGAGATTTTAAGATGCTCGTGGGTCGGAAGCCTCCATAAGCCCTCATATAAATCCGCCCCTGTTTATAATTGTTGACTTAAGTTCTCAAATTAAAAATTTAAACCTTTTTCGCCTAAAATATGATACATATATCTTACATTTATACTATCCCAACTCTAAAATTGTCACATTTTAGATTTTGTGTCCTTAATGCCACCACAATCACTCCTAATTAAACTCTCAATTTGAATATATAACTTATGGCCTAATATATATAAATCCCCAAAGTCGGTGAAAGTATTGTTAATTATATAAATAGATATTAGGGTAAAGCTTTGTGTGAAAAAATTATAAATTTTGAATTTGATCGATAAATTAAAGCAAAATTCATAATTTCTTAATTAAATCAATATATCTGATATATATTAGGACAATGTAGGTAGGTGGTCGGAAAATTGGTCCTTTTTTTTTTTTTTTTTTTTTTTTCCTAACACGTTGAAACACCTCTTGGAAGCTAAATGTGCATTTTATACATTATTATCACTTAGATTTATAGAACTATTTGTATTCAATATTTTAATACTCTATAGTTAGGCACGTTGCTATTAATATGGACATTTCCTTTACACAATTTAATGAGTATTTTTCATTTCACCACTTTTGAAAAAGAGATTGATATATCAAAAAATAAATTCTCAATTTAAGATTTTAAAACTTATCAATTCAGGATTTGATATTAAAATCTCACATTGAGAATTTTATAAAATTTTCAGGTCGTGAATTAATAAATTTTGCATATTTCAGGTTCTAAGTGTAACACCCCTAATTAAATTCATCTTGTGTGAGCCAAAGTTATGTAATATTGTGTAAGGTTCCTATTTAATTCTATGAGTAAAGCTCATATTTGGGAAATTGAAACTTTGGAGGCTTGTGCATGAAACTTGGATGTAAAGCCAAATAATAAGACTTGTTCATATTATAAGTTGGAGTGGGGTATATTGAGTATTAGTTTGCCTTGGAGGCCTTATGTGCTATTATTGAAACATATGTGGAGAAGGGAGCTTTAATATACCCTAAATTAAACTTAGGACTTGGCCTTATTACCTCTTGTCTGAATTTGAGCTGAGAGGAGAGAGAGAGGTGACAAAAACAAGAAACATCACCCCTTCCTCGTCAGCTTCCTTTCCGGCGACATTCCGGCCGCGTCCGGCCACCAATCGGCGAACGGGTTGCACCTTTAGAAAGCTCTTATCTCGAGCTTCAATTTGAGGGGTGGCAGAGCTCGTGAGGTGAAGGAACGAGAGAGATATCCTAGAGAGAAGTTTCGCCGGAGTTGAGGTGGGTTTTAGAGTTTTTGAGTTTGAAAATTGATTTTAGGCCGGATCTTATGATCTAATCGCCGTTCCATTGTGTTACTGTTATTCCTAGGAACATTTTGAGACCGAGAAGTGCGAGTTTGGCCGTCGGAAAAGCTCACCGCCGCCGTCACCACCATAAATTCCGGCAAGGTATCCTAACCCTTTGATCTTGCTTTAATTTCGAGTTTCGTTTGTGGAATCGGGTCTATTAGAGTCTTAGGATCTTGTTAGTATGTTTGCATGTGGATTTGGTTGGGTAGAATGGCCGGAAAATGGAGTTTCAGGGCTGAAATCGTCGGAGAAGACGATCCGTCCCGTTCGGAACGGAGTCATCCCGTTCGGGACGGATCGCGGGCGAGCAGAGCCAGAATCCCGTAGGATTCCGTTCGGAATGGGAAGGGTTCCGTTCGGAACCAGCCACGGCCCTTGGCCAAATTTCGATTTTGGCTCGTTCCGAACGGGACGAGCCTATCCCGTTCGGAATTTCCCTCGGCCCTAGGGTATTTTTAAGCATTTTAAGAGTTTATCCAACCTTATTTCATATCATCCAACCCCTTTGATTATGTTATGAATTAGAAAGGATATTAAACATAGAAAATGAGTATTTCAAAGTTAATTCTTGGTTGAAGGTTGGGAATTGGAATTTATTTGCCAATTGTGAGGAGTTTGATAGAAAGAGTTAAGGGGGAATGTATTGGGTTGTTATTTGAATCGATTATGACTGTTATTATTGGTCCTAGAACCTTATCCGATATCTTGTGACTGTTATAGGAAATCAAGGTTGAAGGAAGGCTAGCTCAAGCATCTGAATAAGACCAAGAACATCGAGGTGGGAAACTATTTCAAACCTATAAAAATCCCAAATGTGTTTTATTTTCAAAAATGCGTGTGAATAAAATGTTTTGTTTTAAACAATGTGCTATGCAATTATTTTCGTGTTGTCATATCTGTCCTCTGTCGGTTTCCCGACGGCAGAGAGTTTAATAATGAATTTGGAACCAGTATGTTAACTGTGCTAGAATTCATTAAGTAGTGTGGGGTAGCGACGCCACATGATTGGGATGGAAGATATAAGGGGAATTTGTTATGGTTTGGAGGTTCTAATTGATTGTGATGAGAAATTGATGAGAAATGAGAATGAGAATGTGAAATATAAACGATCGGGTCTCAACCAGGATTTCTGAGACTAGTGCACTTAGATGATAGTAGGTAGAATTGCATAATTCCTTACTAATCATCGTAACTTAGAAGTCGGCCAACTTCTAGTTACAAAACCGAACAGTATGACAAACACTAAAATGTGTGCGTGAGTAAAATGATTTAGCTAGCACGGTATCTTTCAACAAAATCCCGTGTTTAGCTGTGTGTGTGCATAGCATGTGTATATATTGTATGTTTTCGGGCATTGTTTTCCATTGGGTACGAAAGTACTCAGCCCCTCGCAATCTTTCTAAATTGTGCAGGTTAGCAGCAGAAGATGGACGTGGTGAACGTAAGCTGGGGCGCAGATGTTGTTTTTGTTGTTTATTTTGATCCTGTGGCATATATCTCCATATATATGCCACCATCACGTTCACACACCGTTGCTACACGCTCTGACTTTAAACCTTCCTTTTGAATTGTTAGACTGTTTCCAAAACTCAAACTATGACTCAGTATTTGTATTTACCTTGTTTTAATGCAGTTTATGTTTGCTTTTCAAACTGTTATTATTTATCTTCCGCTTCGAAAACCTGAAACATCAATGTAACGCGGCTCCATAACGGAAGGTCAGATGGGGGCGTTACACTAAGCCGATGATTCATCTTTCGAATCCTAAATCAATAGACATCAAATTATCTTTCATGTCCTAAATTGATAATACATTTTTTTTCTTTATTATTTTAACCATGGTATATTATACTCCCTCCGTCCCAAGTAAATTGTCCACATTTCCTTTTTCGTATGTCCCACAATATTAGTCCACTTTCTTAAAATAGCAAATTCTCTACACTCATCAATAAAATATTCATCCCACTAACTCCCACTACCACTCACATGCATTGGTTATCGTGCCCGGTCAAATGTGGATAATTTGACCGGGACGGAGGGAGTACTATGTAAAGTTAAAAGTACAACTGAATCGAGTTAAATTAAGTAGTGTCTTTTATTTTAAGTTGACTCGTTCATTGTTAATCCAACTTCGAACTTTATTATCGAATACTCTAAGTTTAACGAACTTAATCGGATTTAAACGAATTACACAAATTTAGATTATATTTATTATTCTATTTTAAAAATAAATCGATTTATTAACATTAAATCACAAAGCATCATATTTTCTTAAACAATTAATGATAATACTAATTTTACTTATTATGATTTGAAGTAATATTTTAAGTTTTAAACAAGTTTATTCACGAATCCATGAATCGATATCATAAAACTTAAGGTTTCATTCATTTAATAAATAAATCTCTTAATTGAACTCTAATTAATTTTTATGAAGTCGATAACTTAATAATTGAATATGTATTTATATAGAATGTTTACCTTTAGATATATTTTCTTAATTATATATCCCTCCGTCCCGCTAGAATAGACCCACTTACTGAATTTGGCGTCTCAATTAAATTGGTTTATTTCCAAAAATAACAATTTTTTTTATATACAATAATAAAATATTCATTCCACTAATTTATTCTCACTAACTTTTAATTTACGTGTCGAAAAGAAAGAGGGCTAGCGGAGGGAGTATTATTGAAATAAACTTTCTTTGCCTTATATAAATAGGTTGGCCCAGTCAATTTTGGTGAACGCACCGAATCTCCAACCCCAATATTGAGTCGTTGAAAAACTAGCTCCACCTACGCACCAAACCCACCCTTTATCTCTCTACTCTCTCTCCCTCCCATTTACCTCTGATTCCGGGCAATAAAACTCAGTAGGCCGAAGTCCTCCCTTCCTGCAAACCAGACTCCGGTTTCCGGCTCCAATGGCGGCGGCGGGCGCCTTCGCGGTTTCCACCTCTTCTGCGATCTGTAGTATTAACGCGGATACTAGATTGACGATTGATAATTGCAGCAATGCCCAAAGTGGTCGTAATTGCAATTCGTTGAATGCTTCTTTTCCCTCACGGACGCGAGTTTTTGTCAATAATTTGAGGTATAAGATTGGCATGTCTGAAACGCCGCCGTTTGGATTGTGCGTGAGATCCGAGCTTTCTTCTGAACCGGGGATCCCGTCTAAGTCGAGCCTTTCGGCTTTGGAGCTCCTCAAGACTTCCGCTGGTGATCGTAAGTATCCGCGTTCTTCATGTAGTTTATTCTAGATTTCGTATGGATTTTTTGTGATACAATGTTCTGTTCTATTATGGCTTTTTGTAGTGCTCTTCATTTTAAATATGTTCAAGGAGTCTTAAAACGTGATAATTATGCGAAATAGAAACTGTATTGTGTTTCTGTTTTGTATTAATTGCCGGTGCTGGCGAAGGATAAGTAGCTGATTATGTGATTTAGGCTTGTGGAAGGCACACGATCAAAATTTATTCTCCTATTTGACCTTGTTGGTGGACTTTTATGGCGTTTTAGAATTTATGGAAAGATTGGAGAGTTTTATTAGCTAAACTGTTTTACTGCACATATACAAGGCGTGAAATCGAGTTGGGGGAAAGAAAAAGAAGGAAAGATGATAGAGTGATAGGTTTTGTGTTTGTTAGAAGCTTCTTGAGCAGATTGTGAAGGGATAAATCTCTAATCAAAACTCGTATCTTTTCCATTCAGGTTATACAAAAGAAAGCAGCAGTATTATGGTTGTTGGTTTTAACTACCTTACAGCACCTATTGAGATACGCGAGAAGCTTTCAGTCCCAGAAGCACAATGGCCTCAGGCGATAGGTGAACTATGTGCTCTGAATCATATAGAGGAAGCTGCTGTTTTAAGCACGTGCAACCGGATGGAAATATATGTGGTGGCTCTATCCCAGCATCGTGGGATAAAAGAAGTGACTGAATGGATGTCTAAGGTAATAAAAGTTGCAGTTTTCATATTCGGTTTGGTTATGTTAAAAGGATTATGAATTTCTTGAGTAGAGAAATTATCATACATTTTTCAAATAAGCTTTTGGTTTGTAATTCCCATATCCTTTAGATGACCTGCTTTCTCTGCCTGAAATCATTCTAGTTTCTCTTCTATGCTAAATGATGTGTTGGAGTGTTTTCTGAATCAACTCAACCCAAATGGAAATACTTTTTGAACCTAAGTTTTATGAATGATGCTTGACATCGTCTCTCTCCATCTGCAGATAAGTTCAGTGCCAGTTTCAGAGTTGAGTCAGCACAGATTTTTACTTTTCAACAAAGACGCTGCACATCATCTTTTTGAAGTAGCTTCAGGTCTCGATTCCCTTGTGTTAGGAGAAGGTCAAATTCTTTCACAGGTGAAACAAGTAGTAAAAACAGGACAAGGGGTCCCTGGATTTGATCGTAAAATTAGTGGCCTATTTAAGCATGCAATTACGGTAGGAAAACGTGTTAGAACAGAAACCAGTATATCTACTGGGTCTGTATCAGTCAGTTCAGCTGCTGTGGAGCTTGCTATGATGAAAATTCCGGAGTCTTCACATGATTCCATGAGAACGTTGGTTGTTGGAGCTGGAAAAATGGGAAAGCTTGTGATCAAACATCTAGCTGCAAAGGGTTTCAGAAGGATAGTAGTTGTTAACCGAACAGAGGACAAAGTAGATTCCATTCGAGAGGATATCAAGGATGTCGAAATTGACTATAGGCCATTCTCAGAATTGTTAACATGTGCTGCTGAAGCGGATGTCATTTTCACATGTACAGGTTCACAAACTCTTTTGTTTTCAAAAGATCAAGTTGAGTCGTTCCCCCCCATGGGTTCAGAAGTTGGAAGCCAGAGGTTATTTGTCGACATTGCTGTTCCTAGGAATGTGGGACCATGTGTATCCGAGATTGAGAATGTTCAAGTTTACAATGTGGATGATTTGAAAGAAGTAGTGGCTGCTAACAAGGAAGACAGGCTACTAAAAGCAATGGAAGCCCAGGCAATCATCGACGAAGAAGTGAAACAATTTGAAGCCTGGAAGGACTCCCTTGAGACTGTTCCAACCATCAAGAAACTCAGGGCATATGCAGAAAGAATCAGGGCTTCTGAGCTGGAGAAGTGTATGTCGAAGATGGGTAATGATTTACCAAAAAATGAAAAGAAAGCCATCTATGATCTGAGCGTAGGAATTGTGAACAAGCTCCTCCACGGTCCCATGCAGCACTTGCGATGTGATGGCACTGATGACCGCAGCCTGAGTGAAATCCTGGAAAATATGCACGCGCTCAATAGAATATTCAGTCTCGACACTGAGATGTCCGTGTTGGAGCAGAAAGTACGGGCAAAAGTGAAGCAGAACAAACAAGTAAGTTAGTTCTTGAGATGTGAAAAGGATTTGTTGTTAAATTACTTTTGGGGGAGGGGGACTCCCTCCATCGGCATTGAGGAGTAACACATTCATTCTTTGAGAATTTCTCATTCACAAAAGGTGTAGCAATAGTAGCATTCTGAATAAGCATTTAGTTTTGTAGGCATTGCTATTAGAGAGGTTACTTGTTTTCTCTTTCTTAAAATATTTTGTTCATTGTGATTGTATACACATACATACATATATATACTACTGATGACTTTGCTTGCAACTCGCATGGCATATTCTTGTAGAAAATGTTACATTATTATTAATTATAGAATTTCTCTTGCTATGACTCTGCTTCTGCTACATGATATCGTTTTTGGAAGAAATGATCAAAGTTCAGATTTTTTTTCTTCTTTATATGTTGAAGTTGACGAGATTCTTTCGAGGGTTCACGCTATATATTAATAATATTCTATTGAGACTGAATACAATCATATTTATCTTTACTTGTAAAGTTGTGATTATAAAATTAATTGACTAGTTAGTATCTTAAATATATAATAAAAATAAAATTATATAAATGTGGTGTCAAACGATAAAAAAACATCTAAATTGTTATGTAGTTTTGGAATCGTACAAGAGTTGCAGTGAATTTGCTTTTGCTGCTTCTTCCACTTCATGTTCTACCCAATAATTTAAAACTTTACTATAAATAACATGATACTCCCTCCGTCCCATTATATTAGGGACGGAGGAGAGTGCACAAAAATCAATGTGCATTAGTGTAGAATAATTAATATTTTATTGATGAGTGGGAAAAATGTTGCCTTTTTAGGAAATGAGACTAATAAATGGGACGGACCAAAAAGGAATATGGGACTAATATAATGGGACGGAGGGAGTATTATTATTTGAAAGAATAATCAAAACACAATTCCATATTTCCATAACATATACAAAAAAGAACATTTCACCATTTCATTAGAATCAAGAAAATACTAGTGCAATTTTTTAAATCAATTAAACATTTAAACTTTTACAGCCGGTTAATTACAGTGACATCTAACCGACTAATTATCATTAAATGGCTATAATATGTGCTGCTTATTTGCATTATTATATTAATTTGCCATTTTCTGGCGAGAACAAAATATAACGTTGAAAAAAAATACTCCTTTTAATTTGATATGATTTTAACTTAAATAAATTAAATATCATATAGTTACCAGTCTGGCTCCTTGGATTAATGAAATATTTGGATGATCCCCTCTGTATATACTTGTTGACTTAGCGAATTAATTGAAGATGAGCAAATGGGTAAGAATCTTTAGTTATGTTTTTTAAAATAAAATGCATGCATGTATGTTAAACTCCATGTGTTTTATTATTATTAAATTTGCATGCCTCAAAATATTTTAATTATGTTGAGGAGTTCAGGAATAGCCAGCGGCGGATGATAAGATTAACGAAGTACTTCGCATTGGCTGAGTAATTATAAATTTAAAGGAAGAAGAAAAAAATATTCCAATGCATATATATATATAATTGCATCAACAATTGCAATAAAATGCATTGGAATATTTTTTTCTTCTTCCTTTAAATTTATAATTACTCAGCCAATGCGAAGTACTTCGTTAATCTTATCATCCGCCGCTATGTTAATGTAAGAAATGAGAATAAATCTCAGCATTTGATTTCACAAGATCTGCGGTCATGCTTTAATAATTTTCGTCTTCATTTTATCCTCCGCGAACTTCATTATTACATATTTAAGGGTATCATTGTCATTTAGCCTGATGGTATCTTCCTCAAATAATTTTCAAGTTCATTTTATCCTCTGCGAACTTCATTATTACATATTTAAATTTCTAATTCCGTTTCAATTTCGATTTTTCATCAAATTTCAATTGACTTGTTGAGTCATCCAATACTCTAAAATTAAATTAAATTTTATTATTTAATTCAATTTTCTAATTCAATGAAGTTTTAAATAGATAAAATAAATTTAACATATTTTTCTGAAAAATTGATTTTATTTTTATTTAATTTAATTTTTTCCATTTAATGAAGTATAGAGAAGCTAAAATAAAGATAACTGTTTCTAAAATTTTAATTTTTTTCGTTTAATGATGTATATAGGATATAAAATGAAGAGAATTGAAATCATTTTTTTCAAAAAATTAATTTTATTTTTATTTAATTTATTTTATAATGAACAATAATTGAGATAAAATGAAGAATGATTAAGATATAATGAAGAACTGCTAAGATAAAGTGCATGTCACGTATAACATCAAAATTCACATCGAATTTATTTTATAATGAATCACATTTGAGATAAAATGAAGAATAACTAAGATATAATGAAGAACTGCTATGATAAAATGCATGTCACGTGTAACATCAAAATTCGAATCGAATTTATTTTATAATGATTCGCAATTGAGATAAAATGAAGTATAACTAAGATAAAATGAAGTATATAATATATAAAATGAACAAAACACAACTTTTGCGCCCTGTACGTTTGTAATGACTATGTTGCCCTTCAATGAAGTAAAATGAGGATATTATGCCGCGTTTTTTGTTAAAGCTCTTATATAATCTGGATCGTTGATGTTGTCAAATCTATGGACGAGATTTATTCTCATTTATCATGATAATGTACTACATTACAAACTGTAATAGATAATATAATGTAGTACATTATCTTCGCAATGTACCTGATTTTGCCTAGATAATGTAGTTAGCTTGTCTGGATAATGCACCGCCAGCGAGGTAACAGGTAACATCTGCAAAGTGGTTAACATATGATCACAACTCTATATATATATATATATATATATATATATATATATATATAACACACTTTAGTAATGGTTTGAATACAAAAAAAATTAATCAATTTAATTTCCAAATCTCATATTAAAAACTAGCCTTATTAGTATAATCCTATAATTTTTACGTACACTCCTAGCTCAATCATGGAATATTAAATGGAATGTGGTTTTTACATTAATAACCCTTGATACACTATAGCACATATATAGGAAAAAGCATAGGAAAATGCAGCGAAGTTTCACTGTATATGGTTGATCCCTCCCTCCCTCAATTGTGGGAAATTTATTAATTTGATGTTGTTTTTACTTTAATAGATAGACCTAGAAAGTAGATATACAAAGGAAAATGTGGCAGCCAAATTTGTGGTGGCTCCTTACGATTGATTAAAAATTTGGATGACTCCGACCTCTCTCTCTATATATACTTGTTGATTACATTTATTTTAGATAGTAATAACAAAAAATATCTGCTAATTGAAGATGGCAACTAGAGCAAATGGGTAAGAATCATATTTAGTTATGTTTTTTAAAATGCATGTATGTTAACTTCATGTGTTTTTGTCTAAAAATATTTTAACAGGCGCGACGGTTGGCGGTCTAGCTGGTGGCGCCGATGATAATGCGGAGTGAAGTATAAAGAACTTAAGCATATAATGCATGCGGTGTGTGTTACCACCTGGATATTAATTCAAGGTCGAACATAGACCAAAGCAAGATATCTTGTTTTTTTAATGATATTTTTCCTGTAAATTTAGCTCAATGAGTAGATAAGAGAGAAGAGAGAGATATAAGGTAGGAGAAAGATTAGGTTAATGTTTTTTTCTTGCATTCACCAACTGAAAGAGCAAAGTAAATAGTCTGGAAGATAGGCCAAACATATGGCCCAAACGAAAATAACAATTGAGTTCAACACACTCAATTATTGTAATAATTAACTTGGCCCAGCAAAGAATCCAATCCATTTCCCTTGCCCAGTAATCCGTTGACTTGAGGAATTCGAACACAAACTCTCAGATTACCTCATCACCACTCTTCTCTTTATTTTTCTTCTCGAAACCTGCTTCTTCCCCATTTGCACCGTCACCATGCAAGATACCACTATTTTTCCTTCCTCTTCGCGAACCTATAACATTACCCCCCCGACGAGAGGATCCTTGTCCCCAAGGATGCCATCCGGAATAAGCTCGGAGCATGAAGTTCTTGTCTTCCCAAGTACTCAAGTTCTCTATCAGACCCCATTTGACCAAAATTTGTACCATAAGTAAGTCATTTCGATTTATTGTGCGTTCCCCCTTAATTTTCATTGGGTAGAGATGTAAAACACCATCATCGTCAGTCTCTGGCACTTGAGTAGACCGACCCTCCCTTTCTTTCACCACTCTTTTCAGCAAGGAGACATGGAAGACTGGGTGTAGCCTTGCTTCAGGGGCAGATCCAACTTATACGCGGCGTTTCCCACACGCTGCACAATTTTATAGGGGCCGTAATACCTTGATGTCAACTTCAGATTTCTGCGCAGCGAGAGGGAATTCTGTCTGTAGGGCTGCAACTTAAGGTAGACTTCATCCCCCACAGCGTATTCCTTTTTAGATCGTGTTTATCCGCTTGCACCTTCATGAGGTTCTGCCTTTGCCAAAAAAAATTTAATAGCTTTAAGCATTACTTACCCATCTAGAAGAAAATATTTAACTTTTGCTTCTGGTGTATCAATTGAACGAGCAACCGGGAGGGAGGGTGGAGCATATCCATAGAGCTCTTGAAAAGGTGTAGTCTTCAGCGACAAATGAAAATTAGTATTATACCAATATTCAGCTAAGGGCAACCAACACATCCATTATGATTTATGGTATAATTTCATTAAATTAAAAAAATAGGTCAGCCGCGATTCTCTACACTATTCTAGAGATCTCTAGAATCTACCATATCTTTATAAAAGGCAAACAAATTTGCATTTATTGTGAGTATAGCACACATTTATAAAAAGCATAAATCTGACTATGGCGTTGCCAAATGAAGGAATGGAGGAGAATCAAGACGGCGCTCCAGTAGCTAGGTTTAACAACCTAGTTAGTGTACACACTTTTGTGAGGAGCAGCATGGATTATCATGAGAACCTGGTGGACCTCGTTTTTGTGGCCTCAAGAAATGAGGGGGTTGATGCACGAGAGCAAGACTTCAACAATGTTTTAGCACTGATGGGTTTTGTATACTGAAAGCATTTATTACAATGAGTATACAACGATTTAATTCTCCTGTCTGTTAACAGTCGTACATGTATGAACAATGGTATCCTCTTGTCTCACCGATAGGGACGATCATACAGCGTGTTGTAGATCGCAGAAGACAGTTTGATCACTTGACCTAGTGAGACATAAACCTGATCACATCCGAGACAGCGTATGAGGATACGTCTGTCCGGATGGCTGCGGCATTGTCGGAATAAGTAGTCTGTCTTGGTTACTTGACATGCTGGTACGCAGAGGTGGCGTATTGATGGACCGCAGTGAGATATATTCGTATGTCTGACATCAGCGAATAAAAGATCTTGTTATATTGATTGAGTCCAAACCCTAACGAAGGTTCAGGGGTTTGCACAGGTTGACTGTTGCTTTGACTTGCCATGGTGGAGAGCCTAAGTAACGTGCTGGTATATCCGCATCTTGGGTAACAGCAGTTCGTGTAGTACCGCCTGAGACTGGACTTAGGTAACCATATCCGAGTAATAGGATGGGGACATTCCCTGAGGAGCTCAATAACATTCATCGTGCCAAAGTCCTCAGGCTGATTAAGTTCAGGCACGAGTGATAAGGTTTGAGTGGTACTACTCAGGAATTATAAAATATTAATTAATTGTAGTTAGAGCTTGTCAGAGGCTCCGATTAATTAATGGATGTCCGGTAACCTTAAATATGGGGATTCTCAATTAATGCAACTTGTTCTCATAACGTGGTAATAAAGGGGTAGGTCAGTATTAATTCTGTGGTGAAAAAGAATTAATATTAATTAATTAATTGTGTCCTGCGTTGTGGACATGAGAATTAATTAATTTATAGGCCCACTTTATTATTTGTATTTGGTCCCAGGTCTGGCCCAATAAGTGTGCTGAATTGAGCCCAGGAGCCCACTAGGGTTTTATAACCCTAGGTCTATAAATAGACCTCTCACTCTCTGAAACCCTAGCCACTTTTCATAAGATTCAAAATCAGTTGAAACCCTAAGGAGAGAGAGATAGGGGCGCCGATCCTGAAAGAGAGAGGGAGGAGAATTTCGATTCTGGTCCTGCTCAAGTCACAGATCTACGGAGTCCTCACCAGTAGTAGATCTGACCAGCACCGGGACACAGCCCTGAAGATCTGATCTGGAGAACAGAAATCCTATTTCTTTCTTTTCTTTCTTTTCGATTTTATTTAAGAAATTATGGTTCTAATTTCTGATTCCGCAGATAAAATCGAATTGCGTGGTTGAATTGGAATTTGGAATTCAAACGCAAAAGATCGGATCAGACTCGACGGAATAACGGTAAACCCTAAATCCACAAATCTATGTATTAAATTCATAGGAGCATGCTAGGGTTTTGAGAATTTTAATTATGAGCAATATCCATAAATCGATCCGGTTCAGTTTTGTTTTGGTGATTCGGTTCACGGAAAAACCCTACAATTGGTATCAGAGCCAGGTTTCTGATTTATGGCTCTGTTGTTCATAATTGAATTCAATATGCATGTATGGATTTATTGTTTATTGTGGATGTTTGGTTTTTGTTCCTCGTGGCAACCTGTTGATTCAGCCCGCGGTGGTTTATCTGTGTAGGGCTGAATTGTTTTTGTAAAATCACGAGAAAATCCGTGATTAGTGTAGATTTGAAAATTTGTAATAGAATAGTTTTCTGTAAATTTTCAAATTATGTAATTGGACAGGTCGAGGACGAAGAACGAAGACGGAGCTGACGCAGGGCCAGCGGAGCACGACGGCGGCATGGCGGGCGCAGTGCCTGCGCGCGGTGCGCGCGCGCGCGGCTTCGATCGTCGTCGGCTGCTGCTGTCCCGTCGCGGTGGCTTGTGTTTTTGTGGTTTGTACAATCCTGTGTAAACCCTAGGGTTTGCATTAGGATAAGGGCAAATCATCAGATCACAAAGGCCTAAAAATCCAAAAGATTTGGTGTATCTTGATTTGAAGGCCCTTGAAGATTTGGAAGATTTGAAAAGATTTGGATTTATCTAAATTAATTCAAAATTCAAATTTGTAATAGATAGATATTATTTTCTATTTTTGGGGGCCACGAGGAATTTTTGTTTGCCTTAATTGTCCTCGTATGATATGTGATTTATTTATGTGCGCAATTTAAGCATGTGTAGATAATAGGAAAAGCATGATTTATCACTTTTATTATTTACAGCTTTTCAAGCATGCTTATGTGATTAATTTCTTTTATTGGATTATATTTTGGGAATTTTTGGGCTTGTTTAATTACATGCAAAAATTTGGAAAATATAATGACAAAAAAATTATATGTGCGCATAAAGAAACCTTTTAAAAGAAAAATACTAAGCTGATTTTTTAATTAAAATCAATAGACCTCCACAAAGCGTCCTAGACTGTAAGTGTATCTCTCGTTCTAGTAAACGTCTACGAGTGTAGCTTGCTAGTTTCCGGAGGTGCATGGGTACGATTGTTGGGATTTCTAGACAAGCAATTTAAATCATGTGAATAGTGGGAGGGCTTTGCGTAAACGTCTACGAGTGTAGCTTGCGTAGACCTCTTTCACAAGTATTCTAAGATTGATTTAAATTATAGATAACAAAAGCTTTAAGGGCTGTGCAGTATGGTTACGTGCCATGCTAAACTGTCTCTTTTGGCCGGAGTTAAATTTGTGGTTAATTGCTTAGAAGCATCTTAGAATATAATGCAAGAATTGCATCCATGTTCTTGAGAGATGGCTTGGTCTAAGGTTTTCACTAATTATTAATTTCTAGTGTCAAAAGCTTCCTGACATGGTAGTGAAATTAAATGGATTGGGGCTTAAAACCCGCAGTTCTGGTTGAGGGTGACATCGTAAACGTTTACGAGTGTAGCTTGCGGTGGGAACTCTTGGGCAATTAGTGGAAAACATTTGTATTTGATTTATTAAAAGGTTTTCAATGCATCTGTTTTCGAAGTTCAACATGTATGTTCTTATTTAAGATTCTTTATTGTTTCAGATATGTCTATGTCTAATGTGATGAACATTCTCGCACAAAACACTCTAACTGGTCCGAACTTCCTGGAATGGAAGCGCAATCTCGAGTACCTCCTGATTGCAGAAGAACATATGTTCGTTCTGCAAGTACTTCGTCTCGAAGTGCCAACTGCTGAATCCAGTCAAATGGATATAGACTTTTATAACAAGTGGGAGAAATCGAACAATGTAGTCAAGTGCTACATGATGACCACTATGTCAAAAGTCTTGCATCAACAGCATCAGCACCATAGGGATGCCTATGACATTATGCAAAGTCTGGAGGCGACCTATGGGGAAACTGATAGAGCCGTCAGGTTCAATCTCATGAGGGAAACCGTGAGTAAGAAAATGACTGACGGCACCTCAGTGAGAGAGCACGTAGTTACCATGACTCACCTCATGGATGAACTGACAATGCATGGTGGAGGTATCGACGCTGAGGCTAAGGTCGATATCATACTGAACTCTCTACCCAAGTCCTTTGAGAGTTTTGGACTGAATGTTGTCATGAACAAGAAAGAGTATACTCTTAACGAGTTACTCAATGACTTGATGGCAGCTGAATCGGTCATGAACCCTCAGAAGATTGTCTTGGCCACTTCTGGTAATCTCTCTACTGTACCGAAAAGTATGAAGCGGAAGAAAGGGATTAAGAAGTGGGCCAAGAAGACACCTGTAAAGGATGGTGGGGCTGGGAAAAAGCCTAAGGTGGCGACTGAAAGGGACAGGTGCTTCAGATGTGGTAAGAAAGGACACTGGAGGAAAGATTGTCAAGCCAATAAAGCTAGACAAGGTATGCCATTTTGCATGTATAACTGTAAGCATGATTAGAGTTAGTTGTTGCTCTTCTAGAGCTGTAAGCACTGACATGTTGATCATGTTGTTGTACTTTGCAGGGGACCGTGCCGACAAGGCTGGTGAGTGATGGCAAGAAGATACCAAACTGGATGAAGGCAACGTTTTATGACGGAGCTTCATGGAGTTTTCTTTTCCTTATGTTTTGATGAATTAAAGTACATTTGAGAATTTATTTGTGGGCCGTGGTTAATCGGCAGAAATTTTTTATCAACTTTTATGGATATCTGTTATTTATGATTTTATCATTGGTAGGAACAATGTTATCCATTATGGAATGTTGATTTACAATCTCTATGTTACTTCGATCAAACATGTCTATTATATTGCATGTAATTCATCCGTAATTGATAATCCTAGGAAGAGAAAACTTACTTCTTCTGATGAGGATCTTACATATCTCTGGCACTTGAGACTGAGTCACATCAGTTTGAAGAGGATTCAGAGACTTGCAGATAACGGTACATTGGACCTAGTCCGGGTTGTACCTTATCAAGTCTGCGAATCCTGCATCGAGGGCAAGATGTCAACTAGGTCTTTCAAGGCTAGTCAGTCTCGAGCAGAGGACGTGTTGGAATTGATCCATTCTGACTTATGTGGACCGATGTCCACGCAGGCTCGTGGAGGGTACGAGTACTTCGTCACTTTCATTGACGATTACTCAAGGTACGTATATGTTTACCTGCTTCGCTGCAAGTCTGAATGCTTTGAGAAATTCAAAGAGTTCAAGGCTGAAGTAGAAAAGAAGGTCGGGAAAACTATCAAGTCGCTGCGATCTGACCGCGGTGGCGAATACCTCGGTAACGAGTTCCTGCAATATTTGTCAGAAAATGGGATTACATCCCAGTGGACTGTACCGGGTACTCCCCAGCAAAACGGTGTAGCTGAAAGAAAAAATATGACTCTTCTAGAGATGGTAAGATCAATGATGAGTTATGCAAACTTACCAATTTCGTTTTGGGGCTACGCATTGGAGACAACAACTTACGTGCTTAATATGGTGCCTTCTAAATCAGTTCCTAAGACACCTTCTGAGCTCTTCCTTAGTAGCAAACCTAGTTTGTGCAAGTTTAGAGTATGGGGCTGTCCGGCACACATACTGTCGAAGGAACCTGATAAGTTAGAAAGCAGGTCAAAAGTAATGTTGTTCATAGGGTATCCCATGCAAACGAAAGGTGGTTACTTTTACTATCCTGAGAGTCAACGAGTCATTGTTAGCACCAACGCAAGATTCTTGGAGGACGAGTATGTGAGTAATCACAGGTCAAGGAATGATATCGTTCTTCAAGAAATTGAGAACGAGAATGCAATTTCAAGGGAAGGGGAACGTGTAGATGTGGGTGCTCCTGTGAAAGGCACAGCACCACAGACACGTTCTTCAGTGCAAGGTGCAGGACCACAAGTCGCTGCACCTACTACTGACACGACACCGATGCCTCGTCGTAGTGGGAGAGTTATTTTCCAGCCAGAAAGGTACATGTTCGTGGGTGAGTCTTCGGACTTGAGCCCGGAAGACGGACATGAGGACTCTGACCCACTGACTTACGAAGAGGCAGTGCAAGACAAGGATGTTGCCAAATGGCGTGTCGCCATGGATTCTGAAATTGAATCCATAACTGCTATGGATGTATACCAGAAAACTGATTTGCCGGATGACTTTAGGGCCATAGGGTGCAAATGGGTATACAAAAGAAAGAAAGGGGCGGATGGAAAGATCACGGCTTTTAAAGTCAGGCTGGTGGCAAAGGGTTATAGTCAGAAAGAGGGCATTGACTATGACGAAACCTTTTCACCCGTAGCCATGCTCAAATCCATCCGGATACTCCTTGCCATAGCTGCGCATATGGACCTCGAGATCTGGCAGATGGATGTCAAAATCGCTTTTCTAAATGGTTACTTGAAGAAGGTAGCGACATCTATATGCAGCAACCCGATGGTTACATAAGCAAAGGCGAAGAACATCTTGTCTGGAAGCTTAGGAAGTCCTTGTATGGACTTAAGCAAGCTTCAAGGTCGTGGAACTTACGTTTAAACGATGTGATTAAATCCTATGGATTTGCACAGTTGGAAAATGAAAGTTGTGTTTATCGACTTTGTGTCAGTGGAAGCGTGGTCTTCCTTGCACTTTACGTTGATGACATACTCCTATTTGGAAACAACGAGGGAGTGATGTCCGAAATCAAGGTTTGGTTATCCGAACAGTTCCAAATGAAGGATCTGGGAGAAGCTGGCTACATTCTTGGGATTAAGGTCTTACGAGATCGTAAGAGAAGAATGTTGAGCTTATCCCAGGTATCCTATGTGGATACTGTGATAGCCCGGTTAAGCATGCAACTCGCCAAGAAAAGTTTGCTACCTTTCAGACATGGCGTTCATCTTTCTGGTGGGCAGTGTCCTCAGATACAGCGGGAGAAAGACGAGATGAGTCTTGTACCATATGCTTCGGCTGTGGGTAGTCTCATGTATGCGATGTTGTTTACCAGACCAGATATCTGTTATGTCGTTGGCATGGTAGCAAGATATCAGTCTAACTCTGGACAGGCGCACTGGACTGCTATAAAGCATATCCTCAAGTATTTGAAGAGACCTAGGAATTTCTGCCTAGTTTATCAAAGTGAGGATTTGTGCCCTGTGGGTTCTACAGACTCGGATTTCCAAGGGGACCAGGATGAGAAGAAATCGACCTCAGGATATGTGTTTACCCTGGGAGGTGGAGCTGTATCTTGGAGGAGCTCAAAGCAGAAATGCATTGCTGACTCCACCATCGAGGCGGAATATGTCGCCGCCTCCGACGAAATTTCTGTCTGTAGGGCTGCAACTTAAGGTAGACTTCATCCCCCACATCGTATTCCTTTTTAGATCGTGTTTATCCGCTTGCACCTTCATGAGGTTGTGCCTTTGCCAAAAAAAATTTAATAGCTTTAAGCATTACTTACCCATCTAGAAGAAAATATTTAACTTTTGCTTCTGGTGTATCAATTGAACGAGCAACCGGGAGGTAGGGTGGAGCATATCCATAGAGCTCCTGAAAAGGTGTAGTCTTCAGCGACGAATGAAAATTAGTATTATACCAATATTCAGCTAAGGGCAACCAACACATCCATTATGATTTATGGTATAATTTCATTAAATTAAAAAAATAGGTCAGCCGCAATTCTCTACACTATTCTAGAGGTCTCTAGAATCTACCATACCTTTATAAAAGGCAAACAAATTTGCATTTATTGTGAGTATACCAGACATTTATAAAAAGCATAAATCTGACTATGGCGCTGCCAAATGAAGGAATGGAGGAGAATCAAGACGGCGCTCCAGTAGCTAGGTTTAACAACCTAAGTTAGTGTACACACTTTTGTGAGGAGCAGCATGGATTATCATGAGAACCTGGTGGACCTCGTTTTTGTGGCCTCGAGAAATGAGGGGGTTGATGCACGATAGCAAGACTTCAACAATGTTTTAGCACTGATGGGTTTTGTATACTGAAAGCATTTATTACAATGAGTATACAACGCTTTAATTCTCCTATCTGTTAACAATCGTACATATATGAACATTGGTATCCTCTTATCTCACCGATAGGGACGATCATGCGGCGTGTTGTAGATCGCAGAAGACAGTATGATCACTTGACCTAGTGAGACATAAATCTGATCACATCCGAGACAGCGTATGAGGATACGTCTGTCCGGATGGCTGCGGCATTATCGGAATAAGTAGTCTGTCTTGGTTACTTGACATGCTGGTACGCAGAGGTGGCGTATTGATGGACCGCAGTGAGATATATTCGTCTGTCTGACATCAGCGAATAAAAGATCTTGTTATATTGATTGAGTCCAAACCCTAACGAAGGTTCAGGGGTTTGCACGGGTTGACTGTTGCTTTGACTTGCCATGGTGGAGAGCCTAAGTAACGTGCTCGTATATCCGCATCTTGGGTAACAACAGTTCGTGTAGTACCGCCTGAGACTGGACTTAGGTAACCATATCCGAGTAATAGGATGGGGACATTCCCTGAGAAGCTCAATAACATTCATCGTGTCAAAGTCCTGCAGGCTGATTAAGTTCAGACACGGGTGATAAGGTTTGAGTGGTACTACTCAGGAATCATAAGATATTAATTAATTATAGTTAGAGCTTGTCAGAGGCTCCGATTAATTAATGGATGTCCGGTAACCTTAAATATGTGGATTCTCAATTAATGCAACCCGTTTTCATAACGTGGTAATAAAGGGGTAGGTCGGTATTAATTCTGTGGTGAAAAAGAATTAATATTAATTAATTAAAGGGGTATGATATGTGTTTATCCTGGGAGGTGGAGATGTATCTTGGAGGAGCTCAAAGCAGAAATGCATTGCTGACTCCACCATGGAGGCGGAAACGTCGCCACTTCTGATGCCTCGAAAGAGGGGTTATGGCTTAGGAACTACCTTTTAGAATTGGGTGTGATTCTGAGTTTGCTGAGGAGCATCATAATTTATTGTGATAACTCTGGTGCAGTGGCAAACTCAAAGGAATCGCGGTCTCACAGGGCAAGCAAACATATAGAGAGAAAGTACCATATCATACGAGAAATCGTATCAAGAGGTGATGTGCTGATCAAGAAGATTGACACTAGGGACAACCTTGCTGATCCATTTACAAAGAGCTTGTCGTAGAAAGTTTACGAAAGACATATTCATGAGCTGGGTCTGAGGTGAATGCCGACCACTGACAGTGGTTAAAGAGATAGCAGGCTAGATAGATAGACTGTATACTCTGTAATAGCTTAGTTATACTTTGAGTATAAGTGGGAGATTGATGGGTTTTGTATACTGAAAGCATTTATTATAATGAGTATACAACGGTTTATTTCTCCTATATGTTAACAATCTTACATGTATGAACAATGGTATCCTCTTGTCTCACCGATAGGGACGATCATACGGCGTGTTGTAGATCGTAGAAGACAGTGTGATCACTTGACCTAGTGAGACATAAACCTGATCACAACCGAGACAGCGTATGAGGATACGTCTGTCCGGATGGCTGCGGCATTGTCGGAATAAGTAGTCTGTCTTGGTTACTTGACATGCTGGTACGCAGGGGTGGCGTATTGATGGACCGCAGTGAGATATATTCGTCTGTCTGACATCAGCGAATAAAAGATCTCGTTATATTGATTGAGTCCAAACCCTAACGAAGGTTCAGGGGTTTCCACGGGTTGACTGTTGCTTTGACTTGCCATGGTGGAGAGCCTAAGTCACGTGCTGGTATATCCGCATCTTGGGTAACAGCAGTTTGTGTAGTATCACCTGAGACTGAGTTTAAGTAACCATATCCGAGTAATAGGATGGGGACATTCCCTGAGGAGCTCAATAACATTCATCGTGCCAAAGTCCTGCAGGCTGATTAAGTTCAGGCACGAGTGATAAGGATTGAGTGGTACTACTCAGGAATTATAAGATATTAATTAATTGTAGTTAGAGCTTGTCAGAGGCTCCGATTAATTAATGAATAACCGGTAACCTTAAATATGGGGATTCACAATTAATGCAGCCCGTTCTCATAACGTGGTAATAAAGGGGTAGGTCAGTATTAATTATGTGGTGAAAAAGAATTAATATTAATTAATTAATTGTGTCCTGGGTTGTGGAAATGGGAATTAATTAATTTATAGGCCCACTTTATTATTTGCATTAGGTCCCAGGTCTGGCCCAAATAAATATGCTGAATTGAGCCCAGTAGCCCATTAGGGATAAAACCCTGGGTCTATAAATAGACCACTTTCTCTGGAAACCCTAGCCAACTTGTGTGATTATTCAAATCAGTCAAAAACCTAGGGCAGAGAGAGAGAGGGGCGACGGCTTGTGTGCAGAGGAGGAGAATTTCGATTCTTGCCTTGCACAACCACATATCTACGGAGTCCTCACCAGTAGTGGATCTGAACAGCATTGAGATACAGATCTGAAGACCTGATCTGGAGAACAGAATTCATTTTCTTCTCTTTCTTCTTTTTTGATTTTTATCTAAGAAATTAGGGTTCTAATTTCTGTTTCCGCAGATAAAATCGTATTGCGTGGTTGAATTAAAGTTGGAAATTCAAACGCAAAAGATCAGATCAGACTCGACGGAATAATGATAATTCCTTAATCCATAATTCTGAATATTAAATTCATAGGAGCATGCTAGGTTGTATTGTAAATTTAATTTTGAACAATATCCATAAATTGATCCGGTTCAATTGGTTTTGGTGATTCGGTTCTCGGGAAAACCCTACAGCTATCATCATTAAGACTAATAGCATTAAACTCGGGCATATCAAGAAAAACCAAATTTAGTTGCAGCTCCCATTGAGTGTGGTCCCAACCAGTGGCTTGAAATATTTCATGAACCAGCTGCGAGTGATATAACGACGTATATAAGGTCAATTGGAAATCGGGGTTTTGCTGATCACTGGTTTGTCAGAAACAAGATACGCCAAAATAATTCATATTTAGGGAGATTTGAGTAGTGTGAAAAGATCAAAATGACATAGAAAGAATTTTGCAGAAGTTGTTGAGTGATAATAAAGTTTATGTTACGGGGAATTATGAAGAAAAATTATCTTGCAAAAATGCATTCTCAAATGCATTTTATGGTACATCAATAATTACCCTGTAGCAGCAGTGTCTACCCGCAGCAGGAACCGCAGTAGTGTCTGCATTATTGGCCGAGAAATTTGACTGACATAAAAATGCATTTATAAAATGCGTTTTATGTATGAAATGCATTTACAAAATGCGTTTTATGTATAAAAAGAATACGCATTTTCTGCATGCGTTTTATGTAATTTCTTAATTACATACGATGCTCATTTAATTACGATGCAATAATTAACAAGAGTGGAAATTATGGTTTATCATGAAATACATTCTCTGAATGCGTTTTTACTGTGTTTCAACCGAAAACGCATTCAGATAATGCATTTATACTATGGAATTCTACATATCCAAATTCATTGGTCAAAACTTCCACAGGATTAGGATTGATACTAGTCTGGTTCTTGACCCGCCGCAACGCCATTACTACCGTAAGAAAGATAGAGAGTGAAAATAGAGACGGAGAGAGTAAATAAAAAGGCTAAATAGTCAAGCTCGGGATTTTCAAGGAAAATACCAAATACAACTTTTTCCCACAGTTCAAGACCTCAAGACCTAATCCTACCACTACATATATTCATGTATTAGGTCTAGATTTATTGTCATTCATATTATTCACTTTAGAATTGAGTTCTTACTTTAGTTTTAGTCTCTTTATTTTATTGCTTTGGGCATTTGAAGACTCGATCAAAACTTTTATTTGTGTTCCTTAATTTTTCAAGTAAGTCTTTAATGCAATTTAATATTCCTATTTTAATTTTTATTTTTAGCATGTCTGACTAGAAAAAAAAAGGAGAGTGGGAATGAATGATTTAGGGTTAGAGTACCGGTGTTCATGGTTTGGCCGAAACCGGTTAAATCGGATTAATTTTGCCGGTTTGAAATTTAATTTTCAAAAAACTGACGGTTTGAAAATTTGGTTTGGTTACGCTTTGGAGACTCAAATCGGCCGTATTTATATGTATCAATATATTATAATTAATTAATATAATTTGTAGTTCATTTGTTAAGTTTCTACTTTTTCATACAATTAACTCATGTTTAAATTTCTTGGCCAACATACTCTATTTATAGTTTTAATTATTTTTTTTTATCAAAAATCAACCAATATGTATTAATATTAAATATTATTATTTTATATAATTTATGTAAGATAAGTTAAGTATGCATTTTATTATTATAATTTTACACGTCTATTTCGATTTTACATTAAATTATAAATATAAAATTTTTAAAACTAAAATTACATTATTATAAGTAGTAACAAACAATAGAAATCAATTAATTTGTATTTATGCTCTAGTTTTCTACAAATTATAGTAGATTGTTGAAAGTTGAAACATATTTAATTTCAAACCATCAAACCGGCCGGACCAAACCGTTTTTATACGGTTTGGCCGGTTTGGTTTAAAAAAATTTCAAACCGTACCTATTCGTTTGACCAAGATTTTTCTTCCAAATCGGCCAAACCGGACCGCGAACACCCCTAAGTTAGAGTAGAGTGAATGTGAAATAAAAGGAGTTATCCTGTCTTTTATGATATAGCATATGTTCAATAAATAATAATAATAATCTCAATAAAACTATATTTATGTCAACATTTCATCTTCAATATTAATTCATTTTATTTATCATTTTTTTAATAATACAACTATAATTGATTTTGTTATGTTAATTAACCAATTTTTTGCTTCAAACAATCAAGTTTTCTATGTTGATAGACCAATTTATAAAAATAGACCCATTTTTTTATTTACAATGAAAATCAATTAATTTACACAATGTGTGAAATCAATTAATTTACACAATGTGAGACAATTTCATAGGACCAATGGTGGATCCATGATTTTTTTAGGAGTGTTGAACTAGATTTCATGTAAAAAAAATTTAGGTATAATTGAAAGATTTTTTTGACTTGTCTTTATCTTAAGCTTCTTCCTACCCTTTTTCTTTTTCAGCTCTATTTTTTTGGGCAAAAATTTGTGTTAGGCACGCCTAAACAGTTTATGCGGATTTTATCCATACTCAAATGAGTTCACTCATCCTAAATAGAATTTATTAATCCCCAATTAGGGTATATTAGATAAGTTTAGTTTGGGTTAATGGATAAAATCCGGCTAAACCATTTAGGCGCGCCTAATCTGAGATCTTCCCATTTTTAAAATTTTTTTTTCCCATAAGGAAGCTAACTTTATAAAAATTTGGGATTAACACAATATTAAAATTTAAAAAATTCAGTTAGGAAGGCTGGAGACTGGAGCCCTCACCTTAAGCTTCTTCATACCCTATTTCTTTTTCATTTTCCGTCGATAAAGAAGCTAACTTATAAAAATTTCAGATTAACACAATATTAAAATAAAATAAAATAAAATCGATTAGAAAGGCTGGAGTTCCTTCAGCACATGTGCATGGGCCGGTGCATAGGAGAAATTCCCATATAATTATAGTGTAATAATTATTAAATGTAATTTGTAAAAATATATTTTGGTGGTAAAAGAATTAAAAAAAAAAGTGGGGTCAAAAGTGGTAATTCATGAAAAAAGTGGGAAATTAGTAAAGCAGAAAGGGATATGATGAGAGTGGAGTGGCGATGAACTCATCCTTCCAATAATTAATCATTTCTTCCTTCCAAAACAAACAAAAATGCTTGATTCCATCACTCACTAATCTTGCCCCGATCACATGTTCGCCACCATCACCACCACTTGTATAAATTCCACATCTCTTTCTTCTTCAACTCCCATTTCCAGATTCCCATTCTCCTCCTCGCCCATCCAAGGAGCTTCACAGACGCTGCGTTGCTCCTATTCGCTATTCAGTGAGTGTGGACCATGGGATGTGCCAAATCTTGGCCAAGTTTGAATTTTTCCGTAGTCCCATTGTCTATCAAGTGTAGTTGATTGTCTGCTCTTGTGGGATTTTCATTTTCAGTCACATATTAGTTGACTTTCACTTTGTATTGATTCCGTTTCTGTTTAGTTTACATGGTTTCTGATTTAGGCTTTGATTGCTCGTGCTGGATGAGTATGTCTCTATCTGTTTGCTGACTGATGATCTGCGCCTAGATTCTTTTGAAGCCTTTTTAGTGAGTTTAATTCCTGCAGAAAATTGAACTGCTGTCTACTTGAATAGAAACTAGTAAAAGCTTGGTCTATGTGAAAAGTTCTTGAATATTATAGCTCTGTCCATTTTTCAGTTACCTTCGGTATGTAGTTGAATATCAGACTTCATTGCTAGGGTCAAATTGGGAGTAAATTGAATATTATACCTCTGTCCAACTCAACTTTACAAAATCGGCTTGTAAGAAGATTGATAACTCTATTATAAGGTTGCTCATGCCGTTGTCACCGTCAATGTAGGACATTTAACCTATCCTAGTAACTAAATTTTAAAGATGGTATCATTATTGACATCTCAAGTAGGTTTAGGCTTTTCCTCCTTGTATTTTTTGAGAAATATCTATTTTCTTGATTTTAAATTTGGATTAGGATTTGTAGAGCATGTTCTTTACAGCAAGTGAATAGCTGTTGACATAATGTGCATCTTAATGTATTTTCTGGTGCTCTTTACCTGTTTTTCTCCTTGCATGATTATATCAAGTAATTTGTTGTTGTGCTTGGCCCTTCCAGATATGGATAATGGTGTGTGTCCAAGTTTGTTTCCACTGCACCGGTGCAAAACCATCCACCTGGTTGGTATCTCTATTTTGCTACTTAAAGTTGCTAACTTCATTCAGAGAAAATTTGAATATGCTGCATCTGTGGTTTGAAGGACACTCGAGGTTGTCTTCTATCTTGGATTTTGCCAAAATTTCGAAGGCTTTGTGGTCTCATTAAACCATATATTTAGGTGAGGCATGCTCAGGGAATCCACAATGTAGATGGAGATAAGAACTATAAAGCTTACATGTCACCGGAATTTTTTGATGCGCAGCTTACTCAATTGGGCTGGCAACAGGTTGGAAAGCAGCCACCAGCTTAATCACTCACAATGTCCTTGTTTTAACTTGTGAATTGTGTGGTGCCTGACCTTTAGCTCTACTATCAGGTTGACAACCTGCGCAAGCATGTCCATTCAAGTGGTCTCATCAAGAAAATCAACGTGGTCATTACGTCTCCATTGTTAAGGTAAGATTTCTGGTGCGAACCATACTCAATCATCTTAAATGATGCAATCTACAAACTTACTTCCAGAGTTGGTTGTTGTCCCACTAAAATATCATCAGTTCAGAAGAATGACACAATGACCAGGGATCCCTTATTAATAAGAGATACCACAAAATTGTGCATTATTGCATTTTCATTATGCCTACATTTTCATACTACCTTGACGACAGCATAAATTGTGCGTTAGCTACTTCGGTATGAGACATCGAGCACTGTGTCACGTAACTGATTGATGACTGAGTATTGTGTAGAGAAAAGTGACATAACTTCATTCCTCATCTGTCATTGTATATAAGGATCTGTGTCTATTAATGTGCGTAGTCCTTTTCAACCCCAGTCAGTCAAGCCTCATATGCACATATAAACAGTATGGAATATAAAAGCCTTTCTAATTAATTGTGCTTTACATGATGAACTGAATTCATAGGACCATCCAAACAGCTGTTGGAGTATTTGGTGGCGAGGGCTATACCGATAGGATGGATATTTTACCACTAATGGTGGCAAATGCTGGAAACAGTGACCGTTCTGCAATTTCAAGCCTTGATTGTCCACCTATTATTGCAGTTGAACTCTGTCGAGAACATCTGGTACGTTTACTAATGCAACAGGTTTGCTTTATGCTGATTCTATTTTTCTATGTCCATGGTGTAGCAATGGTACCTAGGAATACATATTTGATGCAATTGCTTGCAAATATCTAGCAAAACACTAAAACTTCTGAAAAACTTACTTTTCAATGTTTTCATCCATGTGCGTTCTAAGTAGACCTTTAACTTTAGATGGAATGAGGATAAGAAAAGTGTACATGAGTCGAGGCACATACTACTTTCTTGAATTTAGCTTACAGAGAGCCTCCTCACGCGAAACTACTTTCAGGGAGTTCATCCTTGTGATAGGAGGAGAAGCATTAGTGAATATCAATGCCTATTTCCAGCTGTCGATTTTTCACTGGTAAGTTGTGTAATTACTGAACATGCCTGAGTTGCGTAGTCCTACTTTAAATATTTTGGGATTGAGAGAATATCCCAGTAACTATCTTGATTTTCATACAGATAGAAAGTGATGATGATGTCTTATGGAAGGCTGATGTCAGAGAGACTAAGGAGGAACTTGCAGCTAGGGGAATGAACTTCATGAACTGGTGACTAATTCTTTACTAAAATTTTATAATCTAACCTTATCAAGGGTAAATCATCAATACAGAGGCTGGCATAGAAGTTTGATTAAAATCTAAATTTCTTTTCCAAGTTAATTGCATTATTTGTTACCCTGTTTTAGCTTAAGAAAAAGGTCAAAGAGGATATATCTTTTTACATTCTCAAAAATCTCTTGATCTTTTAGAGACTCCTTGCCTTTATTCTGGTTTTGCTATCTCCCTATTGTACATATTTTGTGTGTTTCACAGTTTCACTTCCCCCAAATAATAATAAATAAATAAATTGTTTGTTGATTGTTCTAGAGTCAAGTGATGTGGAGTATTATTTATTGTATTGTTACACAGGCTATTCACACGGAAGGAGAAGGAAATAGCAATAGTTACACACAGTGGGTTCTTGTTCCACACACTTGCTGCGTTTGCCAATGACTGTCACCCTCTTGTGAAGAAAGAAGTTTGTAGTCAGTAAGTTTATGAGAAAACTCATTATGCATTTCCAGTACAAGCTTACACTATAGAAAACGAGCCGGCTTCGATAATAATGGATCCTTCCAATCCAAAGAACTTGAACACATTTCTCATGATAAAGGGAATTTTCTGCAATTCAGTCATGCTTTGTTTGCATTTGCACTGATTCTCTCTTTGTCCCCTTGCTTATGCAGTTTCGCTAACTGTGAGCTTCGTTCCATGGTCATCGTTGACAGAGGGTAAAACGTCAGAACTCCATATGTGGCTTAAAATTGATTATGATTCTTATGTATATTGACATGGTTTTCTACAATTTTGGTAGCATGATTGCATCAGATTGTTCATCAACTAATTATCCTGGAAAGATCCCATCTGGCCTTGATTTGCCTAGTGATGCTGCTGAGCATGAGAAAGGCTCAACCAACTCTTTGCACAGGTAAAAAAATGGAGAAGTCCCAATTAAGCATGTGGAATTCTGGTAAGTAGCCATTACACCTAGGCTGTCGGTCGCGACGCGCATGGTTCACAAAGGCTATGGGGACATTGTTGGTGGAATTTGATATTTAGGACTATGAACTATCATGCTTTTCTAAAACACTTTGTTTAGATATTCACACTACCATGACACAGTTTCTCAACCCTATTTTATGGTATTTGCCTACACCATGTGTGGGGAATTTATCTTGTTACGTGTTTTGTGTTTGAACTTTGAAGCCATCCATACATTTTTCACAAACTCCTCGATGCAAGTTCATTCATAAAAAGACTAGAAAATATTCATAACAGAAAGTAACAGACTTACTGTAAGAAGAACTTGGTTTCGAACAAACAGGAATTAGTAGTGATGAGTGAAATGCACGAGATGATGGTTTATGTTTCAGTTCCCCTTCAGCATGTCGTAGTATTGCAGCGGTTTTTTCTTCGGTGAGCCGCAAAGTCCCTGTCAAAATGGACTGATCATAATCAAAATAATTGATCGATTTGTGTTAATCGATCGAATGTGTTGTTTTTACACCGAGAATCCATTGATTTATGAATTGTCTCCCAAAATAAGATTTGGTAATATCTAAGAATCCATTGAAATTTGTCATGAAAAATGTGGTTCTGAGTTGGATTAACGAACCTCTAGAGCAGCAGCGAGACGTAATAGCGTAGCTTCACACCAGGGGCGGCCAATGAATTGTAGCCCAATTGGAAGGCCTTGCTTGTCATACCCAACCTGAGTTCAATATCACAACCAAACAAAACATTGCATTCAAAACTCCACTAAGTGTTCGTTCCACTTACTAAATTGGCAAAAACTTGAATAAAACTGTTTTTTTTAAAAGATGGATTTAATTGATCGATTCTCATTTTGATACCATGAGAACCTACCGATTTTCATGAGAAACAACCAAATTGTGATGAAAATCGACCAATTTATATTCAAACAAACAATCGATTTCTAGAAGAAAAAATAGGAATTGACATATTCTTGTATTTTTACAATGAGTTCGACCGATTTTTATTCGGTCACATTCGAGATAAGGTCTTCTCAACTAATTTTAGCTGTAAAAATGAGAATCAAATTTCTTACCGGGATCTGTATTGCAGGAAAACCCAGAAGATTTGGCGCAACGACAAAGCGCATTAGATTTCCTGAGAGGAAAGGAGAGATACGCTTATGGAAAACATGGATGATGGATCAATTCCCAACAATGCAAAACACTAAATATCCACTTAAATCATATATACATAATTATAGTGGGAATCCGTTATTCGAATATTCATCTTTTTATACTAACTATAAAATGTGCATATGTAATATTAACCTCAAATTCAAAATGAAAACATATTCAAATAAATATATTCTGGTTTTTAAAACCAGCAACACTAAACATCAAATCAACTCAAAGTATACTGAAAATTCAATTTTAGATTTTTGCATAATTCCCATTTCATCGCATGAAAAAGACAGCTTCTCCATTTGGATGTGATGGAAATTATCTTCAAACAAATGACAAAAGAAAATCAACTAACCAGTGACTTGCATATCTGTCTCCCCCAAACTAAGTGCAGCTGGAGGTATAACAGGTGCGGTCATCCTGAAGAAATATCACACGCTTTGTTGAAAGAGATTGTTTGAGAGATTAATCTTGTTTCCAGTAGATGCCACATATTCAAATGCCTTTAGCTTTCGAGTGCAGCACGCACACATGCATTATATGTGAGAATATTTTTCAATGTCTCTCAAGTTAGTTCATCATACCCGGTAGTAGGAGTCACAATGACATCCACCTCTTTGAAGATCTCTGTATGGTAGTACATGAGCCTCCTCCTGCGAGACAAAAAGTGAAACTGAAATTTTTTAATACGGGTTAAGAATGCTGATTAAATAGCAAAAATGGATTTTCACTTGTACATAATCAGAGTAAATATAGTAGAAGCATAGGCTTAACTAGTTGTCTAGCTGTTTGGACATTCCAACGCTGATAATATATACTGACAAGCAATTAACAGATAAATTTATAACTATCATAATGTTAAAATAGTTAATGGCTAAGCTTGATGCTAAATTCATCGGGAACAAGAGTTATCACTTCAAATAGAAGCAGAGACGAGGATAAGGATGATAAGCCTATCTGAAACTGCAAAATCTAGAGTTTTTATGATTCAAAGATTTAACTAAATTACAGATCACTTGACAAGATTGATTCTTAAAACTTACTTAAGGGAGCAAAACCAAAAGCTCAGTTATCATTTTTGCTACTGTTTGATAATCTCAGAATTTAAACTAGAATAGTAAATAATAAAAATATCTACACAATTAATTAGTCTAGTTCAATTTTGATATTTGAAAAAAAAAAAATCAGACCTAACTCAAACTCTTTTCACATTTGGTTTGATTCCATTCATTCTGACTATTACATACTGCAAAGTGATGCTTCAGTACCGCAACTCATATACACGTGAATCTTTGGCAGGCATATTCATAGTTGATTCAGGGAAATATAACAGATTTTTGGAAATGAGAGCCTTTTTAACATAACCCAAGTGCTCATAAATCAAGAATTAATTCACTAACCTCAGACATTGAGCAGCAACATAATCTGAAGCTGAAAATGAATGGAAAAGTGCAAAGTTCGTCCGCGTGTCAAGTGAGAACTCTGTCTTTCTTCTGAATAAGAGTAGATATTAATAAAATCATCAACACATTGATTTTATCAATCTATATAGATGCTCTTCAAAAACCTAATGTAATTAAGTATAGACCACAAGGTAAAAGAGCATACCCCTCTTCATAATAAGGATTCAATCCACAAGCAGCTTCAGCTCCAATCGAAACGACATGAGCAGTGTTCATCTCGTGAAGCTCGGGGATGACTATCTCGACCATCTTTTGCATAAAGGTTACGGAATTTAAAGCATAGAAATGTTGATTTCTAATCTTTCTTCTAGTTATGACCTAGAAGACAATTCTTACAAAAGCACAAAATTATCAATAAAGCATGGAAATATACCTTGCATCCATGATTCTCTAATAAACGATTGAGAACATCTTCACACTTATCAGATATTTCAGTAGAGAATACATCATTAAACCACTGCAGGAAAGATATCATATGGTTATTTGCTATTCAAGAGTGAAGAGACAAAAACATCCATGATAGAGGTGGTGAGTGGTCACCTCAGTATACTTCCCCAATCTCAATGATCCAAGAACATGTGTATTTTCTTGTGAAGTTAAATCAGGCAAACAAGGAAGAGACTGCAAAGAGACAAAAGGCAATTTACTATCTTATCTTTGGGATCTGCAATTCCACGAGATGAGTTCCCACTGTAATAAACTAGAGATTACATAACAATCATGATATGTGCAATAAATTATATAACCAACACATGGAACTACAATTATTAGAGATTTTGGAAAAAATACTATCATAGCTACAAGTTTAAGTGGGACTTGAAACTCGAAGAAGTAATATATTTCAGGAGATTACACGTTTTAAAGCAATCTTATCAGCAGTTGAGGATCCTAGAATCGCTGCATACCTGAAACACAGTCAGTAGGTAAATTGGTGAATCTTCTTCTGAGAGATTCAATCATTAAATACATATTAAAATTCATCATTAAGCTAGAAAAACTGATGCTTAAAATGAAAATAAAATGGCAAGAATACAATGATTCGCATTAAGAAACATATAGGCAAGGTTCCAGCTTTGTTTGATAAAGGACCAGACCAGGGTGACATAAGTGAATGGCAGGGGTGCTACATATAGTCATCACATACAACAAGCAAATTCTATGCGCTTCAGCATATACTTTTGTTAAGGTGTACATATGATCTAGTCTAAGACTGCTAGAAATAATAAATAAGTTTAAATTGGAAGTAACAGAAAATAATTAAGAAATGCACATGAAGATGGTAAAATACATAATTTCTATTATCCAAAGCATGGGTTCTCACACTAGTATTGCATCTTCAACATTTGACGTGATTGGACCAATAATCTCTACTGTCCCGGAATCACATATTGAACTGCAAGTAAGAAAGATGGAAAAACAGTAAACAAACCGAATAGTGCTAAGAAGTTAACCCCAAAACATAGCAATAAAAGAATTAGCTCCTCTAGTTGCCTATTTGCGCATGCAATGCTCAAATAACATTTGTTTTTTTAGTCGCTACACGAAATTGTTACATTAACATGCTAGCAGAATGAAAAATGTCAACCTTACGATCAACTGTGATTGAATGGTTCCATTGACCTACAATAAACACTCATGTGCATTTACAAGAACTCTCATAAGACTAAGTGACATTATTTTGACATGTGATGTTAAAGGCAGTTTCAAATTCGGCTCTAGAACGTGAAATGCAATAATATTCTTATAAATGATTAAACACCATGGTAAATTTAAAAAAGGGCTGGTTCTTTTAGCAGAAATTGGTAAAAGAGAATAAGAAAATTCAAAATCTTGCCCACTCATGGCAGTCCTTCCATATGTGGATTTCAGTCCCACTATTCCGCACAGAGAGGATGGAATACGAACTGAACCTGTATTATGATAAGCATATTACTATTGCAATAATATAGTGAGCAGTCTTGCCGTACAAGTAAGAAATATCATAAAATTCACAACCTCCCCCGTCCGTTCCTAAAGCTGCTGAACATAATCCAGTAGCAACAATTGCTGCAGGTCCTGAAGATGATCCTCCAGTATATCTTTCAGGGGCATGCGGGTTTCTTGCAGTTCTGCATGTAGAGTCAAGTTTATATTAATATGTACACATTAATGGTTGATATCCTTCTCAGCCTCAATCAAAGAGAAAGTGAGGAATTGTAACAATAGAAGGATCATCTATGATAGCATCTTACATTGATTTCCCTGCTAGATTACAGAAATGGTAATGTTATTAAGATCAATTATATTTTATTAAGACAAACTAGCAACAAATACATCAGAAGTTAACAGACCTTCACTTGCAAGAACATAAACATAAATGAATGTGACAGTTAAAGCTGAAATTCACTTCTACAGGTAGATCACTTAAAAGAGAAGTGAAATCTCAGTGTCTCACTGTGCTGCAAAACTTTACATTATCTCTTGTATAAAAGCATGTGAATTTATCACATCATGTCTAGTTATGTATAAGGCTTAAGAAACTCCATACGGGAATGAGAAAATATCCACAAATGGATGCCTCAAACGTAATCTCGATTGACAATGAATATCATAATAAGGGCATGCTTAAATTTTCCTATATTTTATGATTTTTAAAACATAGAAAAGCCGCCTAAATACCACAGTAAATCTCGCAAACAAAAGAGTCATTATGAAATCAGTATTTTAATAAAATAACTAAGCAGAAGGATAATTTAGAAAAAAGGATTGTGCTTGAAGTTCCGATCACATAGGTTCACATACATAGAGCAGATTTCGATGCGAAAGATTTACTTTTTCCATCACATTCAAAGTTAAGAAATTATTAACCTATGGAAAACTCAGCAAATTTCAGATTTGGGTAACTTTTTGGCAAAATTGCTATACTGTATGCAACATACCCATAATTTGGATTATTTCCTGTTGTACCCAGACCCAATTCATGCATATTTGCCTTTCCAACTAAGATAGCACCGCAGCTACGTAACCTTCCGACACATGCTGCATCCTCTTCAACAGGACGAACCTCATGGAGGAAGGTTGTTCCACCTTTTCATCATGAAACATTCAAAAATATTTAATCGCTGACAAGGATGATTGATTTAGTAAACTATATTAATTACCTTTAGATGGATGAGGAAAGCAATCAATATCATCCTTGATTGCCATAAAAATCCCATCCAGGATCGATACCGGGCATCCTGAATGACATGTTTGTATAAGTGTGTATCTTGAGTGAACATTGTAATAGGATGTACGCGGATGCATAACTAAAGAAACATGACATATAGAAAGCAGAAAGGTATGTACCTTCCTCAAACCTTCTAGTGGAGGCTGCAGCCTGCTCTCTCACCAGTTCAGGATCAAAAGAAATTAACAACGGTGATGGAGGTTTCTTATAGTTAAACTCTTCAATTGCCGCAATAAAACGCTCTGCAACCTAAATAATGGAAAATTCTGTCAAGGGATTAATTAAAACTGAAAAGCGGTAGAGTTGTCACTTTATATTATATCAGCTTACTATCGAAGGAGTAGTAAGTTTAGATCTGTATGCATATGCATAATCTCTAATCTTCCAATAGCGGAAAGGTGAAGAAGAATCAGCGCTCAAACTCTTGGCAGGATCATAATAAGGAAGACTCTTTAGAGCTAATTCAACTCTTTCTTCAGGCTTCCCATCCTCATCTAAAGGAACAACTCCTGACTCTGGTTCTGCATTAGAGTATGATAACAGTTAAATATATGGAAATTAGAGATGATATAAACATATGCTCTCAGCCTAAAGTTTAAATAACACGTACAACCCCCTTCTTGATTATTGTTAGAGAGAGAGAGTTTTCAGAATGCAAGTTTCTGTTTCCTGCTTTACATCATCATAATTTACGCAACATTAATAATTGTAAACGATACAAAGCATAAAGTCGACAAATAAATTGTTTTGATTTCTTTCTTTTTCAACTGGTGGAGATCAATGTTGGACAGAAAAAGCTGTTCATTGGGCAACCAGTACATTCCTTCACTATAGAGAAAGGGGAAACAGAGATAGATTAAAATTCATTCCACACACATGCTCAGCTCAATCGTTGAACTATGGAAGAACAGAATCATTCGACTAATTCTCTCTTCTTTTTATTCAAAGTGCCAGAAACTCACAATCTCAATCCAGGAAATTCTTTTTCACTAAAAATTTGTAGAGATACTAGAATAGACGGATGGAGGATCATGAACATAAACCTTGAGGTGGAAATTCAGGTTTAAACATTGGAGCCTCAGGTATCACGGTGTTCCTCAGCATCTGTTAACAAATTGCAAATAACTCAAATAATACTCTCCAAACTGAAAACTCAATGGAGTAAATCTTTTTTTTTTTTTTTTCAAAGAGAGCTGCTCACCTCCACCATCCTATTCTTCTTTTTCAAATGCGAAAGGATCAAGGAACCAAAAACAGGCGCTTCGAGCAATTTCACGAACAGCTTGAGTCGAATTCCAGTCAAATGCGGCGCTGCGGTCACAAAATTCCATCATTCATTCGAGAGAGAAAGAGAAATCAAACATTGAGCGAACCTTCAATTTCTTCGTACTGGTACATGGCGGCAGCCATGTCAACTTCATCCACCGGTAACATCACCTTCTTCTTCACCATCTTCAGACAAAAAAAATTGAGAGAAATATCGAAATTGGAGGTCCGATCATGGAGCGATATTCAGATTAAGTAGGCGTTGGTGAAGTAGGAATGAAGTAGGAATGGTGGTTGGCTGCAATGTACAATTAGTTGGGAATCGGAGACGGCTGATGACGTCGGAAGAGAGTGCATCGGTTTCATAGTAATTTCCCCCTCCGCTCCCACAGAATCCATGAAAAATGTCAAAATCTCGACCTAGAATCAATCGATCATATGCCATTATTCTCTGTATTACGCTTGAATCCGAAACATATATTCAACTTCAAATTATACAATATCAACGGATACTTATTCTGTCCATGAATGCGGTCGCCGCTCGCGGCTCGCCTAGTAGTGTTCAAAACAAGAAATAGCACTCCATTTAGGCGGAAAAATGTCGCAGAAAATCTCATTAATGTCAAAATTAATAATTTCATTGAACAATTAATTTTACTACAATTCACACATGAACACGAAGTAGAATAGGAGTTTTAAAGATAGTTTAATAGTCAATTTATGACCCGAAAGATTAATTGTCAATTCAGGACCTGAAAGATCACAAAAAATTTCAATTCAGAACAAAGATCATACAATTCTCAATCCAGGACCTCAATAACAAGTCATGGATTGAGAATTGTTTGATCTTTCGGGTCCTGAATTGACAAATCATCTTTCGGGTCCTGGATTGACAATTTAACTATCTTTTAGATCCTTGATCGACAATTAAATATTTTTATCATTAATGGACATATTAATAAAGATAGTTAAGTGATTAATTTGAGGGATTAGTAGGGAGGCAATTAATTGATGAGCATGTTCTTGGAGATATAGTCGGCGCCAACGGTGTGAATCCCAAACGGTCACTCAACCATTTACAAACCACAGCACTTGGTTAATTTTTATTTAATAAAAATGAATCTGCATACTTTTGAGTTTTGATTGCTCATAGCTGAAATAAAAAAATATTACTTATTGAGAAATAATCATATTTTCTTTAAACATAAAATATATAACAATGAAAAATAATATATTTTTTAGATAGTACTAAATCAAATCAAACAATATCAACATAAACAATAATATAAATAAGATTCATTTTATAATAATTTGGTAGTGAATATCAATACACCATCCAAATCCAATTCAATTCATTTAATAATTATTTTTGGGTGTTGCTAAATGGCCATAATTTTGTTGGCCATAAATTGGCCATAATGTATTCATTGATCTAATTAATGTTAAATCTAATGCAGAAATACTATATTACCCTTAATATAATTTACTAAAAAAACGCTTGGCCTACTATTTCACCCTCACACAACAAAGGAAAAAAAGTTTTTTCAATAATAATTAAATATATACAAAATAAAAATTTTCAATAGTAATTAAATATATACAAAGGATATTAATTAATTTAAATAGATATAGTTTCACCTCTACAGAATACCAAAACAATCTATAATATCATAATTTATTTGTAGTAATATTTTTTTATAAAAAAAATAGTTTATTCTGCTAATTAATAGAACATAAATGGCATAATTGCAAAATAAATATCTTGATTGCATCATTGCATAAAATAAATATTCTATAAAAATTATAAAATATCAAATCTAAAATACAATGTCAAGATTTTATTATTAGAAATCCTATTAAATCACATAACAAATTATCCATCAATATTTTATTTTTATCCTCTATTTATTGATCAAAATAAAGAAGTATAATTACATTTTATATTATAGTGTTCAATTGAAATTAGAGATGAATATTTAATATTTCAATTAATAATTATATATGTTGATTCCGAGATCAGAGTGTATGTAGTGTGCAGCGAAAATTTTAAGATCTAAACTTGCGCTCATAAATTTGTGGTTCTCGGCCAATTTGTGTTTCTGAAAACTCTTTGTCTACGAGCAGTGAATTCTTTGTTCAGTTCGAATATAGTACAACACTAAAATGTATTTAGTTTTAAAAGTCTTGCATAAATATACGAAAGCAGTAAAAACCAAGAGCATCAAAGAATTTTGTCCCATTTTTTTTTTCTTTGGGGAAATATATTCTAAATTTTCATTTTATTATGTTAAGATTCATAGAATATTATTATTCTTTGTAGTCATCCTTATTTTGGTTATTGTGTGGTGGTTAATGAGGTGATTTGATGAAAGTTTTATGAAAATTTTTAAAAATAACATCCAACAATTTTTGTTGAGACTATGTATAATATTTATATAATTTTGAAAAATTATTTTAGAAAAATATTAGATTCACAATTATCATTAATTACAAAATATATATTATTTTTTATCAATTTGATGCAAAAATTAACATTGGGGGCCATCAGTATAAATCAAAGAATTGAGTTAAGAAAAAAATAATTTGTAACAAGCGATTAAACAGAAAAAATGGAAAAATATGAGAAAGAAAAAGAAAAAGTGAAAATCTCATATTAAATAATATAAGGGTAATCTTGTAAAAAAATTATAGCATTTAATACACTTTAACAATTTACTAAGCATTTATCTTATAAAATTACTAAGATGTCCCTATGTGGCTAGCCATATTACGGCTAAATAGCATTATCCATTATTTTTATCCGATTAAAACCGAACACAAAATTTCCATGTTACAATCGCATTGATCTACTAAACTTTGACATGTCTCGGAAATTGTCAATTTATAATCCAATTGAATAAATTATAAGCTGGTCACATAGTTTCAATGTAATTTAAACACAAAAACTCTCAGTTGAATACCTCTACTAAGAAAAATTCAATCGATCAACCAATATGTTGAGCCACCCACAACAAAAATATATATTTACTATGTAAATTTTAGAACATGATAGATATCTTTATGACTAGCATGTTTAAGAGCGAAATTTAATTCAATGATTAAACATTTTGTTACTCCCTCCGTTTCGATTATATAGTCCAGATTACTATTTTAGGGTGTTTCAATTATATAGTCCAATTTCTGTATTTGGTATTATTTTTACATGGTCATTTACTATTACATCCCTGAATAATCTTGGAAAATTAGAATATTAAATGTAATATTATGAAAACGAGAGGTTAATTAATGCTTTAAATAAGGGTAATGTTGGAAGTTTGTTTAAATATTAAATAATTTTTGACAACCGTGCAAGATTAAATTGGACTATATAATCAGAACGGAGGGAGTATTAACTAATTAATCACGAACTAACCTCTTTTTTCATTAAAATTGTGTACCCAATTCAAAAAAGTTACAAAACCCGCATTTAGGAGCGGGGATTCGTCAAGTTCCCAATGATTTGTGACTACTCATATTTAATTAGTAATCAATTAATCCACCCATGGTTTCAAATGCAATTATGCCTACCAAATTTGATTTAATAATTGCAGACGCGACAGGCCCTAACTGTAGTTACAATCTTTCGTGCAACCTTGGAATAAAATAATGTGGTTGGGTTGTTCATTTTATTGATTTGACTTCATTTTCTAATCTTATAAATTGAATACAATGATTTTTTTAATGAAATTGTTTGATCAACCACATCAAACTAAAATAGAAGTTTTTCTTGTGTTTCGACTTTATGGATGGTGTCCTAGGTTTGATTTTGTTGAATCGATTGTCGAACTCGAGCAAATTTATGGACAAACTCGAGTCTCTAAGTTCGATAAGCTTCAATAGAACTTGATCTTCAATGATGGTGGAACACTCAATAAAATATCGTTATAAGATAGAGGATTTAATATGCTTTTTAATCACCGAATTAAATCATCTACTTTTTAATACTCCACTTAGTACTCTATTTTTGTTTTTTAATAATTGTTATTGCAAGAATCAAAACTAAATATAATACACATATAATATGATTGGCTTTATGAACAAAAAAATAAATAAAAAGAAATTATGATTATGAGTTACTATTCTAATTGGGTAGGATTCACTTTAGGGGTGAGCAAAATCGAACCGAACCGTAAACCGGTGGTTTCGGTTCGGTTTATATATTAATTTTGGTTCGGTTCGGTCTGGATCTTTCGAAACTGTTAAATTCAGTTCGGTTCGATTTTAATCGAAATATGGCGGTTCGGTTCAGTTTGGGTGGTTCGGTTTGAGCGATTTGGATATGAATTTGTAGATTTGAACTTAGATTTGAATTGTTATTTATGAACTTGTGTATTTGGATTTATGAGTTAGACTTGTTTGTTGAACTTGTGGGATTGTATTTGGTGTATTTGGACTTTTAATGAATGTTGGAACACAGAAATGTATGTTTTAATTCAAGCATTTTGAAAAATAGGTGGAAAAGTGCGGTTTGGTTCGGTTTGATGCCGAACCAAAACCGCCCATTCGGTTCGATGCAGTTTACATAATCCTAGCAGTGCGGTTCGATTTGGTTTTTTAGGATTTACGGTTTGACGGTTTGGGCGGTATGGTTCGGTTTTCAGACCGAACCGACCGTTGCTCACCCTAGGATTAACTCTATAGTTGATTTGATAATCTAAATTATAATAAATTATAGTATAAAGATTCAAATTGTGCATATTAACTAAAATATATATTCCTCAAATTATCAGTTTTGTTTTAGATTTATGATAGGAACAAGACGCCAGAAAGTTGATGAAACTCACTAGACGACAGTGATTATTTACAAAATACTATAGTTTCATAAAATCTTATTATCGAACTTTTGCTAGTGTCATAAATTAGAAATAAATCCAATAACTTAGTATATATCTTAAACAAAACCTACTATGATTTAACATATATTTAGTAATATGTATAATTTACAATACATTTGAACAAATTACAATAATTAATATTTATTTGATACTTTACACTACATTCTAATTATTATAAAATGTTAAATAAAATTTAATAATTTCGGGCACAAAAATGGGAGCAAAGAGGATGTGAGGTTTGCTTCAAAATTTATCCATCTTAGTTATCTAACTAATCCTACATTTCCTTCACCACTGCCACGTCACCAAATATATAATGGTGGTTTTATTTAGAGGTCAAAATTTATCTAGCCACTTTTGATAACTTGTTAAGTTATCTAGCCACATGTATAAAAATACATGTTTTTTAGCCACTTTGCCAATGATTGGAGAGAGAAATTGAATTTTAAAATCTTGTAGCATTAATTATTTTTGGATTTATTATCCATTACCCCACCAACTACCCCACCACCTACCCCACTCCCCCCTTTCTCTCTCTCATCCCGTCGAACAGCCACCACCGACGCACGCCATTTTTTCCGATTCAAAGCTTCAAATCGCCGGATTTCGCACGCTCAACCCGGAAAAAAATCCACATTACGTCTACGTGATGTCTGGAGAAGAAGAAAACCCGAACCAAGTAAGTTAAATCCCATTATTTCGCGATTTTTGGCTCGTTTTTTAGCGCGATTTTTACCTTGAATTTTTCTTTGATTTTTCGCAATTTTTCGTCGAATACATGTTTTATTATGTGTATGAAGTTGATTAAATTCATATTTCGTCGATTTATATGCTTTAACATGACTAGAAATACTTTAGGAATGGATTTTTGCTGTAGAACTGTAAAAATACGAACAGACTGCGCGCCCTAGGAGGGAGATGACGAGATCTCGACTAGGGATGTCGAGATCTCGATATCGATATCGAGATCTCGACATCCCTAGTCGAGATCTCGTCATCAATTTTTAAAAATCGGAATTTTATTTTGGCGGGATCTCGACATTGATCTCGATTTTCATATCGAGATCTCGATATCTAAATCGAGATTAATGTCGAGATCTCGATTTTTTTTCCAAAAAATTCTGATTTTTATTCTTTTAATTTTTCTTTTATTTACATATTGTATTTTATTTAATTGCAGGTTTGGGAGTGGATCAGGCCCAGTTTGCATGGCAAAGTCCCGCGGTCGATGAATTTTTACGACCGGGACATTCTTGAGGATATTCGGGTTCGTTTGTTGAGCTTTGGAGAGGAGAGTTTGGAATTATTTAGGGAAGGACCGTTCGGTCATTTTCTGAGTTTTCGGTGGAAGAAGAGCACGATACGTGCTACGTGGGCACTGATCACCCACGAGATTGAGGTGGAGGGAGCGGAGAATGAGCTGTGGTTTCGTGTTGGTGAAACCAACATTAGATTTGGCGCTGATGAGTTCTGTTTGATGACCGGGCTGCGGTTCGGAGATTCGGATTTTGACCCTACTGGAGTTCATATTTTGCCGGAGGATGGTTGTTTATATTCTCACTACACTACCCTTCCTTCTTTTGACCAGTTGCATGTTGATTTTATGAGAACCGAGCTGAGTTTGAGCGATTCTGCTGATGATTACGTGAAGATCGCTGAGATTCTATTTTTCTACCGTATGCTGATGTGCCACGATGGGAAGCGACACGTAGACCCCTGGATTTATGCATTGGTGGAGAGACGTCATCAGTGGAGGGCATTCCCTTGGGGCTCGTGGTCCTTCAGTATTTTGCTGTATCAGATGTCTGTCGTGATCAGATCATCAAAGACAGAGAAGGTGCCTTTAGTGCATGTATATGTCCCTTTTTGGGTGTTGGAGGTAATTCTTAGTAATTTTTTTTATTTATTTAATTTTTAATTTATAAAAGACTAGAATTGTAAATTATTTGCATTATTGTGCAGACATGGTCGTACGAGGTGATCCCTGATCTGGCAGCGTTAGTTGCGAAGCGCATTGAGCCAGAGGAGGGTCAGGAGACTACGCCTCGATGCCTGTTGTGGAGACCTGTTTATATTAGGGACTCCAACTTCACCACTTTTTTCAGACATGAGGTAATTATTGTTTACAGTTTTTAATACTTATATTATAATTTAAGTATTATTTGATTTATTTCATTTATGTTTCTTTTCAGCATGCTTGCAGTACTACACTGCAGCCGACAGATGATGAGGCCGGTTCTGAGAGTTGGCTCAGCTTGAGGAATGCTGAGAACCCGTTGATTCGGAGATTTATACCTTATAGGGGCTTCAAGCCCCGACGATCAGCCTCTCAGCCTCTCAGCCATCTGCTAGTACCTCAAGGAGGGTTCCGGAGCAGCCGGAGTCGCCGCCACATGAGCAGCCGGAGTCGCCGCCACATGAGCAGCCATCACCTCAGCCCCGTCCCTCGCCGCCGCTGCAGCAGTCGCCGCTACAAACCCATGGCCAGAGTTCGAAATGGGGAGTGGTGGTGGTTTTGAGGTTCCAGTCCGCTCTTCTTTCGAGCCTACTCATTTTTCTCCTCGGCGACGGGCTAAGAAGCGCCCGCGACGTTCCGCATCTGCAGAGCCTCGAGAGGTACTTGTGTTTAAATTTGTTTGATATTTATCTGATTATATTTTACTTATATATTTATATTATCTTTTCAGACTGGACAGCCTCCATGGTACGAGTGGTACGGAATGTCCACGGACGACATGGTGCGATTTGCAGTGCCATTGGCTGGTCAGCTCGTGCAGCCACTGGCAGATACACTTCTTCCACCACTGAGAGCAGGGCTCGTGCAGCCACTAGCAGATTACATGATTGCTCCAGTGGCCGATCGCATGATTGATCCAGCGGTGCAGCGAGATATTCCACTACTATCGCAGCAGCTTATACATCCATTAGCGAATCTGATCATTGATCCAGTGGCACAGCGGGTTATTAAGCCATTGGCAGAGACGATGATTGATCCGGTGGCTCAGCGACTTATTGGGCCAGTCGCAGATAGACTGATGGTGCCGGTAGCTGATCGTGTGAGTCAGAATATTGTGGAGCCGGTGTCTGCCAGGGTTACTCATAGGTTGAAGGTCTTCTTACTGGACCTCGCAGATACACTTCTCTGCCGCCCTCGCCGTAGCGAGAGATGGGCCCCACCGTATCCTCCTTATTCTAGAGGTACTTGTGTTTAATTTGATTTATATTTGACTATATTTTACTTATATATTTATATTATCTTTTCAGATCCGACCGCCTCGCAGCCCGTTTGCCCCACCACCTCATCGACCGCGGGCCCCACCACCTCATTTACTGCGGGCCCCACCGCCTCTCAACCCGTTGGCCCCACCGCCTCGCAGTCCGTTGGCCCCACCACCTCGCAGTCCGTTGGCCCCACCACCTCATCGACTGCGGGGCCCACCACCTCAGTCGCTGCAGGCCCCACCGCCTCATTCTCTGCTGGCCGCACCGCACCCTTTCGTGTTCCTGCTGCGAAGATGATGACAGAATATCTGTCTTTCATGGATGATATCACGCAACAAGTCAGGGTGCCTGGGGAGGGAATGGTTATAAGTAGGGAGCTATATTTCCGGCCACTTAATGACCCGCAGGAGGATATTACAGAAGATGTAAGTGCATAACTATTAGTTGTGAATTTTTATATTATCTGCTTTATTTTAATTTTTTTTTTTGTGATATCAGCTTTTGCAGATCTTCATGCGTATGACACGAGACATGGTTGTCAGAGCTGACAGCAGCCTACTTGAGGACGGTGTTGACCCGGACAGCACTATCATATTAGACCCCTCTTTCTTTGTAAGTAATGAATGTTGAAAATTTTTTTTATTCTTTAATTTTCATTTCATATTATAATGTATATTATGTGCAGGACCGTATCTTGCTAAAATGGGATAAAGTCCCAAAGAAAAAACGAGGAAAGACTGTTGATAATTACGATTGGTGGGAGGCCCATGATGATCTAGTGAAAGCTGTCCAGGGTTGTGGTGGAATGTCTGGCTTTAGGAGTTGGTACAAGGCCAAACATGTAAGTGACATATTTTCATATTAAATTGTTCTATTAGTTTTCATGTTAACTTTAATTGTGTTGATTTGTATTTTAGGTGATCGGGATTGTCCATCTCTACGATCACTGGGTCACTGTACGGATTGATCTTCATAGCTGGACCGTTGAGTTATATGACTCACTTCTCCACGCTTTAAATGATCCATCTGACCCAGTTCTCTATCTGAAGCGGGACAAGGAACTCCGACCACTTCTTGTATTACTCCCCCGTGTCCTTGAAACTGCCGGGTACTGGGACATGGTCGATCCTCCTCGTGTAAGAATCCTTGGTAATTTTTCTCTGTCCAAGGATTTTACTGAGATGCCCATGCAGGTAGATTCACATAGTTGTGGAGTATACTGTATAATTTTTGTTGATAGGTTACTACTTAGAAGGAGGAGAGCTCCAGTTAGTGACCTTACTTATGAGTTTACAGTTCATTATAGGCAGCTTGTAGGTGCTAGGATTGTAAGTTGGTGTAGAGAAATAGAAGCTCGAGAAGCTGAACAGTTGTAGTACTATTTTCTATTGTTATTATTAATATTGAATTCGCATTTTGGTTTATTTTGTGATTGATATGAATTTGGATTTTGGTGTATTTAAGCTGAACAGGATTAAATGGTTTATTTTCTATTGTTATTATTAATATTTAAGCTGTATAATGTTTTAATTTAAGATTAATTTAAGCTGTATAATTAATTATGCATTTCGAGATGAAATAGGAGATTTCGAGATCTCGATTTGATTTCGAGATCTCGAAATCTCCTATTTCATCTCGAAATGCGTAATTAGGTAATTAATTTTAATTAATCTTAAATTAAAACATTATACAGTTTAAACATACATTACTTAACATTTATTTAACACTTTAAAGTTCATTTAACATAAGACATTATACATTTGAATCTATGCATGCAAAAGATGTTTCTATTTGAAATGTTCATACATTATTCATGTTTGAATAGGATGAAGTAGAAGTAGTATAATACAAATCAAACATCTTTGTAATGAATGAATTTTTGCAAGTTTCTTTGTTATCTAATCTATATTTCCTTAAATGAGTGTTATATGAGTTGATTATCCTCGAAAATTAGTGAATTAAACATCCAATTAGACAATAATCCAGAAAATCGAGATCTCGAAATTGATTTCGAGACATGTCGAGACAACAAATTGAATTTGTCTCGACTCAAACCCTACAAATCGCGAAATGGGGTATCATGATTTTGAAAATGACCAAGTCGAGATCTCGATTTCAAATCGAGATCTCGATTTCAAATCGAGATCTCGATTGGATGATGAGATCTCGACTTCGTCATTTTCAAATCACGATATTCCCATTTAAATAAAATCCAAAATATATTTCAAATGACAGAAAATTGAATGCGAATATTATTAGACAATATGTCTAAAATATTAGACAATTTGGTACACATTTTGATACACATTTTGACGTAGGAAAAATCCTCTTCCATTTAAGGAGATAGCATTGCCGGGGGGTTCCCGTGCCCATTTTGTGCTTGCATGAGATGTTGCAGCAGCTCACTTACTGCTATAAGCTTTCATCTCTTTCCCGTTTCTACAAACAATGAAGCTAATATCTTGCCCCATTTGTAGTTTCGGGAATCTGGAACAAGGACCGAGCTAGTGAAGGAGACGTTGTATTTGCTCCTCGTCCTTGATGTCTTTTCCTGATGAAGGACTTTTTCCTACATGTGACGTAGGAAAAATCCTCTTCCGGACTGTTTGACGTAGAAAAAATCCTCTTCCATTTGAGCAAGTGCCTTTATTCTTGAGTAAAATATGAAAAAATCATCATCTTCTATTTGAGCAAGTGCACGTATGAGGGGAATAAAGAGGAAGAACATATTTTGAATGGAATAGAGTTTGAGTAAATTCCTCCACCCTTAAATAGAAGTTAAATTTAGAAAAAAAAAATTGTTTTAAAAAAATAAATTATTGTGCAGAGTAGTTCACGTGAAAGTTGTTCTATAATGTAGTCAAATTGAGAATCTTTGCAGTGAAAGTTGTTCAGTGATGTGATAAGTCGAAAATGGGGGTATTCACGTGAAAGTTATTCAATTATTGCCTTGATTCAATTATTGGAGTTCAATATGTCGAGATCTCGACATCATGATTTCGAGATCTCGATATGATGTCGAGATCTCGAAATCGTCATGCCGAGATCTCGACATATTGAACTCCAAATCACGATATTCCATTTCAATTTTGTAAAATCCACCTGAATTCGTATACAAACCAAAACACCAAAACAGATCAAATAAGAACTCAAAAAATCGTCCAAATATCACCACAATTAATATAAACAAATTTCCATTAACAACAACTGATCAATTCGTCATAAATGCGCAAACAAAAATAAAGCAAGTACCACTACTCACTCATATGGTCAACTCTCTCCGGACATTTTCTTTTTGTATGCCCCGTCTGCTGACAGATACTACATGTCTTTGCCCGTCGCCTACGTGGCCCGTCTTGGGGTGGAGGATTGTTCAAATCCACCTCACCAATGGCAATATAAGCAGTGCAGGCACGTGAGTTGTGACCGGATTGTCGACACCTCCTACATACTTGAGATCTGCGCGTGGTCGAACTCTCAGCACCAGAACGTGCTCTACTCATCCTCGGACGGCCAGCCTGTCGAACTACTATCGGTGGTCTCACAACATAGGATGTTACCTCCGATGGGAGTACCCAATCCGATGGATGCGGCACAGTCATAATGGTGTGATGATATGTCTGTAGCAGAGTGAATTGCTTGTAGTAGTGTGGCACGTACTCTGATATCGGCTGCGAAATATATCTGACAATCGAAAAATAAGACACACATGTTATAATAATATTTATTAAGATATTTGCAATAATGAAAGTTCGAATTAACATATTACCTGAGGGCGGCAGCCGCATGACAACATGGAATCAGATCGAGATCAAACTGACGACACTCACACGTTCTGTGCTCTAAGTCGACACTGTAACTTCTCTGTTGCCCTTCCACCTTGTATATGTGTGGCATGGTGGTGCCTCTGACTACAAGCTGTCGCCCATATTCGGACGACTCTGTTAATTTCGTCATAGCTACGTGTGTCAGAGCATGATCTCTAGACCGTGCAGCCGCTCGTCGCTCGTCAAACCATCGCTCAACCATCGCTCTGTAAGTCTCAAGAAGGGCACATATAGGTAATCGCCTTGCCCATAACAAACGAGAGTTGAGGGATTCGGCTGCATTGGACGTCATGAAGCTGAATCGGGTACCAGGGCACTGAGATCTCGACCAACGGTGGACTCCTATATCCAGAAGCCTCTTGTAAGCTCCTTCTTTGCTCAGAATCTCCAAAGTAGACATGTGCTTTTGAAATGCATCGTGCCTATAACAGTAGGCTGCATCTCGTAAAACAGCACCAACTTGCGGACCGTACCTCGACATGTTATTCGCCAAGTGGTAATAGCAAATAGCATGCGTAGCATTCGGAAATGCTAACTCAACTGCATTTTTTATGCTCTTGTGCTGATCACTGACAATGATCAGTCATTCGCGATCCCCGAAGCACACATGCAAGCGATGCATGAACCACATCCACGACTCATCATCCTCTATGGGTCCAATCCCGATAGCAAGGGGAAATAATTGTTCATTGCCGTCTTTCGTCACCGCAACAAACAACATTCCCTTATTCTTGCCCTTCAGATGCGTGCCATCTACAACAATCACTGGGCGCATGAAGCTGTGAAATGCATCGATGCAAGGAGCAAGCGCCAGAAACATGTGCTTGAACAAACTCTCCGAAGAAGTGGATATATCATACATCGTGCCTGGGTTACGAGACTGTAGCATGTGTAAGTAGCCCGGCAGCATCGCATAAGACTTCTCCCACTCGCCGAATATCATTGCAATGGCTATGTTTCTTGCCCGCAGGGCAAAACTGTAATCAATCTTGATGCCGAATTGAATCAACAATTCAGACATCATCTCCTTCGGCTTTAGAATAGCGTCCTCCGCCGCCAACTTACTGGAGAAATACTTACCCAACACTCTTGCGGGCACTCTGAGGGGAGCAACACGATCAATATCCGTCTGGCAGCTGTGCATCAGATCACACTTGAATACTCTCCAAACAGTTCCAGATTGTCTTGCACGCAGCATAAAAGGACAACCATTCCCATGCTTGCATCTGTAGTTGAGCCGAGTAGTGCTGGACCTCTCTGTAGAGTACTCCAATCGGTGATGCAAGTGATGCAGTCCTACAGCAAGGTCAAGTTCATCCTTGCTGCTAAATGTCGCTCCAATGCACAGCTGAGTCGGGGCCCAATCTGCGGGAATAATCCACTCCAAACGCTCAGGAGCATCAACCTCTATTAAAGGAAGCACCCAACTCCTTACTTCCTGATCATGTCGAGCTGCAGCCACGGACAGACTCAAGTTATTGTTAGATAGTCCGTACTGATCCATTCGCCCAGGAGCTAGAATCCATCTAGAAAAATCACTGACCAAGGACTCAAACAACCGACTCCGCCCCTCCTCCTCGTCCCTCTCCTCCTCGCTTGCCTCCTCCTCCTCATCATCATCATCATCACAATAATCATCATCATCATCATCTGTAGATTCCGCCTCATACTCATCTACGAAATCATCAGCTAATGAGATGCTAGGACCACCCATTCGTGTTGATCGCTGTGATTGTGACTGAGGTGCCTGAAATCCGGACTGATTTTGCTTCAATTTGGTGACCACATATATAATTGGATCAATGCTATTTTCATATAGCATCCGCATAATATCTTCGTCGGTCTTCAGTCCAGCCTTGACATGCCTCGAGCCCCCAGATATACTGCTCATGTAAAACAAGCAGTAGCTAGTACTGAGGAGATCACAGTGCATGATCTCGTGAATCTCGGACAAAATGGTATTGTAGGAGATCCGTTCACGTCTCAAACAAATCAATTGCTCGTCTCCGCCCATATACTCGGATCTGTCCCAAGCCCCACCATGACGTATGATGAAACGTTGATACGACATCTGTGATAAATGAAACGAAAATATTAAAAAAAAATCAGGAGCATTTTCCAGCAGACAATTCGAGATCTCGATAATAATATCGAGATATCGGAATTTAATTAAAATTCATTGAGATCTCGTGATAAATCGAGATCTCGAGATGACGTCGAGATCTCGATATGGTGAAATCAAGATCTCGACATCATCTCGAGATCTCGATTTATCACGAAATCGCAATTTTCCTGGGTTTCTCCCTAAGTTCTCTGCGTATTTTTTTACGAACAACAGTCCTAAAATCGCGATATTTTCTAAAAAACTAAGATATACAAGTCGATACTAAGATATGCATGTCGATTTTGAACACATAACAACATTATAACGCAGAAAACGAATCGAAAGTAAGAAAAAATGGTTGAAATCAACATACCTTCGATTTTTCTCTCTCTAAACCCTCTCAACAATCTTCAAATAATTTTTAAAATGTTTGCTTCCTCGTACAACCGAAAATATTTGTTTGTAAAAGGTTGTAATAAATTTACAACTACCTTGGTAGTTCAAATTAATTGTTCCCTCAAAAAAAAAAAAAAAAGTTCAAATTAATTGTTCAAAATTAAATAAATGAATAAATAAATGAAATAATGAATATTTCCGAAAATGGAAACAACTTTAATAAAGTAAATTTTGTCTTGTAGCTGAAAATGGAAGAGAGAAAAAGACAAAAGTACAAAGTGGATAGAAAACTTATATTTTTATCCTTGTGCTATAAAACATACCCACTTATTCAAAGTGGCTAGTTGTATCCATTCCCACTTTTATTTAATAAGCTAACTTGAAGCCCATTCTCACTCGGAACGGATGGACTCTTAAGACTATTGACAACACAAATCTCTCCCCCCTCTCTCTCTCCCCAAATCTCACTCTGTACTCTCCCCCAATCGCTAACGTGCGCCCATGGACAACTACTCCTACAACTCCTCCTACGCCGAATCCGCCGGCTCCTCGCCGCGCTCTCGCGAGATCGAGTTCGAGAATCCGCCGCTGTGGGAGGATTCGCAGGGAAATCACCCTCCGCCGAATTATAAGGTCAAGTTTATGTGCAGCTACGGCGGGAAGATTCATCCGCGGCCGCACGATAACCAGCTGTCGTACATCGGCGGCGAGACGAAGATCCTCTCCGTTGATCGTAACATCAAATTCGCCTCTCTGTTCGCCAAGCTCATCACGCTCTGCGATTGCGAGAATATCTCGCTTAAATACCAGCTGCCTGGTGAGGATCTGGACGCTTTGATTTCGGTGACCAACGACGATGATTTGGAGCACATGATGCACGAGTACGAGCGCTTGTATCGAAATACCCCCAAGCCAGCGAGGCTCAGGCTTTTCGTTTTCCCCACGCTGAGTCAGAGCCTCAGTTCCTCCACTCGTAGCTTTGGCTCCGATGACGTCAAGTCGGAGAAGGAGAGGTTTGTTGATGCGTTGAATTCTGCGGCTACTATCACCGCGCCGCCGCGGACGGCATCTCCTGCAGCTCCACACCCGCAGCCAGTGGCTAGCAACGTGGATTTCCTGTTTGGATTGGAGAAAGCTAATGCAATGGCGGCCGCGCAACCGCCAGTTCAGCAACCGATGGTGGGGAGAGCTCCGGGGGTGGACGACCCAATCTATGTCCCCGGTCCAGACGAGAGGTCTATAGGGTTGGATCCGATTCAGAAGCACATTCAGGATCTGCAGAGAATGAGGCTCGAGGAGCAGCAGGGAATCTACAGAAGAGAAAACGACAATAACCTCGCTGGAGGATTCGCCGTCGGTGAGTACTACAAGGTGCCCGAGAAAACTCCCTCGCCAATCATTCCCAGCGGCGTTCCTCACTGGCCTGAAAGGCAGGTTCAAGGAGGCATATTCCCGGCGAGCAGCGTCAACAACGAACAGCCAATTTACATGATCCAAACACCGGCAGGTGCTTACCACGCGCCGATGGTAAGGCAGATGGCCGGAGCTCCGGCGCAAGGATACTACATGGCTCAGAGGATGCCGTCGGAGCAGCAGATGTACAATATGAATATGATGCCGCAGCCTATGGTATCGGCTGCGCAGCAGCAGACGGCGGCGGGATACCCCGAGGGTTTCGGGATGGTGAGGCCAGTGGTGGCGGAAGCAGGGTACGCACAGGTGGCGTACGACGTAGGGACGGGGAGACAGGTGATCTACACAACGCCAGGCGGCCAGGGGCCGTAATGGGGGCGGCGGCGCCGTATAGCGCCGGTGATATGCGAACAGCTGGATCATTCAATCATGAGGGAAAGGGTATCTCCAAAGTCACGCAAACGCAGGCTTCTTTGTGAGTTTGATTGCGATGGTGCTCAATGATCAATAGCAATAATTTTGCTACAATAATCTATAATATCTCATATCATGGAATTTTAATTTTATTTTATTGGTTTATTTCTAATATATGTTTCTATCTCTTTTTCGTACACTAAACTCAGGATTTACTTGCTAAATAAAAAAATAACGTGAAGATAAAATGTATAATTAACTATTTTAAAAGGAAATAAATAATACCCAGAGGGTGGCCCATCGTTGCAGGATTTTATCTTCTTGTTTTTTATTTTCTATGGGAACTTGTGCTGGACTTTTTGTTGGATGCTTTGCAAGTTTTTTTTTTTTTTTCCGACTACCATAACACAATTCTTTAAATAATGGAGTAGTTTTAAAAACTTTCAATTTAAGATATGATATATTGAGGTCTTTAAATTGAAAAATGTATAATTTTTAAATTCTAAATTGAGATCTTTTATGTTATGCTCACCCGCAAACCTTTTCCTTTCTTCATTGTTACTTTTTTAACTGAGTTGTCTGCACAAAAATTACGCCCAATTAGCCTATATATTCCAATAAACAACTCAAGGTGGCTGAGTGGTAGGAAAGAATAAGTAATTAATATTGCAAGCTATTTAGTGGATTTTGTGGTTTCTTACAAAAGTAAAATCCAAAACCGATGGAATTATTATTCGGCTATATTTAATCATTTTTAAATATTAGTAAAAAATTAAGATAGTTTAAAAAATGTATATGCTGCGCATGAGATGTGAGTAATGAATGCAGGTGGAATTTAGAGTTTAGAGAGACAAAGCAAGATTGAGTCCACGTCGATGCCCCATCCTTTCCACCTGCTCATTTGGATTTATCTCATGCACGCCCTGCCCCCACATTTTCATTATTTCCAACTCAAATAAACAATTCATTTTTCATTGATTAACTCACATTTTTCATTGATTTAACCCATATAGTACTATATAAGATTTAATATAAGTTCAGCTATATGACTTGAGTCTTACTATCTACTAACTTTTTTTATAACAATATTTTGTTATAATCTCGAGCACATCAATTTTTAGTGATATTAATATTAGGAATAATGTTCCTTTCATATTGTATATTTTGTTGTGTCAAATAAATTACCAGTTAGTATGTCTCTAGTTTAGATTAATTTAAATTTATAGTGTCCTGTGTTAGGAATTATCAAGTTGCGACGAAATGATTGGCGAGTTTGTTTGGAGGTTGTTGGCTAAAATGCTTATACCAACAAGGGTATTTACATTTGAATGTAACTCACTAACATGTCATCACTAGATGGTGTCCATCAACAAGATGCTTGCCAACAAAGTGTCACCAATAAGGGCGATGCCCAAATCAGTTATTAGAGACAAGCAATCCAAGACAAACATAAACTTTCCAAGCCAGTCTTTAAGAAATGAGATCTATAAATCTGCGATCTTTATGGCTTATTTGTCCAAAGAATCTACCAGCAAATATTCATCGGACTGACTCGGAGCCATTCTGACTAAAGCTTACTGAGTCCACCTGCTCTGACAGCAAATGACGCAAATGAATAGAAGTTGCTTTCAAGGAGAAGGTTGCCAGAATTGTTTTTACGAAAGCTACCGAAACTCTGTGAAATTTCATACTTAAGCATTCTAAGCTTTCAGGCTGTCATTCAGCTTATTTTTGTGTGTCATCTTTGGACATGAGATTCTTTGCGTCTAACAAGAGCTATCTACTTAGTTTTCTTACTTTCTAAGTAAGGAAGCATCTTGGAGTTGCCACTTCTCCGGTTATAACTATTATAGGTGTTTACCAACAACCAGCACATTCTAGGGAAAACTCAAATTTCCACGGCCAGCTGAAGGCTGTGTTGTGTGCCCACACTCCAGATCTAAAGAAGTAAAAACAAACAAGGACTAGGCGAGTACGCTAGTGGACTGGCAGACGCGGGCATCTACCAACTAGTAATAGATTGTGCAACACTTTGTAAACTAACACTTAGTATTTTCGAGACTGCGAGTCTGAAGAGAGGATGTATGATATTTTTGTCTGAGCCTCTATATTGAAGTAAAGGCTTAAATGGACTTGTCCAGACCCATTAAGAAGGTCCAAAATTCCAGCCCAAGCTCCTAGACTAGCTCAAGCAAGTCAAAAGTATTGTGCAACTCTAAAGGAGTTGCGCAGGTGCAACACCTTATGTCGACCTCAAGTAGGAGCAATATGCAACAACTAAAAGAAGCTGGTCAGCAGCCGATACGAATCCATCCGAGCTGCTACTTGAAGAAGGTCTCTAAGAGAGATCAATTCCAGTTGGTCTTATGTACAAATTCAATTGATCACTTCAAGGAGGTCATTCCCAGCAAGTCGAAAGAGCATATATCCAAAGAAGGTCACCAAAGAATACCTCCTCAAGTAAGTCATCGAGTGCTCCTTCTAAAAGTAGGTCGTTTAAAGGTGGTCTCTGGATAAGGTCATTGAGTTCACAGTTGGCGGATAAGGGAGAGCAGTTGCGATAAAGTCGACAGTAGTTGCAGCAACTCCTATCTTCGCGGAAGCAGCTCCAACCACCCCTAAAATCATGGAGAATGTGGCTACTAAGGTTTAGAACGTTAGGGGACTTGTATTTAACCCCCTTATGATCTATAAATAGAGGGGATTTACATCATCTTACTATGTATTCACTTTTGCACACATAAACGCTTATTTGTTTAGTTGAGACTCTGTTGTAGTAGCTGCTCGACCTGTTACAGTTCACTGCTCCAGCTCCTGCTCACCAACTCCTTCTTTTATCTCGACGTGCTATAGTTCAGTGTGCACCTGTTTTATTGATTAATAAACTGTCATTTGCCTCCTTTATTTACTTTTCAAATTTTATTTAATTTTTATACTTGTTATTTTCGTATCGTTTCATGATATTTCTTCTTTGTTCCTTGGGCTACGTATCCGTACGAAATCGAACCTCAACACTCTAAAATCATTTTCGTCTTTTATTGCTTTCTTTAAGATTTTTACATTGAGTTTAAAAATCAACACCTCAAGTATTGAAATATATTTGCTGAAATGACCGAGTAACTTTTCTCGCTAAGTAACCAGTTTTTCTATTACCCAAGCCGGTGCTAGAACAACCAGCTTAGAGAGTGCTTGTTTGTTTAAATTTTTCGCTGCTTATCACGTACTTAGATTTCAGACCAATTATTAATTTAACCTGAAATTCATGGATAGGTCCGTTCAAACAGAGCCCAAAAAAATGAGTTAAGATTGAATTTTCTTAAACTGAAAAATATTTTGGCCGATGACCTAAATAGGTTAGACTATCCTCATCAGTGACTTGTTGTGACCCAACTACTTAATAAAATATTAATTTTTCTTTCATAAATTTATATAACCTACAACCTAATAAAATTTAACTAGCATCAGTGACCCAACTCAACCTAATTTAAATTAATAAAATATTAATTTTTCTCTTTCAACATAATATAAAAACAAGAAATATTTAAAAATCATACAATTGAAGTTTGTAATTATATCAAGTAAATTGTTGTTATACAAAAAAAGTTCATAATTTACTTAATAAATTAAAATCACGAAAATTAAAAAAAAGATAAATTAATAAAACACACAAAATCTTAAATTATGAGTTGTAAAACACATAAATCTTATGAATTTTGATAGATACTATTTATAATAATTATTTCAATATATAAAATATAAATTATTTATAAAAATAATAGATGACACGTGTGGATTTATAGTGGAGAGAGTGTGGATTTGCAGTGGAGAGAAAGGGGTTGTCAGAAGTCTGCAGAAAAGCTGAGTTATGCATAATTTATTATTTTTCTTTTTTTTATTTGTTAAAGTTTTTTGTTTTTTCTTGTGACCCAGGCAAAATGTCACCACTGCGCATAGCCTTAGAGCCCGAATGACGGATTGACCAATTACCCAATTAATTTTGTTACTAATATATTCTATCATAAATAAATTAATAAAACATACTTCTAATATTTAAAATTATATAATTGTTTTTACCTCAAATAGTTTCTAATAAATGATCCAATTCTTAAAAGTTATTTAATCATAAAATTAAGTATTATTAAAATAAGGAAATAATATATTTTTAAAATTTAAATTGATAAGTTTATGAAATTTGATATGTATCTTGAATTTTTTAGGAGAAAGAATAAATATTTCATACACTTTTCTAAAAATAATATAAGATTTCATAAAAATATTAAAAATAAAAAGTACTCTTTTTGTCCCGTTGAAGTACTCCCACTTCCCATTTTTGTTTGTCCCATAAATTAGTCCCACTTTTCTAAAATGACAAACATTTTCACACACCAATAAAATATTAATTCCACTACACTCACAAAAGGGACTACTTATAAGTAGAGGTGTAATCGAACCGAGTCGAGTCGAGTAGTGCCGTGCTCAAGTTTAATTCGTTTAGTTTCGAGACGAGCTTCGAGCTTTTTTATTGAATACTTTGATGTTCACGAACGTTATCGAGCCTAAACGAACTTTCTAAATTTAGAATATATTTAAGATTTTCATTATTATTTTGAAGAAAAGGTTATTTATTCCAAAAAAAATATCATATTCATTCTCAAATTCTAAATTTTTTTCATTATTAGATAGATTTATCATTATTGTTACTCTTAAATCATAAAAATACTATTTTTATAAAAGTAATTATTTTATATTTCTTACAAATTTTGGCTAACGAGCCTACTCACGAGCCGAATACTATGATGCTCAAGTTTGGTTTCATTTAATAAACGAGCTTTACTAAACGAACTCGAACGAGCTTTTATCGAGTTGAGATCCGAGTAACTCACGGACAGTTTGGTTCATTTACACCCCACTTATAAAGGACGGAGGGAGTAATTCAAAAATTCGTTGGTCCAACTAGTTCGTCCGAAAATTGAAGGATAAACTTAAGGTCGAGATTCTTCCATCCAAAAATATTTCAACCTGCAGATTCAACCCAAATTAAATAGATAGACCCAAAATTCAATAGATTAGTCCGAATAACATCACTATCAATTTCTACAACATTCGCCATCAACAAACATTAGTAGTCCTGCGCTGCCGACAAGGTTTTAATATGAAACCAACCTTTCTAGACATTTCCTTTCGCATCTTCACCAGAACTTTCCATATCATCCAAGAAAAGAATTTGATTCATTATTCCCACAACTTAATCTCATTCCAGTTAGATGCCTATATACATGTATATATATATGTATGTATTTAGAGAGAGAGAGAGAGACCTAAAACCAGTTGATTAAATCATAATAGTGTTGGAAATGAACGAGCCACCAAAATATGCCTACCCCTATCCAGCTCAAGGTAAGTTATTAAGTTGCAAGAATCTTTGGGTTTTTGTCAAGATATATACAAAAGTGTTTGATCTTGGTGCAGGATACTATCAAGGGCCACCGGTGATGGCGCCGCCGGTGTACGCGGCGCCGCCGCCTAAGAGGCAGGATGGGTTCTTGGAAGGATGGTATGTATATATATATGTTTGTCAAAGTTTGAATGAATTTATGTATATGGAATTAGAGTTTGAGTTTTGATGATGCTGAATCTCTGTGGTGAAGCCTGGCTGCGCTGTGTTGCTGTTGCTTGATGGATGAATGTTGCGACCTGCTGTGGCTCTTGTAGGAATTAATCATCTCGATCCATCATCATTTTGAAATACTATATCTCATGCATATATATTTTGATTAATTTATGCTTATTTGTTTTCCTACCAAGATTTTGTACATCTAATTAAAACTCTGTTTTGGTTGTAGAATACATCTCTATCTCTATTGTGTCATTATGTGGATTTTTTTTTAATTAAATAAGGAGGAGTGTTCCCAATATTATTCGAATCCATAATTAATTAATTATAATTAAAATATGGAAAAATTATGAAAAATACCTTATAGTATTGGTCAACTATGAAAAATACTCTAATGTCTGTTTTTCCTTGAATTATACCATAATGTTTCATTTTGTCCTCTAAAAATACCCGCTAAAATATATCATAAAGTTTCTCATATTACTGAATTATATGATAATGTTTAATTTTGTCAATTAAAAATACACTACATTGCTAACGGTGTTAAAATCTTAATACAATATATGTCACATATATCCAAAAAAAGGAAATGTCACGTATTATTTAATGTATGATTCATCAAAATTTTAACATCATTAACGATTGAGAGTATTTTTAATAAATAAAATTAAATATTTTGATATAATTCAATGATAAGAGAAACATTGAGTATTTTTTATAGTTAAGAGTCTTTTTAATTGACAAAATGCAACATTCGAGTATAATTCAGCGAAGAGAAAATAATATGATATTTTCATATTTAACCAATACTTTAGATATTTTTCCATTAAAATATTTACTCCCTCCGTCCCGAGTTATTAGTCCCATTTGCTTTTGGCACAGTTACCAATGTTTGTGATGTTTGTGAGTGTAGTGAAATTAATATTTTATTGGTGTGAGAAGATTTTTTTCCATTTTAGGAAATAGGACTAATAAGTTAGGACGGACGAAAAAGGAATATGGGACTAATAACTCGGGACGGATGGAGTAGCTACTATGCTTTGAAATTGAAGATAAATCCTTTTATTTTAGCTCTAAAGCAATCTCATACATCAAATCTGCAAGGTTATTATTATTATTATTTTTTTTTTCTTCCGAATCTTCGAATCTCATGTAAAAACATAACTCGTTTGATCTAGTTCTAAGATTTTTGTAATACAACAACACTAACATATATTTCCCCAAAAAATCTTTGAAACTTGAGATTGACAAATAACATATATTGGAAAGATTCAAGAAATCTAAATGGAATATATTATATTTCTTTCATTGATACAAAATAATGAAAACATGAAACAAGAGCAAATTAAGAAGAGAGATATTTATACATGACCATCCTGTTGTTAGAATTCATTCAAGATTTGCATAATTCTACTACCTTAGGAAGTAAACATATACTGATAAGAATACAATAAACCTCAAACACAAATAATATGATCCTCACTAATAATCAAGAATTTGTTGTGTTAGAAATGTACTACGCATCAATAGCAAATGTAACACCAACACATTTGAACTCATTCTCACTTGCCTTTGACAAGAACAATATCTAAAATTTGCTTTTATAAAAGTAAAAGAAATTCAAAAAACAATATCTAAAATAGAGAAAACGATTAACGAATTCATTACAGAAAAATCTATTTAATTCTTTTTTAAATTGAAATAGTCTGCAATGAAGCTTATATATAAATAGAAAATTAATCGCTAAATCTAATCAAAGTATGAAAATAAATAAGCATAAACCAAAATAAAATTATTCTTAAGAAAAAAAAAATAAGTCAAAGCAAATTCAATCTAGAAACAAATTAATTCTTAAAATTTGGAACAATAATTAAGAAGTGGCCCACTCGCTACAAATTAAAATCCTAAATTTTTTTAACTAAACACCCCTTAAAATAGAGCAAAATCTAGAAAATAGTTAAGAATGATAATTAACCAAATCAAGTTGAGCATGATTAAATTTGAGCTAGAGCTTGAGCTCGACTCGTGTCGAGCTTGACACCTACTTGATATAATTAATTGAATAAGGCTCGTGAATTTATTGAATTGCGTAATATAAAATTCGAGTTCAACAATTGCTCGAGTATTAGTTCCAATTTGATTTGGTCAGTATCAAATTGATATTCCCTCCGTCCCGCTACAATAGGTCATTTTCATTTTGACACATTCACTACTACAAAAAAGCTAATAGACAACGCGGAAATCGCGTAGTCTATCGAAATTTTCCGCGTTGTCTATTTAAGTGTAGTCTATTGATGGACGCTAATAGACAACGCGAAAATTAGCGTCGTCTATTGACCTATAGACAACGCAAAAATTCGCGTCATCTATATGTCAATAGACGACGCGGAATTTCGCGTCGTCTATATATCAATAGACGACGCAGTATTCCGCGTTGTCTATTGATAAATAGACAACGCGAAAATTCGCGTCGTCTATTGCTTTTTTTTTCTTTTTTTTTTAATTTCGTAAATCCCCTGTTAAAATGTTAAAATAATTTTTATAAATGTAAAAAATGATTAAAAACAATAGAAACTAACAATTTAATAATTTTAACAATTAAATTAAAATTACATATATTTTGAAATAATGTAGTGTTAAAACTAACTTCAACTATACAAAATAATCTAAGTACATCAAAAATCTTATTCACATATGCCTCAAACTAATCCGTGGTCCAAAGCTTGCTGGTCAG
>JAPKLW010000356.1:360036-380041 GCA_026898455.1 Plectranthus barbatus
AATTTTATGTGGGATATATATTAACCCTATAAATAGGGACTAGGTCCACAATTCCTGACATAATAGTTTTCTCTCAAACCCATCATCTTCATTTTCGTCGCCAGCATCAGAGAGAAAAGATAGAAAGGCAGAAAGACGAGAGTAAAGAAGGATAAACAAAACAGTGACAGTCACCACCACCACCTGTTCCTGTGTGATAGAAAATATGTTGTTCGCCTTGAAGAATAATTTTATTGATGTACATATATATAGAGTTTACAAAATATGTATCAAACCCTAAAAAGAATAAAACCCTAGAAAGATATGCATGTATCTACAAAAGATATGCATGCAACCGTAAATATATATCTCTACTTTATCATTCCCCTCAAGCAAGACGTTGGCACCGGAAAGACTCGAACCTTGTCTCTAAAGTAGACAAACAACGATCGAGCAAGAGACTTTGTAAACACATCAGTAACTTGGCGATCAGAAGGAATGAAGTCAGTCGTCAACTTGTTTGCTAGAACTAGCTCGCGAACGAAGTGGAAGTCGATGTCGATGAGTTTTGCACGTTTGTGAGCCACAGGATTCTGAGTCATAAAGACTGAGCTTTTGTCGTCGCAATATAGGACAAGCGGGTGCAGAAGTGCGAAGTGTAATTCACTTAATAGAGATCGAATCCAGAGAACTTCAGCAGCAGTATAGGCAATAGCGCGATATTCAGATTCACAACTAGAGCGAGCGACGGTGGGTTGTTTCTTGGCACTCCAAGACACTAGATTTCCAGCCAAGAAAATAGCATAACCATTTGTAGAGCGACGTGTATCCGGACATCTTGCCCAATCAGCATCCGAATAAGCAATGAGATCACAAGGCGAGTGGCGAGAGAATGTGAGCCCGTGCGACAAGGTACCTTTAACGTATCGTAATATGCGTTTGACAGCCTGAAAGTGATCAACTGTCGGAGCATGGAGAAATTGACTTACATGATTCACTGCTAAAGTAATATCCGAACGAGTAATGGCGAGATACTGCAGCGCCCCGACAACCAAACGATAGCCAATAATATCAGTGTGAGGATCACCATCCGTTGTGAGAGCAAGACCAGCGGGGAGTGGTGTTGAGGTCGGTTTGGCATCGAGAAGATCAAACCAAGTGAGAATGTCCTTAGCGTATTTTGCCTAAGATAGACAGAAACCATCTTCCAGATAAGTGACTTCCAAACCGAGAAAATAGCTGAGACGTCTCATATCTTTAATAGCAAACTCGGAGTTCATGCGGGCGATGAAAGAGGAGATATACGAGTTGCTATTTCCAGTAAGTATAATGTCATCCACGTAAACTAATAGAAATAGCAGAGTGGTACCACGAGAGAAAATGAATAAGGAGGTGTCAGCACGACTACAAGAAAACCCGAAGGATACCAAGAAGTCACTTAGCCTTTGAAACCACGCACGTGGTGCCTGTTTAAGACCATATAAAGCTTTGGAGAGGCGACAAACATGATTAGGAAATAGAGAGTTGACAAAGCCAGACGGCTGCTCCATGTAGACCGGAGTGGATAGGATGTCGTTGAGAAAGGCATTTTTGACGTCCAGTTGGTGAAGAGGCCAACCCCGATGCACCGCAAGAGAGAGAATAATACGAACAGTAGCAGCTTTCACATTAGGACTAAAGTTATGAGAAAAGTCCAAACCCGGAATCTGAGAAAAACCTTGAGCAACAAGACGGGCTTTGTAACGTTCAATAGAGCCATCACATCGAAACTTTGTACGAAAAATCCATTTCGAACCCACTATATTGACATCTGGTGGTTTAGGTATGAGAGCCCACTTATTGTTTTCACGAAGAGCATTCATTTCCTCGCTCATAGCTGCAAGCCATTCAGGATGTTTTGCAGTCGATTTATACCCTTTAGGCTCGGATGAAGTGAGCAAGGCGGCATGAAGTGCAGTGGAAGCATAGTAAGCAAGATGTCTCGGTTTGAAAATACCTGTCTTTCCTCGTGTGACCATGGGATGGGCAGGTGGCTGAGCCGACGCAAGTGGTTCAGGCGGAGAGGGAAGGACAGGCGACGTTGGCTGCGACGGAGCATCAGACGTGTGATCAGGTGCTGAGGCAGATGGAGGGCACAGAGAGCACGACGTGTGCAAAATTTGTGCAGCAGGTGTCGGCAATACTGGAGGAGGTGGAGTCAAGGTGACGGCTTTTGGTTCCTGGAAGGTGGAAATATCGAGCTGAGATATAGGGGCTGAACTAGAAGAGTCAGCCATTGGAAATAACATATCATCAAACCGCGCATGGCGTGAACCATAGACGCGAGTCGTGGCCGGATCAAGGCATCGGAACCCCTTGTGCATCGAAGAGAAACCCATGAAGATACAAGGAGTGCTGCGCTGTGAGAACTTGTTTACTGCATAATCACGGATACACACGACAACCAAATGGGTGAAAGTGAGCATAATGAGGAATACACCCAAATAAAAGTTCAAAAGGAGACTTGCCGCCGAGAACCATCAATGGAATGCGATTAATAATGTATGTGGCCGTACCAAAGGCGTCAACCCAGTGTGTAAGAGATAGATGAGATTGAAAGAGTAAAGTGAGACCTGTTTCCGTGATATGTCGATGTTTACGCTCCGCACGACCATTCTGAGAAGGAGTGTATGGACAGGAGCGTTGATGGAGAATACCTTTAGAATTAAAGAAACCTTGTACATCAGTGTTAGTAAATTCGGTTCCTCCATCACTCTGAAAACGTTTAATGGAAGTAGAACATTGATTTTCAACCATAGCAGTAAACGATTTGAGAATAGTAAAGAAATACGATTTGCGCAGCAGTGGATAAAACCAAGTAAAACGACTATAGTCGTCAATGAAGACAGCATAATATCGAAATCCGGCAGCAGAAGTGACAGGACTTTGTCCCCACAAATCACAATGAATAAGATCCAAAACTTTTAAGCAATGTTTTTCATTAAGAGAAAAAGATAAGCGAGAACTCTTGCCAAGTTGACAAGATGAACAAATACTTGGTTTGGGTAAAATGGAGGAAACAACAATATGACCTTGCTTACATAATAAGGAAATCAAATCAAAGGAAGCATGCCCTAAACGACTATGCCATAACTCAAAAGATGCCCGTAAGTTATTTTTCTTTAGCTGCGATATGAAGGCGGGCTGGGCATGATTAAGCGTGTAAAGTCCAGCATTACGGCGCCCTCGTGTCAGAACCTCTCTTGTTAGACGATGCTGAATGGTGAAATGTCGGTCAGTAAACAAAACATCAATAGGAAAGTCAGAAGTTAGTTTGCTGACAGATAGAAGATTTTTCGTCAAAGAGGGAACCACCAGAACATCCAATAACTGAATAGATTTAGATAGACGAGATGAACCAATATGAGATATAGGGAGAGAAGCTTCATTACCCACAACAACGTTATCAGACCCGGAATAAAGTAGTGAGGAATAAAGAACACCGGAGTTAGGAGTTATGTGCGCAGAGGCTCCCGTGTCGAGGTACCAGTCTGATGAAGTCGGGGAGGAGATGGAACAATCAGCCTCAAACGCTTCAGCAAGGTTGGCGTCGGGCTGGTGAGAGGCAGACCAAGAATACCTATCGGGACAGAAGGTGGCATAGTGACCATCCTGGCGGCAACCCTGACAACGGGGCTTGTAAGATCCCCGACCGCGACCTCGTTTCCCAGAGTTGCGGCCGTTGTTATTGTTTGGAGCACCCTTGCTGTTGTTATTAGTTTGAGATCAACCAGCGGAAGAACCATAAGATTTTTGAGTGTAGAAGGCGGCGTTGGAGGCGGGTGCTGCTTCCATGGAATCTTGAAAGAGCGAGAAATTCTCGACTTTGGAGACAAGATCTCGGAAAGATGGAAGAACAGTCAGAGCCATCTGTGCGATGGAGAAGGAGGCGAACGCTGGTCCTAAACCACGGAGGAACCAATGCGCCTTGTCCGTGTCATCAACGGTCCTGCCGATAGTGGCGAATTGATCACACAGCGATTTGAAATCGCGTGCATAGTCGGTAACCGATCGCGAACCATGTTTGATGGATTGAAGTTCATCTTTGAGGCGGAGTTCACGGGTCTTCGATTTGTTGCTGAAAGCCGCATCCAAAGCCTGCCAAACAGCACGTGATGTTGAGCAACCAAGAACTTCGACCATGGCTTCTTCGGAGAGGGTGGAAAGGAGAAGATTAAGAAGGCGCTGATCTTGCAGGCGCCACGCCGTATAGGCCGGATTGGGCTGCCCCGGCAATGAGAGATGCGGCGGGTGGAGGCTTGGTTGAACCATTAATATATTTCATGAGATCTTGGCATGTGAAAAGGGGAACAATCTGCGAACGCCAAAGCAGGAAATTCGAGGAAGATAATTTGATAGTAATCATATGAATGATAGTAGATAGGGGAAGAATATCGTTGTCGGGTGCCATGGCTAAGAGAAGAATCCAATCGATCAATAAGAAATCGAAGGAAAAGGGGAGGGAGAAGAGAAGGGCGCCGTCGATCGAGAAGAATGGATCGACTAGGCTGATACCATGATAGAAAATATATTGTTCACCTTGAAGAATAATTTTATTGATGTACATATACATAGAGTTTACAAAATATGTATCAAACCCTAAAAAGAAATAAAACCCTAGAAACATATGCAAGATACAAAAAGATATGCATGTATCTACAAAAGATATGCATGCAACCGTAAATATATATCTATACTTTATCACCGTGCAAATTCTGGCCTCCACGAGCCATCACCGGCGACACCATTACAACCATCTTCTTCCTTGTTCTACAAGGATTTCGGAAATTACACCCACGTCTCGAGAGGTGAAGAGACGGGGAAGATATAAACCGAGAAAGATAGCTGGAAAGGGAGAAGAACCCCAGTTTTTGCTGTGCGACCACAACCTGAAACTACCCATTTTTTGGCCAGCTCAGGTCCAGACAGGACTCGATACTACAACCTGTTTGATTCCTCGATCTTCAAGGATTCCGGGAAGCTATTGCACGCCCCGTGAGGTGAAGTAACGAGAGAGTTGCAAGCCGAGAAAGGTAGGCCGTTGGTTTCAAAATTGTTATGGCTTTAAATTCGAAAATTCGTACTAATCCTAGGTTAATTGAAATTCAGTTGATAGATTTGTGTTCCTTGTGTTGTAGGGAGTTGATTGAGTGACTGCACCGCTATTTTAGTCGAGAAATTCGACCGTTCTTCGGAAGAGAAGTGAAGTTGGTGAGCTTCATATTTGATTTTTGTTCATCCATTTTGGTGATGTTTTTCTCGATTTCAAGCTTGATTTATGTTCTTTGATGTTGTTGGAACATGTGAATGTGTTGTTTTGATGTTGGTTGTGTCCGAAATGCAAGAAATAGCGAGTTGGAGGTTGTCTCGCAAAGCTGCCGGAGAAGATGAAGCATATCAACCTGAAGTAGATCAATATGAAAGTGTTTCTGGGTCGATATAGCCAGGCAGGAATGGGAAATTGTATTTTCTTAGCCTGTTTTGATTCGATTTGAGTTACTTTGGATTTCATGAGTTTAATACATGATTATATAAGCATGTTTAGGACCTTATTACATGTTGGTTTGTGAAATTAAATGTCAAAAGTGATTGATTCGGATTAAAGAAAACATGAAAGCATGTTGGGTTCAAAGTTGAATATAAGTTTGGATTTGTGAATTGTTTGTTTGGAGTTTGTCGAGTTAGATGTCTATCCTAGTTCTTCCATCCTAATTTGTTGTGTTCGATGTTTATTGAAGGTGGAAATAAGGAGGGAAGCTCATTCGCTCAGTTAACAAGAAAACATCTTATTTCATAAAGCTTAACACCAGATGGGAATTATTTCAGTATAAAATAAAATGTTTTCGAGCTTTGCGCTCAGTTTTCAAAGTGTGTGTGAAAATGTTTCGTTTTAACTGATTGCTATGCATAAAATATTTGTGTTGTATATCTGTTCCTCTGATTGATTCCTATCAACGGAGAGATGAGAATCAAGACCTAAATGGTACTTGAGCTTCTGTGAAATAAAAGGTTAGCAAACCTAACATCTAGGGTTAGCAAATTCTATGATGACTTATGAACAAAAATCGATCGTGTCTCAACGTTGTGTGATACTGAGACCTTGTGCACAAATTGGTGATAGTGAATAAAATGGTTCGACCATTCCCAACTTTTCATCGTAACTTGGAAGTGGACCAACTTCTTGTTACACAACGTTAAAACAGATATGTTAACATTGTAGTTAGCTCGAGCAAATAAAAATGTTTTGGATAACATGATTACTTTCAATAAAACCTCATGTTTATCTGCGTGAGTTGCATAGCATTCATACTTAAACTGTATTTTCGGGCATATTTCCATTGGGTACATTTGTACTCAGCCCCTCATATTATATCTAAAATACGCAGGTTAAGGAGCGGTGATGGAAGGTGCAAGGGTGTAAAGCCGAAGAAGGATTTGTACAGATTTTGAAGATCTTGTAATACGCATCCTCATATGTGTATTACCATCACGTTACACCCACTGCACGCGCTCTGAATTACTTTCCTTCCCGTTGTTAAATCTTTTGAAGAATAATTGTTTCTGAACTACTTTCAACTTATGTTTATTTAACATTAGCACTAGTGAATGTGGTTTAAAGTTGATTTTTTAGATACCGTTAATCTTCCGCAGTTTTGATGTAAGTATTGTTCAAAAATATTTAACCACGACTGTAACACGCCTTAAAGTTGGGAAGGCTAATTGGGGGCGTTACAGGCGAGTCTAGAACTTTAAAATTGGGGGTACAATGTATAAATACATAAATTTAGGGGTACATATTGTAAAAATCTATATGAAAAAATCTATATAAATAATAGTAAAAATATATATTGAATTAAAGGGAAAAGATATTTTTGGAGGTACGAGTATATATAGATCCGCCCTATTCCTAAATTTTCACTGTTAATACATATCTATCATTTTGGGAGGGGGTTTATTCACTCATTATATTTGAAGGACAAAAATGTCCATTTAAAATTACTTATATTATAATTAAAAAAAGGGGCTATGAAGAGTAAAATGATGGTTGCATTTAGAATCACCCGAAGTTGCATCATTATTAATTACGAGCTGAGTTGAGTATGCTAAAACTCGAGTTTAATTAAAAAAAATTCTAAGCTCGATCGTTCTCGAATCTTCAAGCTCGGTTTCAATTTTTTAATTTATTTAAAATTTTAATAATTTTTTTATATTATTTATTATTAAATAATGAATTTATGAATAAAAAATTAAATTATATTAAGCTCATGAGTCTAGCTCGAATTAAACTCGAGCTCGATAAAGTTCACGAGCCTATCGAATCGAGTATCATGAAGTTTGAGCTTGATTCGATTAATATCGAGTTCATTTCAAGTTTTTTCAAGTAGATATCGAATAGTTAGCTTGTAAATCGGATTGACTAAGTAAAATAATACTATTTAATAAATTGAGATGAAATAAAATTAAATACTCTTCTCCATATTCTATAATCTATATCTCTCCATATACTATAATTTCTTCATTCCGTGTATTACAAATAATGTTTCTGAAATCTGAATAAGTTATTTTAGTTGGTCAAATTATCATGCGGTACTGTTTGTTATAGGCATTACACAGGTACATGTTCTATTCATCAAACTAATTTCACGAAAAAACCATGGCATTGACTAAGTAAAATAATACTATTTAATAAAAATGGGCTGATTATATTTTGATTTTGGACATCAATCAAAATAGTGCGTAATCAAATAATGCTATTTGACAAAAATAACTTAATATTTATACTTTTATGAATGTTTGTTATCAAGTTGGTAGAATTAACAAACTTAGAAATTAAACCATACCTTTCAGTCTAAGATATTGAATTAAAAATATAAATAAATATCATGAGTTAATTTATAATTTTGTAAGAACTATGTTATTTTTGTAAGTTAATAAATAGTAGTTGTGTGAATGCAAATATTTTTTAAATTTTGATTACAAATTTGAATAAATACTATATGCGGTGAAAGTTTAGACAAGTTTAGTAATTTTTTATATTTTTTATACAATAAGTAATTAGTAATCCCTCCATCCTTTATTATTAGTCCCAAATTATAAAGGTACAAAAGTCAATGTATGTGAGTGCAGTGAAATTAATAATTTATTAGTGAGTGTAGAAAAAATGGTCATTTAATGAAATGAGACTAATAAATGGGACATACCAAAAATGTAAGTGGAACTAATAAAATGGACAGAGAGAATATTATTTTAAGTAGACTACTATAATATCTTTAATGAAAACATAAAAATTCTTTATGTGGTTATTTATATACAATATAAACATAAGTTACTATTCAAAAGTAAATAATAACATAATATATATATATATATTAGTGATCATATGATAATAAATAAGTATATTAAAAATAAGAATGAATCGTATCCATTAGATCTAATTAAATCAATGTCTGATATCTAATCAAACAACAATTAAAATGCAATCAAGCAATAAATAATCAAGCAACAACTGAAATACAATCAAGCAACAATTAAAACACAATCAAACAATATTGTAAACGTAATTAAGCGGCTTTATCTTTTTATCACGCGGGAAATTTACATCACCAGATTCAATCCCTACATATATATATGTTTTGGATATGCATGAATTATCCATGCACGAGTATCTATCTTTTTAGATATATCTAGGTTTTTTTTATTTTTTTATTTTTTTTATTTTTTATTTAGTTTGCATATCTTTTGTATTCTCTATATATATTGTCAATATAAAAAATACAATTTCAAGGCCAATAATATAATTTCTATCATTGTATCAGCCTAATTGATCCTCCCTCCCTCTAGATCGACGCTGCCCTCCCTTCGTCATGGCTCCGGACGCCTAACCTCTTCCTGTCTCCACTCTCATCCAATAGCTATTAAGTTATCCTCTTCTAACTATCTTTTATGGCGTTCTCAGAATGTGCCCCTCCTTACCTGCCAAGACTTAATGAAGTTTGTCGATGGATCTTCAACCACGCCCCCCGTGCATCTCGCTTTGCTGGGTCAACCAAATCCGGCGTACTCTTCTTGGCATCTTCAAGATCACCGGTTGTTGAGCTTTCTTCTCTCAACTCTATCTGAAGAAGCAATGGCGGGAGTCCTTGGTTGTTTGACTTATCACGTTGTGTGGCTGGCTCTTGAAGCTGCCTTCAGTAACAAGACAAAGACGCGGGAGCTCCGTCTTAAAGATGACTTACAACTTATCAAGCGAGGTTCATCCGCGGTTTAGGGTCATGCCTTCTCCTCCTTTTCTGTCGCACAGATGGCCCTTACTTCATTACCGACTTTCCGTGATCTCGTTTCGAAAGGGGAGAGCTTTTCTTTGTTTTAGGACTCCATGGAGTCTATGTCTGCCCCTTATGTCGCGTTCTATGGACAACAACAATCTAGTTCATCCTCTGCTCGCGGGCGTGGCTATTCCAACAATGGCAATTTGCGATATTCTTCCAACAACACCATATCTTTAGTGGTTGTTACTCTACAAGTCGCAGCTCTTGTTGAGCCACCCTTGACTAGTTCAATGTTGCATTTCTCGCTATGCCCTGCTGACGAGAACACCATTCCACCGCAGCCTATTGCCTCGCCACCACATTCTCCGCCAGTTGTTCTGCTTGCGATTGTTTTTCACCCTATGGTCATGAGTGCTCGAGCTGAGGTTTTAAAACCCAAACATCTTGCTTACTATACTCCGACATCCCTTCATTATGTCTTACTTGCTTCATCTAAACTAAAGGGTTACAAGTTTGCGACTAAAGATCCTGTTTGACTGATAGGACTAATGAAATGAATGCACTTCGCGCAAATGGCACCTATAGCCTTGTTTTGAAATCGCCAAATACCAATATCGTTGACTCCAAATGGGTCTTCTGCGCTAAATATCGATGTAACGGTTCCATAGAGCATCACAAAGCTCATCTCATCGCCCAAGGATTCTCTCAAATCCCTGGCCTGGACTTCTTGCATACATTCAGCCCTGTGGTCAAGGCTGCAATTGTTCGCATCATTTTATTGCTTGCGGTTCATTGTGGATGGCCTCTTCATCAGTTTGACGTAAACAAAATGCATTTCTTAATGGATTTATGTCTACACTATAAGGAGTTATCTTGAACCGAATCATAAAACCCAAATGAACCGGATCGATTTATAGTTATTGCTCATAATAACAATTCACAAACCCTAGAATGCTCCTATGAATTTTGATGCCTAGATAAATGGATTACCGTTATTCTGTAGAGTCTGATCCGATCATTTGCATTTGAATATTCAACTTTAATTCAACCACGCGTTGATTAAATCTGCGGAAACAAAAATTAGAAATCTAATTTCTAGATTAATCGAAAATAAAGAAAAGAGGAAGAAGAGAAAATTATGTTCTTCAGATCAGATCTTCAGGGCTTTATCCCAATGTTGTTCAGATCTGCTTTTGGTGATGATTCCACATGTCTGTAGTTGTGCGAGGCCAGAATCGAAATTATCCTCCCTCTGCACTCAAAGTCATCGCCCCTTTCTCTCTCTCCCTAGGATTTCAACTGATTTGAATGTTATGAAGTGGCTAGGGTTTCAGAGAAAGAGTTGTCTATTTATAGACCTAGGGTTTTAACCATAATGGGCTGTTGGGCTTAATTCAGCATATATAATTGGGCCAGTCCTAGGACCTAATGCAAATAATAAAGTGGGCATATAAATTAATTAATTAACATGTCCACGACCCAGGACACAATTAATTAATTAATATTAATTCTTTTTCACCACAGAATTAATATTGACCTACCCTTTTATTACCACGTTATGAGAACATGCTGCATTAATTGAGAATCCCCATATTTAAGGTTACCGAACATTCATTAATTAATCGGAGCTTCTGACAAGCTCTATCTACAATTAATTAATATCTTATTATTCCTGAGTAGTACCACTCAATCCTTATCACTCGTGTCTGAACTTAATCAGCCTGCAGGACTTTGGCACGATGAATGTCATTGAGCTCCTCAGGGAATGTCCCCATCCTATTACTCGGATATGGTTACCTAAACCCACTCTCAGCCAGTACTACACGAACTGTTGTTACCCAAGATGCGGATATACGAGCACATTACTTAGGCTCTCCACCATGGCAAGTCAAAGCAATAGTCAATCCGTGGAAATCCCTGAACCTTCGTTAGGGTTTGGACTCCATCAAGAATGAGATCTTGTATTCGCTGATGTTAGACAGTCGAATACATCTCACTGCAGTCCATCAATATGCCACCCTTGCGTACCAACATGTCAAGTAACCAAGACAAACTACTTATTCCGACAATGTCGCTGCCATTCGGACAGTCGTATCCTCATACGTCGTCTCGGTTGTGATCAGGTTTATGTCTCACTAGGTCAAGTGATCATACTGTCTTCTGCGATCTACTACACGCCGTATGATCATCCCTATCGGTGAGACAAGAGGATAACATTGTTACATACATGTAAGTTTGTTTGACAGATAGGAGAAATAAACCGTTGTATGCTCATCATAATAAATGCTTTCAGTATACAAAACCCATCATACACCTGTTTTTATGGAACAACCATCAGGGTTTATCGATCCAAATTTTCCTAATCATGTTTGTCGACTTTCGAAGGCACTCGACGGGTTGAAGCAAAGCACCTCGTGCTTGGTTTCAATGGTTGAGAGATTTCCTGGTCTCATTGGGTTTTATTCGCATCCGTGCGGACACTTCTTTATTTATTTTCTGTCGAGAAAACACACTCTTATTTCTCCTAGTAAATGTTGATGATATAATTCTAACTGGCAATTCCCATATCTCCGTTTTCATTATTCTCATGCATTCAAAATTTGCGATTAAAGATATGGGTCGGCTCTGCTACTTTCTCGGCCTAGAAGGGACTTATACCACTGTTGGTCTACTTCTTTCTCAAGTAAAATATGCTAGGGACATTCTATCTCGTAATGACTTACTCGACACCAAGCCTGTCTCTACACCTCTTCCGACCGGGCTCGCTCTTATCACTCACGACAACATCTATGATAATGTTACAGGCTATCAATTCATTTTTGGGGCTCTCTAGTATCTGATAATAAAGCGTCGTGATATCACATTTGTTGTTAATCACGTCACTCAGTTCTTACAAGCTCCTATGGTCGACCATTTTCAAATCGTTAAACGTATACTACGGTATGTCTAGGGAACTTTGTCTCACGGGCTCTCTTTTTGTGGTATTCTACTTGCGATCTAGTTGCCTATTTGGATGCAGATTAGGCACGTTGTCATGACTCTCGTCATTCGACCTATGGTTACTCATAACTGCAGTCTAGCGGTTAGCCAAATAAATTTTTACACCCTAAGGTGGTCGATCCCATAGGGACTGTGCAACGATAAATCCAAAGTACTAGCTATAATTAATAAATCATAGATGTTTGAGGAAATAGAAAAGGGATTTTTGTTTGTCAATTTAAAGAAAACAATGCGGAAAATAAAGGGTTTTGGAAAACAATTTAAAGAGAGCACAGATCCTAGGGCAGATATTCTAACCATCAACATGTAAATATCAATCAACTCAGCAATGGGGAGAACATAAATTTTTGTGGATTAAGTTCCTTGGTCAGGCAATTAAACCCTAGATTATTAATTAGTGACTATCTCCTCTCGGTCTCAAGAACACCAAATTAATCAATCTCTTAATTATCTAATTATTCCTATGTAGGTTTCTTCCTTTTGAGACAAAAAACAAACACAATTAATTATCTCTTCTTGTTAATAATTTTCATCTCTCGATCCATCAATTATTAACTATAAACCTAGATCTCAATTCACCTCTCGGTCCTTCTTTTAATCTAGATTATAAAATTAAATAAGAGAATTAAACCATGCTTCAAGAGTTGATATCAATTAAACATGCATCAGAAAAGAAATCATAACCCTAGAACCTGTTTAGGGTTCTAGCCACAAAACATGACTAGAATTAAAGCAAACATACTACTCCCTCCGTCCCAATATAATAGTCCCAAACCAAAATGGCACAATAACCAATGTTTGTGAGTGTAGTGGAATTAATATTTTATTGGTGAGTGTGAAAAAGTTTGTCATTTTAGGTAATGAGACTAATAAATGGGACAAGCCAAAAAGGAAAGTGGGACTAATAAATTGGGACGGAGGGAGTATTAAATAACTTACAAATAAAGAGGAACCTTGAATGTCTTGTAAAAACTCCAAAAGCTCAATTATTCTAAGTGCAATAAGGCATAAAAAAAGTCTTAAATTCGTGCCTAAGAGTTCATATTTTTAGAGGGGAAAAAAAGACCTAATTTGAGTATTTGGAAAATATAGCAAAAATGGCCAAAACACACTTTGGAATAAATGAACCTGTAAGATACAAAAATGCACAAAGTTAACACTAAAGATGCACAATATAATAGTAAAAAAATGAACGTTGATTTAAATACACACTTTGGAATAAATGAACCTGTAAGATTCAAAAATGCAAAAAGTTAACACTAAAGATGCACAATATAATAGTAAAAATGAACGTCAATCTGAATAAAACAAATTTTTTTAAACTATACTCATGCACAATAAACAAAGTCGAGACCGTACACGAATGCGAAATCCAGAAACAAAGAAAAAAATCTTATCGACAGAAGAAATATAAATCAAATCGAACGAAGAAGGAATAAGAAATCAAATCGCGCGAAGAAAGATATAAAAAATCCAATGAGATACGATTTCAGATTTTAAAAAAAGCTAAAATTACAAAAATAACCTTGATTTGGCAAACTGCAGGATAATTGAGGAAAATTGCACACGGAGTAAAATAGATCATGAGCGTTGAAATCACAAAATCAAAAGCTGATTTTATTCTCATTTCTCATACTAAAAACTATTCTCATATGATCACTACACTTATATATATATATATATATATATATATATATATATATATATATATTAATGAAATGTTAATTTATCTTTTGCTATGACTCAGATATGTTTTTAATTTAGGATTAAAATCCGACAAATCAGAAGCGGGTGACACGTGGGTTGGGCACAATTTTTTTTATAATTAGTGTGAATTGAATCACGATCACATCGATTTTTTTAAAAAAATAATAAAAAAAAAAGTATTTCCATAATGAATATTTTAGAATTTTCCTCATAAATATAATTGAAATAGTAATAAATATCTAAAAATCCCTGAAAATCGGGAAGGCCCTAAGTGTGGTTGTTGCGAATATATAAGACAAGCGAGGGCATTGCGGCGGCACAACGCCAAATCCAATCGAATGGAAGGAGGTAAGGATTAGTATTTTATTATTATTATTATAATTTAGAGTTGAGACATTGATTGATTATGAGTTGAATTTGATATTGCAATTTGCAGAGGAGGCGGCGGCGGGATACGAGTACCGGTTCGGCGGGTTCGTCATTGATGAGAGCATCAGTCCTCCTCCCTCCTACACTGTGAGACACTACCCCTACTTCCACGGAGCCAAAACCTTCCTATTCGAGATGAAGATTGACTTCAAGCTAAAGAGGAGAAGCAGCGGCGTTGAGGAGGAGGAGGAGGAGGAGGTGATGGCGTCGGAGACATTCTACGCCAGTCCGATGCAAGTTGACAAAATAAGCGACGGTGCCAGAAGGTTGTTTGTGGTGGCCGTCCGGAGGATGACGTGGAGTTACGGGATGCCATGGAAACAAGTTTCCCTTTTCGCGAATGCGGCGTACTCATACGCCGCCGCTGCAGCTGCAGATGTTGATGGCGATGTGATGATTATCCCTGTGGCTGCTAATCTGGAAGTAGTGACGATTCAGGGAGAGGGGGAAGAGGTGGAGTCTGCCAAGCAGAGGGCGATCACACCACACAACAAGGTGGTGGTGGCGGCGGAGCCCGCGGCCGTTGTTCATCATGATCATGAAATGAGCGTGGAGCAACTCATCCACTCGAAAGCAACGATCCTCTGGCGGTTAGAGGAGGCCAGACTCAGAATCTTATAATTCATTACTTACACATGTGTGGGCATACGTACCCTAACAACAAGCCGTTCAACAAATTCCTATTTCTCTCATTTCCCTTTTATTAATTTAATTTCTAGTCTAATTGAATGCCCATCTATCTATGCATATGCATCTTTTTTTTATATATTGTTACCTTTCAATATATCCAGTTTAAAAAATATATTTTTTATCTCTATAATAATCTTAATTTTATTTCAAAACTATATATAATATTATATTATCAATATGTTATGTGCTCACTATTAGTATCTTTATTTTATTGAAACAATGATGATTTACAAGACTCATAATTATACAATTAGAGCCAACTAAGTATTTTTAAAAAAAAAACACACACACACAATTAAAATATATAATAATGTCGACGTCCACATAAACCAAAAGATAGATAAGGATCAAATATTTGCAAAACACAAAGAGAGAAGTGTATGCAGAGCTGCAAATAACACCGAGAGATAATAGAAAACCCCGAAATTGTTGATACCAGACAAGTGAAGCTTGCCGAAGACCATAAATAGCTCTATGAATGCAGAATACATACATGAGAGAGCATTAAGAATGCCATTAAGTAAGGCATTTTTTTACATCAAGTTGATGCAAGGACCAATAATTCATCAATGAAGACTGCATAATATCGAAAATATTTGAATTTACTGGGGCTGATCCCATAAATCACAGTGTATTAAATCCAACAAAGAAGAAACATATTTAGTTGATGTAGAAAAGGGTAATTGACTACTCTTAGCTGACTGACAACAAGAACAACCGTCTAGTTTCAGAAGTAAGGATGTAACAGAAAGCAACTTGAGTTTATTAAGCAGACTAATGGTTGCTGGTGCAAAATGTCCAAAGCGAGAGTGCCAAAGCTCAAATGAAGCATGCAACGCCGGTTTTTGCGTAGTAGCTGAAAATGTTGAGGAGTGTGAGTTCAACAAGTAAAGACACTCTTTACAAATGCATGTGGCGAGGATTTGTCCTGTGTCCCGAGTCTTAACATGTAGCTGAGAATCAGTAAATAACACTTGCACATGATAATCATGTGTAAGTTTGCTTACAGATAATAAATTCTTTGTATTTTCTAGAACTACAAGAACATTTTGCAAGCGAATATTACGAGATGAAGATAAAGATCCAACTAGTATTGCTCCCCACACATTGTGTGGGAATTTTTATATTGAAATGATATTTATTTATTTTATTTAAATTAAAATAATATTAATTTTTAAAATATATTAACTATATTTTTTTATAATGACATATAATATAAAATAATTCACTATTTATATAGTATGTATAAGAAAGGGTGGATATATATTCGATAAATCGTGGGAGTTCAATGACATCTCTTAAGTCGTGCCTTATTATTATTTTTTTTATTAAAAATATAACTAAAAAGAGTTTTAAGCTCGTGGGGCAACCACCCCTTACCCATGTTGCCTCCGCCCCTAAATATAATAAAGAATTAAATATATTATTAATTATTGTAATTTTTTAAACATACTACGAACTACGCATATTATTAAATTATATCTCAAATTATGTGTTGTGTTTAAAAAATATGATTCGGTGACTGTACTTTCATAAAATTATTTATTATTTTCTCTAATATTTATGTTTGAGACCACTTTGTGATTTCTTTTAATATTTATAATTTTATTTAATAATAAATAATGGTAATATTTCTGATACATTTTCTTAGTATTCAAATGATATATTTCATTAATTATATAAATGATATTTATAAGTTGGTATTCATGTAAATATCATTTCCTTAATTAATACAAATTATGCAATCAATCTGCTTTATGAGTTGATAATAATTCATAATTATTTTGTCCTTAATACATATATTTTTATAATTTCCTCGTTAATTAATATTTTAAATTAGTAATTTTATCAGCTTTCTATATGTGGTGGAAACTTTCTATAGATATGTGCAAATTATTCGAGGAAGTAAATTAATATTCCATTTAATAGACTTTTATTACATTTTAATAGTTTTTATGATTAAATTAATTTAAGAAACCAAATTATTATACTTTTTTATCTTACATAATCATTTATTATTATTATTATTATTATTATATTTTTACTACTTTTTGATTTCATTTAATATTTTTAGTTATTATTTTATTTAGTATTCTTAGTTATTTTTAGTTATTATTTTATTTGTAATTATTTCGTCCTTAATACATGTATCATATTGCCACATTAATACATTGGCACATTAGTGAAATTAATTATATGGATAACAAAATTGCATAAAAACTCAAAATAGGAAAACAAAAGTGCAAAGTGCAGTGATTTTATTCTTCGCCATAATAAGATAACAAAATTTGAATATGATGAATCATAAAATGCAAATTATAATTGGTGTGTTGATCTCGCATTGAAATGTGAAACTTCATGCAAATACGCATACCTTTACTTTTATCTTCATCCTTACAAAATACTCGATTCATTGTTTGAACAAAATAATTTCCTTATTCTTTTGACCGAATCTCAATTTAAAACTAAATAATATGATTTACAATAATAACAAAAAATAGATAAATAAATAAAGAGAGAGAGACTAAACAAAACAAAACAAATAAACGCAACTTGACTTCTCATTTGAGAGAAAATATAGAGAGCTAATGAAATTGTAAATAGAGAACTCATATTTATAGTGTGAATTAATAGAACAATAGAAGGTTTAAAGTTTGATCATTTCTTCCATAGTTTAAGGATTGTGTTTAATTTGATTAGCTAATGTAAAATCATATTAAATCATTTCCTTAATTAATAGAATCATGCATTCATTCTATTTTCATATATGTAAAATCAGTTTAATTTGGAATAACCAAATCAATTGTAATTTCTTTCAATTGATATTTTGAATTTTTTATTTTAGATTTATTAGCTAAAACTTATAAATATAGCAAGAATTAAAATACTAATAATGACAATATATATGATTTTTTTTTCTTATTTAACATCTAAGATTTAAGAATTAATACAAATAAATATATTAATGGTTTAATATTATTAAATTCGGATTGGATTTATATATAAAAGGATTTCATATAAATATTGAATTCATAAGATTTCCTAATTATATTATCTAAATTATAATGATTAGAAAAAACATATTTTACGTAATTTTATAAAATAACGTTATTGTTTTTCATCAAAGGATAATGATTAGATAAATATATTTTTTAAAAAAAATCTAATTTATTTGTGCTTCAATGAATGTATTATTATAAAATTACATAATTTTATTTTCTATGTTTTGAAATAATTATTATTTTAATTAATATCTTTTCAATAGACATTATAGATTTATTAATAAAATATCAAATAAATTATTCATTACCTATTGCAATATTTACCTTATATGGACGAATTAAAAAACCAAATCATATAATATAATATCTATATATATAGAATTATTAATTCAATAATTAATGAACTAAGCACTTCATTAATTAACAATTAATGTAATTCAATATTACCATAAATTCTATCCGACCTTACTTTAATATATATATAGATGTGAGTAATAGGAAGACATGCACTATTACCCACTGCCATGTGATCGTTGGCAAAATATGCTGAAATTTTCAAGCTGAGATGCATTAGAGGTGACACCAGTGTCTAAATACCAATAGACACATTTGGTTCGGAAATAGAGCAATTGGTGGAAAAGGCCTCGACAATATTGATGGAGACAGGAGGCCGTGAAGAGCGATCATAGGATTGATCTAACCTTTTTGGACAATCAAAGGCATCATGGGTTGTTTCACGACAAAATAGCACCAAGGTGGACGTCGACTCCGATTTTGGTCATGATTGTTCTAACATCCTCGACCAGAGAAGGAAGAGCAACCACGACCCTTATGCATGGAGTGAAACGCTACAGGCTGCGACTGCGAAGAAATATCAAGAGACTACTGAAAGAGATCGTGACTCTTGGCACGAGCGAGAAGAGTATCGAAATTAGGAAGTGAGTCCTGGAGAAGTTAAGTGGCTGTCAAGGTAGAGAATGCAACCCTAAACGTCGTAAGAACAAGTAGGATTTGTTGGAAATATCAATTGATTGGCCTATAGCAGCAAGTTGGCCATCGATAGATTTATACCGACGACAGAAATCAGCAACGGAAAGATCATCTCATTTGAGCTCTCGAGCTTTGGAAGAGTGGTTGTAAGAGCGGGATTGAGCCTACCAAACATTATAAGCGGACTTGCATCCAATAATAGCCGCCATCGACTCTTCAATTAATGTGGAAACGAGAAAAAGTTTCACCAGCTGATCACGTGAGTACCACACCGTATAAGCACGATTAGTAATTATAACACCACCGGTCGTCGTAATTTCACAAGCAAGAGGAGGGAAGGAGCCGTCAATGAAAGGCTTGAGTGATAAGAAGCGGATCAATTTGTGCGTGCCAAAGTAGATAATTCGCAGAGGTGAGTTTGATGTTCACCATATGTATCATCGTGATAGAGGAAGCGCGGGAAGTTCACTAGCATCGCCCTATGCAGCCATGGATGGAAATGAAGGTAGAGAAGACGAGAGGAGCGGTGAAGAGGGAAAGATAGGTTGGGGTTTGAACCAAGATATGGGTGATACCATGTGAGTAAACCGTATCTTTATTTCACTAAAGCAATGACGATTTACAAGACTCATATTTATATAAATAGAGCCAACTAAGAATAATTAAGAAAAACACAACTAAAAGATATGAAAATCTAAAGTAAATAAATATTAATCTTTGTAAGATATGTTCCATGTGTGTGATATATTTATTATGGATATAAAGATAAATAAATTATTTATTGGATAAGTTTATATATTATATGGGATATCTGGAGCAGATTTGATATTAATTGATATTTGATGGGAATATCAATTTTATGTGGGATATATATTAACCCTATAAATAGGGACTAGGTCC
>JAPKLW010000356.1:380441-426378 GCA_026898455.1 Plectranthus barbatus
TTTTCTCTCAAACCCTAAAAGCCATCACGAACGTGGGAGAAAAGAATAGAAGTCAAGGAAGAGAAACACTAGTGTTCTTCGATCCTAATTCTACGATGGAGAAATGTACGTAATTGATTGTGAGAATCATTAATTTCAAAATCCTGTAAGTTTTCTATTTTATTGATTTAATAGAAAACCACTTGAATAATTTTACATGTGGTATCAGAGCATGTGTTATAAAATCAATGATTCTCCATGAATGAAATTATAGACTTTAATTATTCAATCAGGAATTAATCCTCTGTTATGAAATTTATATTTTTTGTCTCGCAATGTTATGCTTATATGTTTCGGCGATAAATTGATTCGCAATTTATTTCCGCTGCCATTAATGTATTCAATTTAAAGTTTGTTGACAAAATCCGAAAGTTAATCAAATACAGATAATTTTCCGCTGCCATGAATAATCGAAAGTCATAACTTATAATTGTTGAATTTATGTTTTGTTGATTAAGAATTGGCTTGCGGTTTGGTATTTGATTGATTATAGAATTGTTTCGCTGATTAATGTTACAGTTTATTGATTTTGTTTATAGAATAGAAAATTGATTTAAATGTTGATTACGTCGCCCATATATTTGATCAATTTTATGTAATGATGTTTCGACAATTATGTCTACTCATAATGAATATTAAAGTCCAAGCCACTCATGTGAATGATTTTAGGCTTAAAATTTCATTCGTATTTGCATAAGTTTATTAATGTGCATATATGTATTTATATGCTTTTATGTATAATTCTTCTTAGGATATCAAATATTATGAAAGTTTGTTAATCACCAAAGTGGTCAAACTTGTATGGTTATTTGATTTCAAATTAATTATTCAATTACCCATAGAATGATGGATGCTAATTAAATGTATTGAATTATGAGTATATTGAAATTTATTGTTATAAGGCAGTTATGGATCACCCAAAGGTTGATTGCTTGTCTTATAATAATGAATATAATTGTGGACAACTGACTTGTACTATTGGTTTATTTATATATCCAAAGATAGTAAATGAATTCAATTGGTACTTGTTGTATTGTCAAATAATGGTTTAAATTATTAGCATCATTATGTATGAATTATTGTGTGTTGGTGTATCGCCCAAAGGAGATCACTAATATACATGAATTGTTATTTAAGTGGATTGTTTATTTAGCATGTGTTTTATGTCTCAAAACTTATGTTTAATTAATTTTATTATGCAGCAATTGTTCCCAATAATATAAGTTCTCATGTCTCGTCTGTTCCAATTTTTAATGGGCTTAATTTCTCTGATTGGAGTGAGCAAGTTCAGTTCCATCTTGGTGTGATGGATCTTGACCTTGCCGTTACGGAAGAGAAGCTCGCTGCTATTACTGATGGTAGCAGCGATGAAGAAAAGGCCCATTTTAAGAGTTGGGAAAGGTCTAACAGACTAAGCTTAATGTTCATGAAAATGACTGTCCGAGACAGTATTAAGACAGCTCTCCCTAAAACTGAAAGTGCTAAAGAATTTATGAAGTTTGTGGGAGAGCGCTCTCAAACAGCTGATAAGTCTCTTGCTGTGACACTAATGAGTACACTGACCACCATGAAGTTTGATGGTTCACGTACTATGCATGAACATGTCATTGAAATGACAAACATTGCAGCAAGGCTTAAGACCTTGGGAATGGTTGTGGATGATAACTTCCTAGTACAGTTTATCCTTAACTCGTTACCAACTGAATATGGCCCATTTCAAATGAGCTATAATACCATGAAAGATAAATGTAATGTGCATGAACTGCATAGTATGTTGGTGCAAGAGGAAACGAGACTTAAGAATTTGGGAAGTCATTCAGTCCATTATGTGAGCCACCAATGTAATCAAGGAGCTGGAAAGAAATTCATGAAGAAACATGGTAAGGATAAGAAGCCATTAAAGATCAATGAGGCTTCTAGTAAGATCCAGAAGAAAGAATCAAAGCCCCATAATTGTCACTTCTGTGGAAAGCCTGGACATATCCAAAAGGATTGTCCGAAACGTAAGGCTTGGTTTGAAAGGAAAGGTAAGCTTAATGCTTATGTATATTTCGAATCAAATTTAACTGAAGTTCCACATAATACTTGGTGGATTGATTCTGGATGTACTACTCATGTTTCTAATACAATGCAGGGATTCCTTACAATCCAAACCATAAGCCCGAATGAGAAGTTCGTCTTCATGGGGAATAGAATGAAAGCTCCAGTGGAAGCAGTCGGGACTTATTGTTTAATCCTTGACAGTGGACATCATTTAGATTTATTGGAAACTCTTTATGTACCTAGTTTATCTAGGAATTTTGTTTCATTATCTAAACTTGATGTTACTGGATACTCTTTCAATTTTGGTAATGGATGTTTCAGTTGATTTAAGCATAATCATCTCATTGGTACTGGTATTCTATGTGATGGTTTATATAAACTGAAATTGGATGGATTGTATTCTGAAACTGTTTTGACTCTGCATCATAATGTTGGCGCTAAACGTGGTTTAGTGAATGAAAGTTCTGATTTATTGTGGCATAAGCGTTTGGGTCACATTTCTAGAGAAAGAATGGAAAGACTTGTAAAGAATGAAGTCCTTCCTGATCTAGATTTTACGGACCTGAATATTTGTGTGGATTGTATTAAAGGAAAACAAACAAAACACACAAAGAAAGGAGCCACAAGAAGCACTCAGCTTCTTGAAATTGTGCATACTGATATATGTGGACCTTTTGATGTTCAATCTTTCGGAAAATAAAAGTACTTTATTATCTTTATTGATGACTATTCACGTTATGGCTATGTCTATCTATTGCATGAAAAGTGACAAGCAGTAGAAGCCTTGGAAATCTACTTGAATAAAGTAGAAAGGCAATTAGACAGAAAGGTTAAAGTCATCAGGTCTGATAGAGGTGGTGAGTACTACGGAAGATATGATGAAACTGGGCAACACCCAGGTCCATTTGCAATACTCCTCCAGAAACGTGGCATTTGTGCGCAGTATACAATGTCAGGTACACCACAACAAAATGGTGTATCAGAAAGGCGTAATAGAACTTTAATGGATATGGTTAGGAGTATGTTAAGTAATTCAGATTTACCCTTAAATGTGTGGATGTACTGTTTGAAAACTGCCATGTATTTGTTGAACAAGGTTCCTAGCAAAGCAGTTCCTAAGACTTCTTTTGAACTGTGGACTGGCAGGAAACCCAGTTTAAGACACCTGCATGTTTGGGGTTGTCAGGCAGAAGTACAAATTTATAATCCACATGAAAAGAAATTGGATGCAAGAACAATAAGTGGATACTTTATTGGTTATCCAGAAAAGTCAAAAGGGTATATCTTTTACTGTCCTAATCATAGTATGAGAATTGTTGAGACTTGAAATGCAAGGTTCATTGAGATTGGTGAAAACAGTGGGAGTAATGTTTTTCCACGCACTGTGGGTATTAATGAAGTTAGAGTACAATTTTATTTGGTTTGTACATCTAACAATAAAGTGAATGTTGCTCCAACTATTGTAACGAATAGTAGTGAAAATGAGCAACCGAATGATGAACCCACAATTAAGCCACCAAATGATGAGCCTATTGAAGGAGTACCACAAGAAATAGCATTAAGGAGGTCCGAAAGGCAAAGAAGACCTGCTATTTCGAATGACTATGTGGTATATTTACATGAGTCAGAAACTGACTTAAGTATTAATGATAATGATCCAGTCTCATTTTCACAGGCCATGAGTTGTGATAATTCTGATGAATGGTTATACGCCATGAAAGAAGAGATTAAATCAATGGAACATAATGGTGTTTGAGACCTTGTAGAATTACCAGAAGGTTGTAAGAGAGTTGGTTGTAAGTGGGTCTTTAAGATCAAACGTGACTCTCATGGTAATCTTGAACGGTACAAGGCCAGACTTGTTGCCAAAGGTTTTACTCAGAAGGATGGAATCGATTATAAAGAGACATTTTCGCCTATCTCACGAAAGGATTCCTTCAAAATTATCATGGTGCTAGTAGCTCATTATGATATGGAGTTGCATCAAATGGATGTGAAAACTACCTTTCTTAATGGAGAATTAAAGGAGGATGTTTATATGGACCAGCCAATGGGTTTTGCAATTAAGGGAAAGGAACACATGGTATGCAAATTAAAGAAATCAATATACGGTCTCAAGCAAGCTTCCCGCCAATGGTACTTGAAGTTTATTAATACCATTGTTTCCTTTGGATTTCAGGAAAATATCGTTGATCGGTGTATATATTTCAAAGTGAGTGGGAGTAAGGTCATATTTTTTATACTGTATGTTGATGATATCTTGCTTGCAACTAATGATCTTGGTCTTCTTTATGAAACGAAGACTTTTCTTTCTAGTAACTTTGAAATGAAAGATATGGGTGAGGCAAGTTATGTGATAGGAATAGAAATATTCCGTAATAGATCACAATAAATGTTAGATTTGTCTCAAAAGCTTATATCAATAAAGTACTATAGAGGAAATAAATGGAAGTAATTATGTATGTATTAGTTGTTGGGAACATATGTATGTTCAGAAACCAAAGCAATCCAGGAACGGAACACTGGAAAGCTGCAAAGAAGGTTCTGAGATAAATGTAACAATAATGGCAATCCATTATTGTAACATTTATGATGAAATCTGAATTTGTAGTATGTTTTGAGGCTACAATTCAGGCGAATTGGCTACGAAACTTTATTTCAGGGCTTGGAATTGTCGACGTTATTGCTAAGCCGCTGAAATTGTAATGTGATAACTCCATAGCAGTTTTCTTCTCTAAAACGACAAGTACTCTAAAGGTGCTAAACTTATGAAATTAAAGTATTTTGTCGTGAAGGAAGAAGTTCAGAAACAAAGAGTGTCAATAGAACATATTAGCACAAATCTTATGATGGCAAATCCTTTGACGAAAGGATTGCCGCCCAAACATTTATTGAACATGTTGAAAGTATGGGCATTATTGATGATAGTATGTATTAAATTTTTCATTATGTATTGATACTCTGAGCTCATTTATGATATGTTTCTGATTACTTGTTTCTATTTGCATGCATGATTGTAATAGATGAATGTAAAACAGGTATTGTCTTGAATAAAGACATTATGTTGGACCAAATGTATGCTCCAAATGAATGATCATGTTAAAGATGTGACTATATTGTAGTACATGGAAGGGACTATGTCGATTGTGTGACATACAACCGCTATGACTCGATTTAGTTATCTACCTTTAATAATGATATTATGATGGACCCAATGAATGAATATTTAGACTTATCAATGCGCATTATGAAAGTATAATTTATTTGTATCCATAATGATAATGGAATGTCACATGTGACAAGTGGGAGAATGTAAGATATGTCTCATGTGTGTGATATATTTATTACGGATATAAAGATAAATAAATTATTTATTGGATAAGTTTAAATATTATATGGGATATCTGGAGCAGATTTGATATTAATTGATATTTGATGGGAATATCAATTTTATGTGGGATATATATTAACCCTATAAATAGGGACTAGGTCCTCAATTCCTGACATAATAGTTTTCTCTCAAACCCTAAAAGCCATCACAAACGTGGGAGAAAAGAATAGAAGTCAAGGAAGAGAAACACTAGTCTTCTTCGATCCTAATTCTATGATGAAGAAAGGTACGCAATTGATTGTGAGAATCATTAATTTCAAGATCCTGTAAGTTTTCTATTTTATTGATTTAATAGAAAACCACATGAATAGTTTTACAATCTTATCTAAAAATCTCACATTCACATACCCAAAGATTTTATAATTTTTGTTTTTTTTTCGATATAATATGTTTGATATTTTGATACTCCCTCCGTCCCATGCGAATTGTCATGTTTCTTTTCGCCACGAAAATTAAGAGCTGTGAGTGTAAAATGAGTTAATGGGATTAATATTTTATTGTTGAGTGTGAAAAAGTAACCATTTTTGAAAAGGTGACAATTTGATTGGGACGCCCAATTTAATAAGTGTGACAATTGGAGTGGGACGGAGAAGGAGTATTTTCTTATTTTTCCCTATCTCTAATGATCCTTGCCGGTTATTCTTGTAGTGGTGTTGTTTACTCGTATAAACGAAATAAAACACATTGTATTGAGAGAAGAGAAAACTGCATGTACTTAATGATTCTGTCAATTAAGAGTAAACACAGGCCCTATGCTACATATTCAATTTTAGATTACTATGGTCATATTAATTTCAATATTAAATGATGATGACACTTATTCTATGAATTTGATTTAAATAGCAAATTCGCGATTATTTTTTTTATTAGGTACAAGAATAGTCTCTTTTCAAAAATAAGTACAAACTTTTATCTAGAGTGGTAATTCGTGCGAATCGGATCCTTATCGTGTCAATCCGTTATTGATTTTATCCGTTAAGGTCAAATTCATATCCGATCCGTTAAGAAAAATCAAAATTCACATTTGTATCCGATCCGTTAAGCTCAAATTCATATCCGCACGAATCCGATCTGTATCCATTAATGATCCAACAAGTATTCAATCTGAATCATCCGTTATGGATCCGACCCAATAAAGATCCGATAAGAATTCAAATTGAATTAATTCAATAAGAATCCGAATCAATAAACACAATTATAATCCAAAAAAAATTGATAAGATAATACAAAATATTTATATTTGATTGTTCAAATTATGTGTTGGATAAATAAATAAAACCACAACTTCATTTGAAACTAAAATTCTCAATTAAATATCTCAAGATACATGGATAAATCTTAAATTCAAATACTAGTGGTCAAACTTGCTCGTTTATAAATACTGATCAATCTTTCACCTTAGTCGTCAATACTCAACTTACAATTTTGAGGGAGAGAAATATTAATTAAGATTTTAAGATTTAAAACAAATAAAATAAATTATAATAAATATCTTTCATCTATCATGATGAAATTGCAAGAGTTGAGAGACAATGAATGAGAATCTATAATACTTTCATCAACATTAAAAATTTAAGATCTCACCAATTAGTTAATCGGTTGATACATCTTAATTGAAAACTTGAAGTTGAAAAAAAAAAATAAAGTTATTAAATTTTGATAGTAGAAGAAAATATATATTAAACAATATAATGAATAGATAAATAAATATATTTTTTGGTGGTGAATTAATAAAATGGGACACGGACAATGAAGAATCAAGAGATTTGAATTTTTGAAAGAAATATATTTTCTGCCCCTGAGTCTCGATCTGAGGTTATAGTCACAATACTTCATCTTACCGAACTATCTCTCTCACATACAGTTGTGCACACTTATTTGAACCATACGTGGTTCGAATTGGCAGAAAGTGAGCACACTTTGTTAGATGGTCCACGATGATCCATTTTGTTTTATTTCCTCTCTGAGATTTTGGTAATCATGGACAAAATCCATGGCAATATGTTTTCATTCGTTGCTCCTCTCATCTAACCTGATCGCAAATTCTACTAGATCGCGGCTATTATATTATATTATATACACGTCAATTGTATTGATGGTGGTTAATGTGTGTAGTTTTGTGTTATAGTCTGTAGGGATGGATCTAAAAATTTAAATTTGAGATACAATATATAAATAAAATAATTTGGGGTGCATTAGGTGAATATATAATAATATGTAAAAATAATAATAATAATATATATTAAATAATAATGAATCAAGAATTTGGGGTACAAGTGTACCCAATTTTATACTCTAAATCCGCCTCTGATAATCTGCAACATATATGATATTGTTGCAATTTTTGAAGTTGTTATTATAGTAAGTTATTCTGGAATTAAGGTTGATATGGTAAGAAGAAAAATTGACGATGTATAAAAAGCATTAAAAACTCCAAGAAATATTTATTTCATGCATTAGGAAAGGAAGTAAAATAAAGAAATATCACAAAATTAAATAGCCATTATTAATTTTCATAGATTCTTGGACTACGCACTCTTCCCACCTCCCTGCTAACAATGCTGCACCTCCTAATCCTCGCGGTTTACCACCTCCCGACGAGTTCTTGGAGCTAGGAAGAAGCCTGGAGCAAAAGAAAATATGGAGGAGCGAATAATCTGAGAAAATCGATTAATAAACCAATTTAAGATATAAGATATGCAAGCCCTTTCTAAAAGAGTAAATATATGAAAATAACCACTTACTTTATCCAAAAATCTTAAATAGCCATTATTATGTACATATACAAGAAATAGCCAAATTAATGTAAACTTCCACAAATATCCCTACTATTAACATATTCTTTTGCAGGATATTTAATTAAGCCAATCATTCTATTATTATTACTCAAATTAATATTAAAAATATATTTACCTAATTTGATTTTGATATTCAATCAAGTTTTAATTATATATTTTTAAATAATAAAGTAAAAACTAAAAGAACAGTGTGTGTGATTTAAATGGAGAGCATATTTTCTTTTTCTATTTTTAGAGTGATTTTTCAACTTTATTTTTTTTAAAAAATATTTATTTAGTTAAGTACAAATTTTCAACTTTATTTTAATTTACGATCTGTATTTGCATTGTTAGCCTTTGGCAATTTAATTTTGTCATTTGGGTTTCAATTTTTTTTTTTTTTGCAATTTTCTTTTAATTTTACTTATTATTTTAAATCATATTTTTATATTCTTTTAAAAAAATTCAATTGCCTACATATCTTTAGGATTTTGACGATTGTAATCTCACTTGCGATTTGTTTTCAATTTATTTTATTTTTAAATAATCTTAAAAAATAATCATTTGAGAATATGGATTCAAGTGTTTGCGACTTTGTCCAAATTAAAAACTGGAAATAATAATTTGTGTAATGTCATAATTTTTTTAAAAATATTATTGTGAAAAGATTCATAAATTTGTCGGATAATCATTCTTTTTTTTATTTATTTTTGACATGTGAAATCTAAATTTCAGGTTATATAATTAATCTAAAAAATAAGGGTATATTTAAAAAATAGCTATTCTTTAAATGCATTCATAAAAATGGCTATTTAGGGTTTTATTATTATCAATTAGGCTATTTAAGGTTTTCACTCTTTCTAAAATGCCTATATTTATTTTACTTTATAATCCCTTTTTTGGAATTTGGATAGCAGCATCATTGGAATAAAGATTACATTTCTTCATTTGAAAAATTAAATTTGCAAAATATGGGAAATTTGTTAAGTTTAGATTGAGATTATTATTATTATTTGTTTAGAAAGATTTATATTGCTATTATTATTATTATTTGTTTCAGATAAAAAAAAAAAAAAAATTCTAGATATATTATTGTTTTTGCATTATTAAAATAATTCAGATGCCTAAAAATAATATATATTTAATTTTCATGATATAGTTCAACTTTTTACATGCTGTCAACCAGCTTCTTGGAAAGCGCAGTAAATAATGAGACTCTATACTATACTATACTAGTCCTAGTCTAGAAAGCAATAAATAAAGTAATAAAATACTAAAATAAAAGATATGTTGCTCACAGCCTCAGTCCTCGTCCTCATCCTCACTCTCACTCTCACTCTCACTCTGCTGCTCCTCCACCTCTGCCTCAGTCTCCTCCGCCTCTGCCTCTGTCTCACTCTCACTCTGCTGCTCCTCCACCTCTGCCTCAGTCTCCTCCGCCTCTGCCTCAGTCTCATCTGCCTCAGTCTCCTCCTCTGCCTCTGACTCAGTCTCCTTTGCCTCTGCCTCAGTCTGCTCCTCCTCTGCATCTTCATCATCATCATCCAGGTTCAGTAGCATCAGCGCCAACTCCATTGCACCAGGCTGCGTCACATCCACTACCACTCCACTTCCACTTCCTAATTCACCAGCCCGCACCAACTGCAGTGCAGCCTCCACTTCATCCTCCCCTTCAATATCACTTCCTCCATTATCTATTTTCAGTTTCTCATCAAGCTCATCATCATTCGAATTAGATATAGTCTCAATCAAAACCTTCCCAGCTACATATATTTCGTCGTCCACTACACCAAGTACACTAGAGGACAGTCTAGTAACTAATGCACCAACCGTTTCCCCCTCCCTAATTTGATTCCGAAGGTGTCGGAAGAAGGCGAGTGTGGGAGGAATCCTAATAAAAAGAGCAGAAGAACAACATGCATTTGTTTAAAAATAAAAAATACAGCATAATTTGTTAATAGAATTAAAAAACAAGTGCATATTATAATTAAAAATCTTTATTTAAACAATAATTAAAAAAAAATTGATAATTTGTTTACCATACGCTAGCCGCCATGTTCCCTTGTTTGTTTGTTAACTCAGCAATCGGGTTTATCTAACACTCCGCCCGGCCGTATGTATATATAATGCTTAATACTAGGTTTTACATCTTTTTATAAAGATCTTAAATGGAAGTTCCTACACATTTTACAAAGATCATTTTAACAAATTCTACATCTTTTTCATATATTTCTAGACATACATACCTCATTCTCTCTCTCTCTCGATTTTCTTACTCTCTCTGCTTTGTGCCTTCTCTTATCCTTCAACTTTTTCTTGCTGGAGAATTCGCATCGCTCACCAGAAACTCCTCCTGCTTGCGCCGGACTCCACTGCCTACCCATTTTTTTCTGCAGAAATTAATAAGTCAAGACCCATTAAATCATCAAAATATAGGAAATAAATTTGCCGAAAATTAAGAAATTTCTATACCTATTACAGAGGAGGCTCAGCTTTTGCCCTAAATTTAAATCTACCAGATTTTTTGGATTAATTATATCCGGGCTTTGTTGGGCCTTAATTTGTAGGGAATGTGATTGTTTGCTAAAAGATAAAATCTTTACGAGATATGAGTGAATTGAAGTTATTAAATTCATTATATTAATGGTCAAGATAAAAAAAATATTATTAAGATTAAATAATTTATTTAAGCACAAAATATTTTATTATAAATGAAATGAAAAATAATAATAATTATGAACAATTTATAATATGGACCATTAGTTTAGCATAAATGAAGATTGTTAATTCATTCTTACTCAACACAAAATATAATAATTATTTAACATTGGATTCATTCCAAAAAAAAAAAAATAGAGTATTATCTTATAAGATTTGATTTTAATAAAACAAAATATTTGATAACATATTGATTCGGTCAATGAGAAAACTATTTGTTGAGGTTCGATTTACGAAAGTAAATGGAGCCTTTAAAATCATTAACGGTAACGACAAGTAATAACGAAAAAAACAGTAAATAGGGACATGAGAGTGATAACAACAAATGTATAAAGAAAGAGAGCAGCACGAAATTCACAAGAAAGCATTAGATCAAATTCGTCGCCTTGGGAAGCTTACAAAATAAGCGATTTGTATTGAATTCAACAGAGTTTTGGTACAACATGAGAGCATGAAATTCGATACAAAAAACGTGTCCTCAACCCCTATTTATAAACGAAAAAGAAGAAAAACCCTAGTTCTAGCCCTAACCGTAGGAGAGGACTTGGTTGCCAAAAACCTCGCAACTGCCCGGCTCTCCGTCGCCAGGTGTAATATCCCTAATTTTAAATTAAGTTAATTATAGCTTAATTATGGATTAATTAGAAATTATATATGAGATTTATTGAGCAATTAAATTAAATTGCTCGATACTTTGGTCATCCACATCGTTGCATGCATGTTCATTTTATGCAAAATTATCTCTTAGGGTATTATTTACAAAATCCTAGATGGATGGAGACGAATTTTACATAGTAACCCAAGCATGATGATTTAAGGTTTTTAGTGTTTATTTGAATCCCTTTTGATTCTTATTTGCACCAAAATGATTCGTTTCTTAAACCGAGCTAGGAATTGCTAGATATTAATTTATGAAATTACTAGAAATGATCGGATTGAAACAATTTGAGTAAAATTGTTTGGGGCGAAAACTCTATTTAAGAAAATTATGAAATCGTACCGTTGTGTAGAGATTATATTTAGAGCATTTCTACGTTGTTCATATATTAATTTGGACATTTATGTCGATTTATAAATTTGCAAGGTCGAATAACCGTATTTATTACTAAACGAATTTATTACTAAACGAGCTTCAACGGAAATTTAAAACTAATGGAGTAATAAATTTGAACCTCAACAAACTCAGTAGAATAAAGTAAAACATAAATTCAAAATTGTAATGATCTACAGCTTACAATGCTAATCCACAAAAGACAAAAAATCTGATGCTTCTAACTTGCATATGAATCAAACTTGTCTCTCATCACCCTCAAAATATGAAGAAATTTCATAAAAACACATTCAGCAATTCAAGTATCTGTCGGCCTAACCCTCTTCTTCAATCCAACCTGGATTTACAGGCACTGCTCCTCAGAGAGAGAAACATCTCACCAAGTTGAGATTCACATGCGGTACAACCATCTGTTCCCAATGCCTCAACAAAAATAGAAGCCAGTTTGAAACTTGTCATAATCTGGAACAGTTTGCCACAAAATTTACGAACCCCAGCTTTTCTTGACTGCTTCTCAGGCATATTGTTCACTAGGTGCTTCACCAATTGGCTGAGGCTTGCAGTATGAGTTTTCAAGAACTTCCGAGAAGCCTTGTCTGTGGTACAAGAACTGTGACACTTTAGTACCTCGGTCACCAGATCAAGGGCTTCAACTTGCCGAAACTGAGACTTGGCACTGCAGCATTTCTCCAAAAGGAAACTAAATTGGCGTTCGCCTATCCATGGTTGCCTTTTAAAAATTTCTATCAGGAACTCGCATTTCATTTGTGATTTTTTGCTGTCGAAGTAGTCCTTTAAAACATTCTGTAGAATATCACAGACCCTTTGCAGCTCAGACTCTGAGAAATTTCTTGCATCAATGATTTTGAGAATCCAATGTGTTGAACTTTGAGCAAGCGAGTTGATCTTTCTATGGCGGTCCCAGGAGGCAGGTTGTTTCTTCTTTGATGGATTAGAAGCAGACTTTTTCCTCTTGAAAGGCTTAGCAGCCAACTTCAAATACTTTTCCAGGAGAGGCTCAAGCACCGCGAGCGACACTGATTCGCCTCTTGGATAGTCTTTAGCTTTAAATACTTTTTTTTGTATAATTCCCCATATTCGCTGACCAAGCTGCTCACTTCCCTCGGTTGTTTGTGGATTGATGAAGGCCTGAGCTAAGTTTGAGAATATTTTGATTGCTAGTGGTTTACCTGTAGTATGAGAAATGCAGAAAAAGAAATTGTGAATTATCACATGTTAAAGTGAAAGCAAGACCAAGAAATTGATGAAATTCAATTTACACAAGTTTGATGAATGCTGTAAAGAATTGAATGAAAGTAAAATGAATAGAACTTGCCTGGGTTTTCATGCAGATAAATCTCTATTAACGAGAGAACACGGAGCTTAAAGAGCACAAGTTGAGAATGTGCAGTTTCTCCTCCAGCTAGGTTCTTCTTTTCCCTAAATATTCGTGCTAGATAAGTATCCATTCGAAACATTGCATCATCATCCATTCCCTCATCAGATTCATCATCATCATCATCATCATCATCAGAAGCATCAGGGAGTTCAGCAGTAACTGCATCAACCCCAACCACAGCCTCCGACTCATCTGTCTGCTCATCAGGGTCAGCAGTTTCACCTGTCTCAGCCTCATCAGATTCTTCAGCTTCTTCAAGAGCAAGGAGTTCATCTTCAGCATCATCATCTTCACTATCTGCATTGTGGTGCCGAGCAGGTTTCAGATCCTTTTTTATTACCCGCAACATCCGATATATAGCATCTTCTGTAACAGAACTACAGAAGCATTTGAAAACCTGCAGAAGACATCACCAATGATTTACTTTGGAAGTGGACAATAGAAAGGCAACAGGGGGACGCAAGAAGGTTCCATGACTACAGACACATCATCACGAGATGCTAGATGAGTGATCAAACAGCACAAATTTACAGAGAAGTAGAATCAGGCTGATACTTTCTAGAAAAGTAACAACTACAACTCTTATGCAGGGATCACATTACCTAAAATGTAAAAAAGCACAATTTAATGAAGACTTCAAACTAATATCTTTTGACTTCACCACTAGTACAACTATGATTTCTCGAACAAGATCACATATACAGCCTCACCAGTCCACCTGTCAGACTCCATATCCTACTAGCTTTTTGCCTTGGGTTCAAATACTTGAAGAGGGTGCATCCCTTCTTCACCATCAAAAAATGTTATGACAAGGGCACAGGTATTCCCTATTGATCCTTTACCCCGATTAAGGATACAACTTTATCGAACACAATTTTTCACAAAAAAATTACGCCCTACAAAACACAATCAAACATCAATTTCTGTGCCCAGAAACATATTCCCAAAATGTCGCAAGTACTTCGCAACTAAAACTCCGATGTCACTTAAAGTGTCAAGTTTCTTCATGGTAACACCATAACTCTCACAGCGATGAGGAAAAAAACTTTATAACACATACCAAGAACATAAATTCATCTCAGGGCAGATTATTAGCAATCACCGACTTTTTAAATTAACCAGTACAACATACTCAAAGGGAATGAATATTGGTGGGGAGATCTTTAAAGACTCCAATGTCGCAAGTACTTCGCAACTAAAACTCTGATGTCACTTAAAGAGTCAAATTTCTTCATGGTAACACCATACCTCTCACAGCGATGAGGAAAAAAACATTATAACACATTCATCTCAGGGCAGATTATTAGCAATCACCGACTTTTTAAATTAACCAGTACAACATACTTAAAGGGAATGCACATTGGTGGGGAGATCTTTAAAGAGAATGTCAACACCAATCCACCATTAAATAAAATATAACAGAATTTATTCAATCTAGTTTAGCACAAATATGTAGTATTTCAGCAAGAAGCTGGTCAGCTAAGAAAATAAAGATATTCAGGTAAAAAAGAGGCATGAAATATTTGCAGTTATCAGTTAAAGTGGAAAAGATAGTGAATGGTCATCTGATACCTGCTCAATGGCAGATCGCATGGGAGCAGATGACTGTGGCAACAGAGAAAGCATTGTGTCCACAAGTACATCCATTAGTTCAGGCACACCATCCCCCTCAGGTTCTTCGTCTTCGGAGGATTCGAGATCATCAAGGATATAAGCTTTTTTACAACACATAACAACTTCTGAGGCAGCTTCAAAGAATTCTCCAGGCCGAACAGTGATTTGAAGCAGCAGTTGAATGAGGAAATATCTCAGAGAATGCAATTGATTTGCATCCTTGCTAGGACCACAATCACGTTCCTAGAACAATGAGATCTTTTTTTAGGAAGAACGAGAATTTTAAATAAAAAATAAGGGATTTCATGAAACCTTGAGCATTACATTAGAGAAGATCTGAGAGACCACCAAGTTCTAGCACAGATTTAAATTATCAAAATTTCTAATCACCCATAACTCCAAACAAGAAAAGAAAAGAAACAGGACCGGAATAAACAAGAAACCCAAAATAAAAGACTCCCCATAAATAATCATCCAATTTAACAGCCAAAAGGTCAGTGTCAAATAAGATTGTAGGGACATACCACTCTTGATAGTTGACTTTCCATACGCTGCAGTTTCTTGAATGCTTTATCATCATCACTATTCAAAGTCCTTGACAGAGAAACTGAAGGAATGCTGCATAATATACTCAGAAACCGCATAAAGTAAGATCCAAGATCCTTTACATCCATACCACTAGTCGCCTCACGAGGTGTCTTACCAGCTCCCACCTCATGAAGCGCCTTTCTTCTCTGTGCTACCTCTCCTCTTTGTGCATTTGCAAGCAACAACTGAAGCTGCTCGACACACATATGGGCCAAAGAACTGGGAATGGCAGATTTTGGCCATCTAAACTTTTCTTGTAGTTCAAATGATGTAACTTCAGTTCCAAGCGATGATGAGAATAGACCTTGAACCGCCAGAAACTTAAGAACTTCTTTTTGCACACGGAATCTAGCAGCATCTTGCTCATCATCATCTTTTAAGGAATCAATCTTCAAATGCTTTAGAACAGCGGGAAGAGATTCCACAACCCAACTCTTAAGAAACTCCGTAGTTCCCAGAATTCCAACAGCATCTTTATCCTCACTAGATCCCATCTCAGAATTGTCATCAGTTGTTTGACTCTGATCTGAAGGTTCTTCTGAAGAATGACCTTCATCAAGAAACATAGTCGTCAAACTTTGGATAAACAGAATACAGCCAGACTCAGTTTTGAAATCTGACATCAAATCTTTCACTGTTTTTGATCTGGTTATGCCATCAAATTTTCCATTGCTATGTTTCTGCAGAGCTACAATAACCTCAACTCTCCTAACGTCATCGTGCACCACCAATTCAGACAGTTCTTTAAGAAAATGTTGAGCAACTTTATAAAGCCAAGTATCATTTCTAGAGAGGATGTCCATAAGACCTTGGACAACTTTGTACGACAGTATAAAATGTACACATGATGCAGGGAGCTTTGGAAGAAGCAGCAACAACACATCAAGGGCTAACTTTTTGCGATCATGAGATGAGTTTAAAAGTGACCCTTCAATTATTAGTTCACAGAAGCACAGAAGATTGTTCTCCATGTCTTCTTCAGCTGAGCTACACTTGCGACTTCTTTTGCTCTTCTTGGCTGAAATAAGGCATGATGCTGAATCTACATCTTGTATGACATCAGGTAAGAGATAGCTAATCAAAACAGGCCACACACTATGCACTCGCGGCTGACAGAAGGTAGACTCCTGCGATATCCAAGACATAGATCAGCAAAGACTCAAAGTATCACTTAATCAAAGACAAAACTTTGAAGAAAACAAACATAAGTAGCACCTTTAAGCAATTGGCGATTGTGGACAAATGATCAGCAGCAAAAAGGGCAGTTTTACTAAAGGGGGAAGGCAAAAGTTTACCACAATTAAAGTCAGTGGAAACTTTTTCTTGTATTTTAAGAGCTAAAAGTAAGGCATCAGGATTCCCAACTTCAGTTGCTCCTTCAAACCACTCTTGTAGCCCTGGTGCTTCAAGGAGATGATTCAGCAGTGCTTTGGCTGGCAACTAAAACATGAATAAAATGAATGCAGGAAATATTTAGTTTAAGGATAGAAAATTCTGAGGAACACCATATTGAACATAAAGAAGGCCTAAAAAGAATTTATAACATGGCTCCAAGTAAACAAACACGAAGGAAGTTATGCCCCAGCATGTTCCACCAAAAAATTGCAGAAAAAGCCTTGAAGATAAAATGCGTGGCAGATAATATGATAGATTACCTTTGCAACCAATTCCAATAAAACAGCAACAGCAGACTCTTGTAAGTAACGTTTCTTAGCTGCAAGACCGATAAGACAGCTGGTAAATTCCTTGAGTAGTGGAGTATTATTATCTGATATCCATTCTTCAGTAAGTCTTCCCGATCTTGCAAGAGCTCCATATGCAAATAAGCGACCCAGTAAACAATCTTTAGCTTCCTGTAGATCAGATTAAAGGTCCCACATAAATAAAATATAAATCTCAATAACCAATTTATTTTAGTAGGAGAATTCCCACCTGACCCTTCATGGAGGAATTGACTTCCAGCAAGGTTGTAATTAGTTTTAACAAGGACTCTAGTTTAATGCTAGGAACTGTGCCAACTAAAATTGTGAGACCTAGTGCAAATCCTTGTCTTGCACACTGCAAAAGAAAAATAGAAAAAATCAAAATAAATAATAGAAGTACACATAAACGTCAGATTTAATTGAACTTGAGATACAAGGAAAATAGCATAGTAAAACAATCTAAACATGAGGTGCAATAACACGTCATAAATGATGTAAGCCGACACAATATAATAATGAAAAAAAATATTTACAAATCCATATGGAGCATGTCTATTCATGCAGAGTTAAGATTATTAAAAAAAAACAATATAATAAATCTTCAAGGAACTTCTTGGCAACTTCCTTTGCAAGAATACCACAAGTTTCTTTATGTGTGGGTTATCATTCGGAAGTTTTTCATTCTCAGAGTGCCAAACCTACTATCAACTATAGCTATTCCTGCATCATAATCAAAGTATTTTAGAGAAGCAACATATGACAGCAGCATATTTACAGCCATATCTGAATGACAAATAAACAGACAAATATGTAAAATCAGCACAAGTGCAAGAATAACGCTCTCACAGTTACAAGGGAAAGTCACCCATTATTTTTATCTCAGTTTTGTAATACTCAAACCCACACAGACGAGTATTTGGCAAATTAGCCATATGGGTTTTACTAAGTTGTTGAAGCACTTAATGGCATAAAATTCAACTACGGAAACAAAGAAAAAACTACATTAAATGGCAAAACGATTCACTTTATATGAAAACTCCACCCTTTGTGTTCTCTGCAACAAGAACCATATCCAAATTCAGAGAAAAACTCATAAAAAATTTATTAAAATCAAAACAAAAAAAAACGCACCTCTCTCGATGAGGAGACCCCACGAATAAGCCTCCGCACAGCATACCTCAGGGAGGGTGCACAGTTATTCAAGCCATCATCCTTGTCTGCTTCCAGTTTGGACTGATCTTCCACCTCAACCTTATTTTCCAACTTATCATATGCATTCTGAACTTCCCTCAACTCCATCACCAAAACCTTAGCTGCTGCTTCCCTGACACGCGCATCACCAGCTGCCAAATTCTTGAACACACCAATGTGGAACTCAGGCAACACAACCCCACTACTATTACTGGTTCCAGCACTCTCATTACCATCACTTTTCGATTCCACATCCATGTTTTCAGCCCCCGAATCGATTTTCTTACTCTCTGCTTTGTGCCTTTTCTTATCCTTCAACTTCCTCAGTTTTTTCCTCTCCATCGAATTCAACGAAGGGTTGCTGTGAGCGTTGGGAGAATTTGATGCAGCATTCGCATCGCTCACATTCCCCGACTCCGGAAACTCGTCCTGCTTCCTCTTTTTATCCTTTTTCATCTTCTTCCTCGAGGGCTCTACGTCTGCATTCTCCATATTCACGTTCCGTTTCAGCTTATCCTCAACTTTGTGTTCCACTTCAGATTCTTGCGCCGGACTACCCATTTTTTCTGCAGAAGTTAGTAAGGAAAAAAAAAAAAAAAAAAAAAGAAGGCATCATCATCAGTTACATGACCCATAAAATCATCAAGCAAAATATAAGAATATAAGATAGAGTAAAGTTACAAGTAAATTAGTAGAAAATAAACAATCAAATTTCTTACCCGCAGGGTTGGGGAGGGAGAAAGGTTTATGCAGAGAAGAACAGGGTTGGAGAGGGAGAAAGGAGGCTGGGGTTTAGCCCTAATTTAAATCTACCAGATTAATCGGATCCAAATATTCTTTCCGGGTCGGATCCAATATAATCGGGCTTTGTTGGGCTTTATGTAATTAATACCAATGAATTAAATATAATTAAATATTTTATATTTAAAGATAAATAAAATTGTGATTGTTTTGGAAAAAAAAAATCTATACGAGATATGAGTGGATCCATTTATATAAAGGGTTGTAATCGAACCGAATCGAGTTGAGTAATATTGTGTTCAAGTTTGACTTGTTTAGTTTCGAGTCGAGTTTCGAGTTTTTTTATCGAATACTTTGATGTTCATGAACGTTATCGAGCTTTTATCGAACATAAACAAACTTTCTAAATTTGGAATATATTTAAGATTTTCATTATTATTTTGAAGAAAAGGTTATTTATTCCAAAAAAAATATCATATTTATGGTCAAATTCTAAATTTTGTTCATTATTAAATAGATTTATGAAAGTAATTATTTTATATTTCTTACTAATTTTAGCTAACGAGTCTATTCACGAGTCAAATACTATGATGTTCAAGTTTGGTTCATTTAATAAACGAGCTTTATTAAACGAACTCGAACGAGCTTTTATTCGAGTCGAGATCCGAGTAGCTCACAAATAGTTTAGTTCATTCTTATTAATTATGAAATAAATATATATACTTTAAGTACAATACATTTTAATATAAAGATATAAAACAAAAAATAATAAGATAATGAACAAATTTTAATATGAATGTTAATTCATTCTTATTCAACGCAAAATAAAATAACGGATGAGCGGATCCATTCCTTTACAAAAGATTATTTATTGTAAGAAAACTGTTCACTTATTATAATCAAGATTTTTTTACATTAATAAAATGTTATGTCGCGGTCATAACATAATACATAAATTGTCGATTTTATTTACATACTTCGTATTTACGAGTCCATTGAAAAAACTAATAATAAAGTAATAATAATAATAAATTTAAAATTATATAAAAAGTTACGACAATTCCAATAGCAGTAGGCTATTTGTTGCGCTGAATTTTTTTATATGAGTTGTGTACAGCTATAATGTTGCTGCAGGCTGCGGCACACGATTATGATTTTAGATGAGTTGAATAGATTTTTATAAAATAATTTACTTTAAAAATAAACAATGAATTATATCAAGAAAGTTCTATTAAATTCAATTTGGACTCGATTATGATTTTAGATGAGTTGAATAGATTTTATAAAATAATTTACTTTAAAAATAAACAATGAATTATATCAAGAAAGTTGTATTAAATTCAATTAGGACTCAATTAAATTCATAACCTTTCTAAACATATAATTAAATAAAACTTAAACACAATACAGTGGTCCATTGGACCATTGCATCTGTTAGGAAATTAAATCTTGGTGTGTGGGAAAGATCAAAGGGCATCTCTGCGCACGCATTCTTCGGAGTTCATCGATCCAGGTATTCCGCATAACCTTCTTATGCATAATAATATAGGAGCATGCTAGGATTGTTCATAGGCATAACAATTTACTTTTGATATTCCAATTAACGATCATTGGCAAACGGATTTCGTGATTCAGTTCACGAATCCCTTCAAGGACTCCGTAAGTCTGTAATTTGAGCAGGACCAGAATCGATATTCTCCTCCTTTCCAGTTAAAATCGGTGCCCCTCTCTCTCTCTCTCCTAGTTTTAGTGTGTTTCAACTGTTATACAACTTATGAGAGAGACTTGTCTATTTATAGACCGAGGGTTTTATCCCTAATGGGCTTCTGGGCTCAATTCAGCATATTTATTTGGGCTAGACCTGGGACCTAACGCAAATAATAAAGTGGCCTATAAATTAATTAATTCACAAGTCCACAACCAAGGACACAATTAATTAATTAATATTAATTCTTTTTCACCACATAATTAATACTGACCTACACCTTTATTACCACGTTGTGAGAACGTGCTGCATTAATTGAGAATCCTCATATTTAAGGTTACCGGACTTTCATTAATTAATCGGAGCCTCTGACAAGCTCTAACTACAATTAATTAATATCTTATAATTTATGAGTAGTACCACTCAAACCTTATCACTCGTGCCTTAACTTAATCAGTCTGCTGGACTTTGGCACGATGAATGTTATTGAGCTCCTCAGGGAATGTCCTCATTCTATTACTCAGATATGAATACCTAAACCCAGTCTCAGGCAGTACTACACGAACCGTTGCTATCCAAGATGCGGATATACGAGCGCGTTGTATTAGCTCTCCACCATGGCAAGTCAAAGCAACAGTCAATTCGTGCAAACCCCTGAACCTTCATTAGGGTTTGGACTCAATCAAAACGAGATCTTTTATTTGCTGATGTCAGATAGACAAATACATCTCAACGGTCCATCAATACGCCACCCCTTGCGTACCAGCATGTCAAGTAATCAAGACAGACTACTTATTCCGACAATGCCGCAGCCATCCGGACAGTCGTATCCTCATACGTTGTCTCGGTTGTGATCATGTTTATGTCTCATTAGGTCAAATGACTGTATTCTGCGATCTACAACACGCAGTATGATCGTCCCTATCGGTGAGACAAGAGGATACCATTGTTCATACACGTAGTTTGTTTAACAGATAGGAGAAAAAAACCGTTGTATACTCATTATAATAAATGCTTTCAGTATGCAAAACCCATCAGTCTCTCACTTATACTAAAAGCATAACTAAGCTATTACAGAGTATACAGTCCGTCTATCTAACTTGCTATCTCGTTTACCACTATCAGTGGTCGGCATCCACCTCAGACCAAGTGCACGAATATGTCTTTCGTAAACCTTCTGCGGCAAGCACTTTGTAAATGGATCAGCAAGGTTGTCAGTAGTGTCAATCTTCTTAATTTGCACATCGCCTCTCGATACGATTTCTCGTATGATATAGTACTTTCTCTCTATGTGTTTGCTTGCCCTGTGAGACCGCTGTTCCTTTGAGTTTGCTACTGCACCAGAGTTGTCACAATAAATTGTGATGCTCATCGGCAAACTCGAAATCACGCCCAACTCTAAAAGGTAATTCCGGAGCCATACCCCCTCTTTCAAGGCTTCGGAAGCGGCGACATATTCTGCCTCCATGGTGGAGTCAGCAATGCATTTCTGCTTTGAGCTCCTCCAAGATATAGCCCCACCTCCCAGGGTAAACACATATCCTGAGGATGATTTCTTCTCATCCTGGTCCCCTAGGAAATTCGAGTCCGTATAACCCACAGGGCACAAATCCTCACCTTGATAAACTAGGCAGAAATTTCTAGTTCTCTTCAAGTACTTGAGGATATGCTTTACAGCAGTCAAGTGCGTCTATCCAGGGTTAGACTGATATTTTGCTACCATGCCAACGGCATAACAAATATCAGGCCTGGTACACAACATTGCATACATGAGACTACCCACCGCTGAAGCGTATGGTACAAGACTCATATCGTCTTTTTCCCGCTGTGTTTGAGGACACTGCCCGATAGAAAGACGAACGCCATGACGGAAAGGTAGCAAACCTTTATTGGCGAGTTGCATGTCGAACCGGGAATCACAGTATCCACATAGGATGCATGGGATAAACTCAATATTCTTCTCTTACGATCTCGTAAGACCTTAATCCCAAGAATGTAGCCAGCTTCACCCAAATCCTTCATTTGGAACTGTTCGGATAACCAAATCTTGATTTCCAACATCACTCCCTCGTTGTTTCCAAATAGGAGTATGTCATCAATGTATAGTGAAAGGAAAACCACGCTCCCACTGACATAAAGTCTGTAAACACAACTTTCATTCTCCAAATGTGCAAATCCATAGGTTTCGTCATAGTCAATGCACTCTTTCTGACTATAACCCTTTGCCACCAGCCTGGCTTTGAAAGCCGTAACCTTTCCATCTGCCCCTTTCTTTCTCTTGTATACCCATTTGCACCCTATGGCCCTAAAGCCATCCGGCAAAATAGTTTTCTCGTATACATCCATAGCAGTTATGGATTCTATTTCAGAATCCATGGCGACTTGCCATTTGGCAACATCCTTGTCTTGCACTGCCTTGTCCGAAGACTCACCCACGAACATGTATCTTTCCGGTTGGAAAATAACTCTCCCACTACGATGAGGCATCGGTGCCGCGTCAGTAGTAGGTGCAGTAACATGTGGTTCTGCACCTTGCACTGAAGAACGCGCATGTGGTGCTATACCTCTCACAGGTGCACCAACATTCGCATGTTCCCCTTCCCTTAGAATTGCATTCTCGTTCTCAATTTATTGAAGAATGATATCACTCCTTGACTTGTGATTACTCACATACTCATCCTCCAAGAATCTAGCGTTGGTGCTAACAACGACTCTTTGACTCTCAGGACAGTAAAAGTAACCGCCTTTCGTTTGCCTGGGATACCCTATAAATAACATTACTATTGACCTGCTTTCTAACTTATCAGGTTCCTTCGACAGTACGTGTGCCGGACAGCCCCATACTCTAAACTTGCATAAACTCAGTTTGCGACCAAGGAAGAGCTCAAAATGCATCTTAGGAACTGATTTAGAAGGCACCACATTTAGCACGTAAGCCGTTGTTTCCAATGCGTAGCCCCAAAATGAAATAGGTAAGCTTGCATAACTCATCATTGATCTTACCATCTCTAGATGAGTCCTATTTCTTCTTTCTGCTACACCATTTTGCTGGGGAGTACCCGGTGCAGTCCACTGGGATGTAATCCCATTTTTTGACAAATACTGCAGGAACTCGTTACCGAGGTATTCGCCACCGCGGTCAGATCGCAGTGACTTGATAGTTTTCCCGACCCTCTTTTCTACCTCAGCCTTGAACTCTTTGAATTTCTCAAAGCATTCAGACTTGTAGCGAAGCAGGTAAACGTATCCGTACCTTGAGTAATTGTCAATGAAAGTGACAAAGTACTTGTACCCTCCACGAGCCTGCGTGGACATCAGTCCACATAAGTCAGAATGGATCAACTCCAACACATCCTCTGCTCGAGACTGACTAGCCTTGAAAGGCCTAGTAGACATCTTGCACTCGATACAGGATTCACAAACTTGATAAGGTACAACCCGGACTAAGTCCAATGTACCGTCATCTGCAAGTCTTTGAATCCGCTTCAAGCTGATGTGACCAAGTCTTAAGTGCCAGAGATATGTAAGATCCTCATCAGAAGAAATAAGTTTTCTCTTTCTAGGATTATCAATTTTGGATGAATTACATGCAATATTCAAGGACATATTTTGATCAAAGTAGCATAAAGAGTGTAAATCAACACAACGGATAACATTGTTACTGCCAATGATAAAATCATAAATAACAAATATCCATAAAAGTTGACAAAATTTGTCCTGCCGATAAACCATGGCCCACAAATAAACTCTCAAATGTACTCAAAACATAAGGAAAAGAAAACTCCATCGTAAAACGTTGCCTTCATCCAGTTTGGTATATACTTGCCATCATTCACCAGCCTTGTCGGCACGGTCCCCTACAAAGTACAACAACATGATCAACAAGTCAGCGCTTACAACTCTTAAACGAGCAACAACAGACCCTAATCATGCTTGCAGTTATACATGCAAATGACATACCTTGTCTAGCTTTGTTGGCTTAACAATCTTCCCTCCAGTGCCCTTTCTTACCACACCTGAAGCACTTGTCCTTGTCAGTCGCCACCTTAGGCTTTTTTCCAGTCCCACCTTCCTTTGAAGGTGTCTTCTTAGCCCACTTCTTAATCCCTTTCTTCTGCTTCATACCTTTCGGTACAACAGAGAGATTACCAGAAGTAGCCAAGGCAACCTTCTGAGGGTTCATAACTGATTCTGCTGCCATCAAGTCATTGAGTAACTCGTTGAGAGTGTACTCTTTCTTGTTCATGACAACATTCAGTCTAAAACTCTCAAAGGACTTGGGTAGAGTGTTAAGTATGATATCGACTTTAGCCTCAGCGTTGATACCTCCACCATGCACAGTCAATTCATCCATGAGGTGAGTCATGGTGACTACGTGCTCTCTCACTAGGGTGCCATCAATCATTTTCTTACTCACGATTTCCCTCATAAGATTGAATCTGAAGGCTCTATCAGTTTCCCCATAGGTCGCCTCCAGACTCTGCATAATGTCATAGGCGTCACTATGGTGCTGATGCTGCTGTTGCAAGACTTTTGACATAGTGGTCATCATGTAGCACTTGACTACATTGTTCGATTTCTCCCACTTGTTATAAAAGTCTATATCCATTTGACTGGATTCAGCAGTTGGCACTTCAGGATGAAGCACTTGCAGAACGAACATATGTTCTTCTGCAATCAGGAGGTATTCGAGATTGTGTTTCCATTCTAGGAAGTTTGGACCAGTTAAAGTATTTTGTGCGAGAATATTGATCACATTTGACATAGACATATCTGAAACAAATAAAATCTTAAATAAGAACATACATGTAGAACTTCGAAAACAAATGCATTGAAAACCTTTTAATAAATCGAATACAAATTTTTCCACGAATTGCCCAAGAGATCCCACCGCAAGCTACACTCGTAGATGTTTACGATATCACCCTAGACCAGAACTGTGGGTTTTAAGCCCCAATCCATTTAATTTCACTTCCATGTCAGGAACCTTTTGACACTAGAAATTAATAATTAGTGAAAACCTTAGACACAGCCATCTCTCAAGAGCAGGGATGCAACTTAAGCATTATATTCTAAGATGTTTCTAAGCTATTAACCACAAATTTAACTCCGGCCAAAAGAGACAGTTTAGCATGGCACGTAACCATACTTCACAGCCCTCAAAGCTTTTGTTAAAATCAATTCTAGAATACTTGTGAAAGAGATCTATGCAAGCTACACTCGTAGACATTTACGCAAAACCCTCCCACTATTCACATGATTTAATTTTTTTGTCTAGAAATCCCAGCAACTGTACCCATGCACCTCCGGGAACTAGCAAGCTACACTCGTAGACGTTTACTAGAGCGAGAGATACACCTACAGCCTAGGACCGCTTTGTGGAGGTCTATTGATTTTAATTAAATAATCCGCTTAGTATTTTTCTTTTAAAAGGTTTCTTTATGCGCACACATAATTTCTTTGTCATTATATTTCCCAAAGTTTTGCATGTACTAATACAAGCCCAAAAATTCCCAAAATATAATCCAACAAGAAATTAATCACATAAGCATGCTTGGAAAGCTGTAAATAATAAAAGCGATAAATCATGCTTTTCCTATTATCTACACATGCTTAATTGCGCACATAAATAAATCACATATCATACGAGGACAATTAAGACAAACAAAAATTCCTCGTAGCCCCAAAAATAGAAAAATAAAATTCTATTCTATTACAATTTGAATTTGAATCTATTTGTATAAGTCTAAAACTTTTCAAATCTTTCCAAATCTTCAAGGGCCTCCATATCTTCAACCACCAAATCATTTGGGATTTAGGCCTTTGTGATCTGATGATTTGCCCTAACCCTAATGCAAACCCTAGGGTTTACACAGGATTGCACAAACCACCAAAATACGAGCCACCGTGACGGGACAGCAGCAGCTGACGACAGCCGCAGCCGCGCGCGCGCCCCACACGCTGCTGCCGTGCCGTACCCGCCGCCTGCAATGCGTGCTGCCGTGCACCGTTACCCGTGCCGTGCGCGGCCTTGCGCCACCATCGCCCGCGACTGCATGCACGCGCGGCCGCCTGCCTCTGTCGTGCACCGCCCTTCGTCGGCTCTGTCTTTGTTCTTCGTCCTCAACCCGTCCAATTACATAATTTGAAAAATTACAGAAAATATATTCTATTATAATTTTTCAAATCTACACTAATCACGGATTTTCTCATGATTTTACAAAATTAATTCAGCCCTACACGGATAAACCACCGCGAGCTGAATCACACGGGTTGCCACGAGGAACAAAAACCATCCACAATAATAATAAATTCATACATGCATAATATCGAATTTAATTATACACAACAGAGCCATAAATCAGCAACCTGACTCTGATACCAATTGTAGGGTTTTCTCGTAAACCGAATCACCAAAACCAAACTCAACCGGATTGATTTATGGTTATTGCGCATAATTATATACATAATAAATCCTTGCATGCTCCTATGAATTTAATGCGATATTGTGGATTTCAGGAATTACCGTTATTCCATCGAGTCTGATCCGATCTTTTGCGTTTGAATTTTCAAACTTCAATTCAACCACGCAATTCGATTTTATCTGCGGAAGTAGAAATTAGCAATCTAATTTCTTGATAAATTTGACAATAAAGAAAGAAAAGAAATAGAATTACTGTTCTCCAGACACTACAAAAAAAAAGGTCTATAATGGCGACAAAAACTGTCACTATAAGTATAAATTTCGTCACTATAGCATCGTAGTGACAAAATTATGTGTTGTCACAATTTCGTGGCTATTTAATAGTGGCTAAAGGTTTAGCCACGAACTACAATAGTTGTCACTATTCCTTTGTTTTATAGTGACTTTAAATTTTTATCACTAATTCACTAATAATTAGTTATAACATATAATTGTCACTAAAAAAGTATAATATAGTCACACAATTTCATTGTCACTAAAGTAAGCATGTTTTAGCCACTACATTAATGGTCACAAAAACTTTATAATTTAGCAGCATAATTTGTCGTCACTAAAGTTCCAGTATTTTGCCACGTGTAATCGTCATCACTATAACTCCGCATTTTAGTTATAAGAAATTATTGTCACTAATAATCATTTTTTAGTAATTCATAATATTTGTCACTAAAATTCTTGTACTTTAGTCACTAAAATCTTGTAATATAGTCATATAATATTGCATCACTATAATATTTGTCACTAAAATTTATGAAAAATAGTCGCATATTATTATGAGCTAAAATCTATTCTAGCCATTTGGCTAAAGATGCTTTAAAAAATGCCATCCTTATGAAAAACTCTAAAAAATAGCCAAATCACCTTTTTATCAATTTTTCTTCCATAAATACCCTTCAATTATTTTTCTTTTATTTATTTCAATTGTTTTTTATTTCTAATGCACATTTTAAATTCTAATTCTTAATTTAATTTCTTCTAATTGTTGATGTAATTCTTTAATTTTATCTTCTAATATTTTTATGTCAGAACTAAGTTGTATAATTTCTCGTATATTTTCTTTATCAACAAGTGTAAATTTTTCTACTAGACGGCTATAAGTAGTATGAACTTCAAGATATTCTTTTCGTAATTTTTGTTGCATCAATTCATCAGTATAAGGAAGATATATGCCATCAATTTTTATAAAAGTGGAACTAGGCATTATATTTTATCATTTATTTCTGTAACTACTGTTTTTAATTCTTGTATTTGTTTATTTAGTTGTGTCATTTGATTATCTGAATGTAATGTTTGTCTTCTTAATGGTTCAATCCATTTATTATGATCTATATTACTTGTACTAGCTCTTGCATGTTGTATAGTATTTTTTGAGATTGGTGTATTATTTTGAATTCTTTGAGATGAACTTCGTTGAATGAATTTTTGTAGGCTATTATCTTTTTTTATTATAGTACTTGTAGTACTTAATAGTTCATATGTATATATTCTATCTCTATGTTGAAAAATTATACTTAAATTACTGTTAGTTAATGCATAAGATATTTTGTAACTTACAGTGAATGGTATGTCTGCGGGTCTCATAAAATCTTTTTTAAGAAAATTACATCGGACTCCGATTGCATCATTAAAGGTTTGTGTTTGGAAAGGAATTCCATATTGTAACGCAACATCGAATTTAATTATGTCAAAACCTAGATTGCCATCTATTCCTCCTATAATTTTATCTTTTTCATCTAAAATTCTATTGTCAACAATTTGTAATTGTACAGGTGTGTCTTTTCCTGTAAAATAAGTAGATTTTAATATTATTTGTATTATTCCAATGTGTATGTATCCTAATTTCTTTTGATCTTTTTTAGGTATTTTTTCTATTTTCTTTTTTATTTTTTCTTTATTCATTATGTATGCTTGGAATTCATAATTTGCTTGATTCATGTATACTACTGATTCTCCACTCATTAACCCATAGTATACTATATTTTCTCGATTTAGTATGTTTGATATTCTTTTATTAAAAGTTGGAATTTCTATGCTTTCTTTGGAATTAAGTGTAAATTCTCCCTTTTTACGGACCTTATTTATTATTTTCTTATCGAATATTATATCAGACAAATATTCTCCGATTGACTCTATTTTTTCTATTTCTTGTATATCGTCTTGTTCTTGTTCTTGCTTCGAACTTTCTCCTTTTTCAAAGATATTCATAGTAATTGTTTAATATTTTCCTTATATAAATTTATTCGTGGAATTTTATATTTTTCTCCTTGTATTTTTAGTATTAATTATTTACTTTTTATTTTATAATTAAAGTTTTCTAAAAAATCTATTCCTAATATTATTTCCTTTTGTTCTTGTTTAGTTCTTCCATCAATTGGTATTTCTGTTTTTACCGAAAGTGTCTTACTAAAAATAATATTAACAGATGTATATTTAGTGTTTCTTACTGAAGTTCCTTCGAGAGTAGTATATGTTACTTCTGGATATAAATCATAAATTTCTGTTGCTAGATCTTCACTTATAAAACTTGTACAAGATCCCGTGTCTATTAATGCAACAACTAATTTTTTGTTTATACTTGTTAGTATATGATATTGATTATAATTATTATGATCTAACTTAACTTCTATGTTCTTCATATCATGTATTACTCTGTCGGGCCTGCTATATACTGTCACAGCGATATAGGTTGCCACTTTGACATTTCATGCTTGATATGTTGAACTTTATAAAAGAGTTTTTGTGATTTCATACCTGAAATGTTTCTTCTTCAAGATCTCAAGATCAATTCGGCAAAAGAGCTTCCTTGCTGCAGCCGTTTTCAGATCCTCCAGAGATAGAAAAAACCTTTCATATATTACATAGATAGAGAGAGAAATATTTTACATTGAGTAGTCGTAGTCTCCCTCCTAATGAGAGAGCCCTCTTATTTATAGGCGACTAAGGTCTGCCTTTTACATAGTGGAGGGGTACCACTTCACATGGAGGGGTACCACAAAACAGTTCAAACAAATAATTTACATACACAGTACACACTAATAATTTTACAAAGAAAGATACAAAAATAGTGATGTCTTCTCACATCTTCTTTTCTTCTATTGTCTCCAAGTCTGCATCTCCGTCGGTGCTTGTTGTACACATGCTACATGCATGATCTCCAAGAAATTCATCTGACAGTTTGATACATATATCTTGCTTTATTTCTGGAGTGTATTCGAAATCAATTCCTTGTAAATCTTTTAGGAATTTTTCTATGTATTTCTGGCTTTGGATGTCTACTTCTTTCTCCCTTGCTTGCATGCTCCATATAATTACTGATTTTGAAATGTAATTTGTTCGTGCTCGAATCTTGATCCCTCGGAGTAGTATCAGGACATAATTGTTTAAGAATTGTTGCATAATATCTTCATGCTTTGTCTCTCCAAGAGTAGGATAGTTTTGATTGCTTACTCCTATCTGGCATAGTTGTATAGCTGGTTGTCTTACTTGTCCTGCTTGCTCTCCTTCATTGAAGAATAGTGGATATGTTGCAAATATCTTCAAGAATCCTTCTCTTTGCTTGATAACTCCTGAATGGGATTGCTGGATAGACTTCTTCATATAGTTTGGAAAATATCGGAATATATCCATGCTTCTAAAGTATATTGTGCTTATGAGTCCACTTTGGAACATCATATATGTCTTAATTGGATCTGCTTCAGGTAAAACAATTGCTTTAGGCCCTTGAAATGCGCCTTCAATAGGGTATATGCCTGAGAGTTTGTCTGCAGTTGTGTAATTAATCAAGAAATTATATTCTTGATCAAAAATTGCTTTGGTTAGTTTTGTTAATTCTTCCCGTTCCTGTTCAGTAGGGATAGAATTTATTGTTAGTGGTTTGTTATTAGGGATTCTCCCCAGAGTTGCCATTCTTGTTTTAAGTGGTTGTCCTGGCATTGCTGCTTTTGCTGCATAAGTATTCCTGTACGTTGTTAGTGCATCTTTTGCTTCCTGTAAGCTAGGGTATTTTTTGTAGATGATGCCACTTTGGTTGTTGATGAAGATTGTTGCCTTGCTCCAATCATCATATATGTCTGCATTTAAGCTATTAAAAATAACATAATATGCTTTGACTCTTTCTTCTTCATCAAAATTTTCTTTGGATCGAGATCCATCAGCTGTGTGTTCTTCTGCCTTTGATTTATCCTTGATTGTTGTTGCTGAGGATTCTTCAGTTTGTTTTCCACTGGATGAATTAAGCATTAATTCTATCGCCTGTGCTTCTTTATCTACTTGGCTTGCTTCCTTTTGTAACTGTTGTGCTTGCAGACGACATTGTTTTGCCTTTTCTAATAATCTTTCTCTTTCTGCTTTCAGGATGGATCGGACTCCTTCCATTCTCTTGTTAATGTATCTGCTAGATTGTTTTCTTTGCCTGAAATGTGCAAAGATAAGAAATCGTATTGTTGAGCTTCAAGGCTCCATCTGAGCAGTCGCCCTTTGTTATAAGATTCTTTTATCTTGTATTTTGTAAAGTCTTTTGTATAAGAACTGTCCGTTTGATAAATAAATTTCTTTGGTTGTAAGTCTAATTTGAATTTCCGTAATGCTTTTATTAATGCAAGTGTTTCTTTTTCATGCACCGTATAGTTTTTCTCAGCTGGTTTAAATGTTCCTGATGCCCATTTAGTTAATAATATATTCTTAAATTGTTTTAAAAATGTTTTTACTTCGGATGGTTTATTATTTGTGATAAATATTTTGAAATCATTATAAGCATCTGGAATTGCTTGAAGGACTGCTCCCCAAGTATCTTGACTTGCGTCAGTATTTAGAATGAGTAAATCGTTTGGTTTTGGTAGATATAATTTTGGAAGGTTTTTACATAATTCTTTTAAAGCTTTTACAGCTTGTGTAGCATCAATTGTCCATTTCCATGGAATCTTTTCTGATATCATTCCTTGTAGTAAAGCTCGTTCTTTTGAAAGTTGTTTTATAAATCCTTTTTCACCAATGTAATTTAAGCATCCAAGAAATCGTTGTATTTGATTTCTATTTTCTAATTTATCTGGAAATTTATTAATCTTTTCTAATAAATGTTTTTGTGGTTCTATATATCCCCCCTTTAAAATCTTCATCCCTAGAAACTCTACTTCTTCTAATGCTATTTTTGCTTTTTCTTTACTTAGAATTACTCCTTTTTCCTTTAGTTGTGATAGCATTTTTGCAACTTGATTTAAATGATGATTTCTTGTTCCTAAAGTAAAAATTATAATATCATCTATATATGCTAAACTTATAGATTCAAATCCCTTAAGATTATTATCCATAAATCGTTGATATATACTAGGTGCCTGTTTTAATCCAAATGGCATAACTGTAAATTGATATTGATTTTGTGGTGGACAACTAAATGCTGTTAAAGGTTTAGTATCCTTATGTAATCGTAACTGCTAATATCCTGATTTTGCATCAAGGGTTGTGAACCATTCTGCCTTTTTAATTTTATTAAAAATATAATCTTGCCTAGGTAATTTGTATGCATCTCCTCTAGTGGCTTTATTCATTTCTTTATAGTTTATAACCATTCTTCTTTTTCCCCGTTTAATTTCATTATGATTTTCAACATAAAATGCTGGTGCACTATGTGGACTTATACTTGGTTCTATAATTCCTTTTTCTAATAATTTTTCTGTTTCTTCTTTAAATTCTGCGACATCTCTTTCTGTATATGGAATTCTATTTGGTACATTTACTTCTTTATTAGGATCTATTAATTCTATCCTAACTTCCATTGTATTTGTATTTTTAATAGGGTCTAAAGGATCTTGACTACTTATTTCATCGAGGATTCTCAAGACTTTTATTTCAATTTCTTCGTGAATGTACAAAATTAGTTGACTTTTAAGTTCATGGATAATCTTTCCTTGTAAAAAGGAAAGTGTAGTATATATCTTTGTTGTAACTAAATGTCTACGTTGGTTTTCCATTGCTGGACAACGTAATTTTACTCTATCAATTTCTTGAATAAAAGGGTAATATTTTTTTAGAAAATTGTTTCCTAATATTAATGGTACTCCTGTATCTTGTTTGTATAATGTGTCTAGAGGGAATTTTCTTCCTTCAATTAATATTACAAGATCTTTTGCTCTTTCATTTATTTGAATAACTTTGTTATTAGCAATTCTTACTTGTATTGGTTTTTCTAGTGTTAACCAATATTTTGTTGGTAACATATTCTCTTGTGCCAGACATATAGTTGCTCCTGTATCTATATAAGCAAAAGTATATTTATTAAATATTTTTACTTTTATAAATGTACTATTCTTGCTCATCACTACTTTCTGTATAACTAGAAGTTTCAGATTCGGATTCTATGCTATATGTATCGAAATTTATTTCTTCGCCTTCTTCGTATATGTCTTCTATAGGTTCGAGCCCTAAAGAGTATATTAATTTTATTTTATTGTCTTTATATAAATTTTTCTTTGGACATTCATTAGCATAATGACCAAATTCTTGACATTTCCAACATCTACATGTCTTTTTTTCTTTCGAATTTTTATTATTTCTTGTGTTCTTATTATCATATTTATTGTATTTTCTATACCTCCTCTGATATTTTTGTTTCCATGGTTTTTTAAATGTTTTATATTTTTTATATCGAGGATAATATTGTTTTTTATATCTTTTCTTTCTTTCTGGTTTACATCCATATTGATGTGGAATTGTTTCAAGTTGTTTACAACATCGTATATTTATTCTTTCTAAATAGTTTTCTTCAGTTTTTCTCATACACAAATCATCTCTATATTCTAATTCATATTTTTCTATTAATCCTAATGTTTGTGTAATTTTAGTTTTTGCTGGATTTATTAATTGTGTATTTATATATCGTAACATTGCTGGTGGTAGTTTACTTTTTACTATATCTAATAGGCCAGTTCTATCTGGTGTTTTATAATAAAACTTTCTTACTTGGCAAAAGAAATTTTCTGTTTTACATGGATCACAGAGAGCCATATTACTTAGTATTTTTATAATATGTGATTTTTCAAATTCTCGTGACGTTTCTGCTTCATCACCTAAAAATTCTGCAAATATTCCTTTGGCTAAATTTTTTAGAAGGTCAAATTTAGCTTCCTTTGATGTATCTGTTTTAGCATAGTCGTTATAATTATATGGCATTGTTGTTAACCAGTCTGATAGTTGTCCTGTAGCTTTATACTCAATATATGTTAAAAAATCTTCTAGTGGTAATTTGCTAATTGTATCATCATCAGTTTGAACTAGCATTTGGAATTGATTTATCCATAACATAATTAATTCTGATGCATTTGATGCACAATCTATGTTTAATACTCCACTACTTATACTTCTTTCTTTTTGAATATATGATGGTGGAATATTCTTTTTATATTTTCCTTTTGTATATGTATAATTATTTTTATACATATAATCAACAAAGCTTTTTTCATATTTATTTGGTCGTATATCATCACTTGTAGAAGCATTTTCTTCTTCTTTTTTACGTTTTTCATCTCCATCTTCTTCCATATTTAATGTTGGATTTTCATCATCACTATCTATTCCATATATAATACCTTGAGCATCTTCCTCGTCTATTCTTGCAACATTTAAATCATGTATTTGTAATTTATCTATTAATTTTGATAATTTTTCTATTTCGTTTATCTTCGAATTGGTGGTTTCCATTTATTTGTTGAATTTATAGGTTCGTCTTTTATTAATTTTCTAGTCGTACCTTTTGTTACTAATTCTTGAATTAATTCTAATGCCTCTTTACATTCAAGACATTTTTCTTTTCCTGTTACTATTTCTTCATTATCTAATTCTCCTTGTTCTTTAAGGAAATTTATTAAATCTTGATATTTATATTTTCGTATTTTTGTTTTCTTTATTTTATTTATTGAATCTAATAATTCTTTTTGATTTTCTTTAATTAATTCTATTAATGTTAATATTAAATTAGATACTTTGAGTTTCCTTCTGTCATGCAGTTGTTAAAATTGTTAATTGTTGTTTTAATTCTTCTAATACAACTTCTAAACAAAGCATTTCATATATTTCATTTCTTACTTCATGAAATTTTATTAATTGTTTTGTAAGTCTTGAATTCTTAAAATTTGTTTTCTTATCATTTTGCAATTGCTTATTGTTGCAAAGTAGTTTGTCGAAGTAATCTTTTATAATATTCTTCTGTAAATTCTTCAGCTAATTTTTCTTCTATTTCTAGAAATTGTATATCTGATCTTATTTGTTGTTTTTCTGCATCATTATTGGTATAATCTAATTTTATTGTGGCGTTTATCATTGCCTTTATAATTTCTTCTCTCATTTCAAAATATTTTATTAATTGTTCGCGTGATAATTTTTCTTCTGTCGTAAGTCTAGTTAATTTGCTTATATGTGCCCTTATTCTTCTAAGTTTCATACATATAATTCTCATATTAAACATGTCTGTTGATTGTAATTGATCTATTAAATCTATTTCTTTTATATGTAAAATCTCTAATTCCATTTCTAATGTTATTCCTGGCATTTTATTATGTTTCTAGCTCTGATACCAAAATTGTTTATGCGGATTTTTGAGAATTTTAATTACTTGTGTAGATGAAATTTTGTTTTGTGTAAATGGAATTATATTAAGATAAAATAGAATTAAATTAAGATAAATATAAAAGAAATACATAGGAGGGTATAATTGGAATTTTAACTCCATTCAAATGTTAGTCAAAGCCTTTTGGCTATTTCTTGCATGTTTTTATAAGAGTGGCTATTTGTTGAATTTGTTTTAGAATTTTGGCTACTTTAAATTATTAAGAGTATTATTATTGTCACTATAATAGTTGTCACTAAGGTCTTTACAATATAGCCACATATTATTATTGTCAATATAGTAGTTGTCACTAAATTATCCGTACTTTAGACACGTATAATTGTTGTGGCTAAAAAAAATATTTAGTGATAAAAATATTTTATTACTAAAGCATGCTTATTTAGTCACTAATATATTACATTTTAGTTGCATAAATCATTATCACTACAACTTTTTCATTGTTAATTATTGTTAAGAAAATATACTTTACAGATTGTCACAATATTATCCATATAAATTATAATTCTTTCTCACAAAAATACACATGTCGTCACTAAAATAATAATAAAATTATATCATTTTCATAATAATGAAATTGTACATTACAAATACAAATAATTCATCATTCAACTAATAAACTGCATTTTTCACAATAAAGAAATATTGAAATAAGTACTCAACATTGAAAATCTAAATAAATCCACTAAAAACCGAGGTCAATCAATCTAAAACAATAACAAACATATTTTAAACAAAAACTAGAAGAAATAATTAAATAAACAATCATAAACCTACTTCTATGTAAAAATCTTGATTGATATAAAACCTGCAAAAAGAGAAAAACAAGTATAAGTACTGGGAGTTAATAAAGTTTAACATGCAAAAATTGCAAGAATCCAAAATTGAAACAGAAGAAAAAATATTCAAAAATGTGATCACGTCTAAGGCAAAAGTATCATACACAAAAACTTTACCTTATTATAATGATAAAAGATACTAAATATTTGGAGAGAATTATACTCACATTAATTAGGATTTTGAATTTGACTGTTTTGGCTTAATCCTTGTAGAATAGCAGGAAGTTGAACTTTTAAAAGAGCTTCCACTTGAGCTCGAATTTCACTTTCTTGATTGATAACTTGAGTTTCCAATGATTCTAATCGAGATGCCATTGTTTCATTTTGTTTCTTTAGCACTTCATTCTCCTTTTGCAGTTCCAAATTTACTCTCTCTCCTCTATTCGTAGGTGGTTTCAATCCATCTCCACACCCACGTAATCAACTAGATTTTTCTTCTCCAAGAATTTTCACAAAAGCTTCATCTTCATCCATAGGACACTCATCATCTTCAATAGGTTGACTTTGTAATCTAATAAGTTCTTCCTGAAAAAAAAAATCATTTATATTAGCATTTACAATTTAATGCTAAGTATACACATACAAGAGATATTATGGAAACTTACATAAAATTCTCTTGAATCTTCATCAACCCATTCTTTTCTTTTATTGCTATATCGACTCAATCTCCATGCAGTTGTTCGAGAAGGCTCATTTCCAGTCTCACAGTCACGCTAGTATTTAAAAAAATTATAATCATACTTCTTTCGAAGCTATGTTGATCATTATATGAATAGTAAAAGTCATATACCTCATCATAGCAATATTGAGCAATAGATTTCGTTCCACATGAATGAACCATAGTCAACTTTTCCCTATTTTTCTTATTTCGATCGCTCATGTCCTACAAAAAAAAACATTAAAAAAATGCATGAAAAATTATAAAAATAACAATCATATAAATCATTAATGAACATTAATAAAAAAGTATAATACCTTGAATTTGTCACTCTCCCAATAAGTCTTCAATATATCCCAATTTTCTTGAGTGACTCCAGAGTGAGGTTGATTCTATGTTTTTCCTTCAACCTTACTTTTAAGGTAACTTGCATATAGTTTATGCCGATAATTTCTATATTGGCGATTGAACTGTGCATAAACTATATCCTTAACTTCATAATTATCTTCTTCTAAATTAAACTTTTGCTGCAAAATCCATTAGCATTAATATAGTTGATGAAGACAAAAAAAAATTATTGTTAATAATATATATTCATTAGTACACAAACTTTGTATATAGGTATATTATATATAGACGTATGTATAGACAGAAGACATAAAAGAAATAAAATGGTTGGAAAAATCGAATTAACTTTTGGTCTATATGCATATAAAGAATATAAAACATAAACAAAACAATTACAACTAAAAGAAACTACAACAATTAAAATAATATAAGTACATTAAATTGAATGTAACGCAGTGAGTTTGTAACGCCCCTCGTAAATTTTAAATGTGATTATCGAATTTCCAAAATTTATATTTTATTATCGAATTTAATTCGAAGCTATCGATCAATACGTGTGCTGGATCCGCACTAGAATCAAAGATAGAAATCGCTGAGATGAGTTTGTAACACAGTCGCTGAGATGATAGAAATCGTTCGACAGATCCGCGCTAGAATCAAAGAAGCTCAAGATCGACAAAAGTCTTACGCTGACAAAAGACGAACCGAGTTGACTTTTGAAGTTGGAGACAAAGTGTTTTTGAAGATATCGCCCTCTAAGGGAATTATTTATTTTGGAGCTAGAGGTAAGCTTAGACCTCGATATATTGGTCCTTTCGAGATTTTGGAAAGAATCGGAGCCGTAGCATATCGTTTGGCTTTGCCGCCGAGTTTTGGAAATGTTCATAACGTTTCCACGTGTCGCAATTACGGAAGTATGTCAACAATCCCAGACACGTTATTCAACAAGATGAAGTTCAGCTCCAGCCCGATTTGACTTACGAAGAAGGACCAGAGGCAATCATGGATTTCAAAACGCCAGATCTCCGCAACAAGAAGATCAACCTTGTCAAAGTTCTTTGGAAGCATCATGGCATTGAAGAAGCAACGTGGAAACTTGAAGACAAGATGAAGGAGAAGTACCCCGAGCTATTCATGTAACTTGCGAAATTTCGGGATGAAATTTTTTGTAGTGGGGGAGGATGTAACGCCCCTCGTAAATTTTAAATGTGATTATCGAATTTCCAAAATTTATATTTTATTATCGAATTTAATTCGAAGCTATGCGATCAATTTTGATTGGGAATATATTATTTTGGGCATTTATCCAATTGCCAATTTTATTCCAAGAAGAATAACTAAATATTAAATTACTAATTAACCTCGATAATTTATTTGATGACCCGACATTTTCGTATCGGGATAATATCGATCGATAATTATTCATGGATAGACAAAATATAACGGTCTCCCGTGCAATGACGCGAAGAGATGTGGAGTTGATGTGAGGTGATGTTAAAGTGACCGATGTGACAAGCGAATGACAACCACTTTAACCTTTTTGACTTTCGATAATTCCGAAATAACCCTCGCCTCCCTTCTATAAATAGAAGGCTTCCTTTACAATTTTCACTTTCACTTTCTCTCACAAATTTCTCCAAAGAATTTCCGGCGAGAATTCCGGCGAACTCCGGCGAGCTCCGACGAAGCTCCAGCGAAGAGCTTTTTAGGTAAAACTATACCTTTTCGGAACCCTCTCTTCATTTCCTTTCCATTTCCAACACTCTTTCTTTAATTTCTCCATGTTTAGAAGTTGAGATCGAGTAAGGATAGTGTTAATCAAGCTATCCAAGCCCTACGAACATCCTAGATGTATAGATCGAACCTCTCTCTAGCTATTTTATCGATTTGAGCATGTTATGATTTATCTGAAGCAGCCCTACCGGAGCTCTCGTTTCCGCCTTGCCGTGCTGACTGGTATCGCACGCAGCAACATAACGAGTAACCTGCTTCACCATCCCTGGCCAATAGAAATTGGTCGCCAACCTACAATAAGTGCGGTACGCCCCCGCATGGCCGCCGGCGGGGGTGTTGTGGAATTCCTCTATTAACTGGTTCGTCCAAGACGAACCAGATGGAATGACAAGATGCCCTTTATAGAAGAGAGTACCCTGAACCAAGGCATAGTGACGTGCAATCGGCCTTCCTAGCTCACATGTCGTGACAATCTGACCCAACCGATGATCCGAGCGCACGGCGTCCCGCACCTTCTCCCAGTCCTTCCATAAAGGCATTGTGATAGCCAAAAACTCACCCTGATCCACTTCACCCAACTCTACACACCGGGACAGAGCATCGGTAGCTTGATTAATGCGGCATTCTTTATATTTAATGGAGAAGTCCAACCCAAAAAGCTTTGCGGCCCAGTTCTGTTGAGAGGGAGTGGACAAGGCTTTGGACCACAGATGATGAAGGGAGCGCTGGTCCGAGTACACGGTGAAATGGCGACCGAGGAGGTAAGGTTTCCAATGCTGGATGCCAAGACCAACGCCTTCAATTCCTTTTCATATGCGGATTTAGCAAGCACCTGTCCGCTTAGCCCCTTGCTGAAATAAGCTATTGGGTGACCCTCCTGCATCAATACAGCGCCCACCCCCTGTCCAGAAGCATCACATTCAATTAAAAACTCCTTGATAAAATCCGGCATTTGCAATACCGGAGCGAAGACGAGCGCCTTCTTGAGTGTGGAGAACGATGTCTCTGCCTCCATATTCCACTGCCACTTGTCCAGTCTCTCCTTCTTTAACAGACAGGTAAGGGGTAAATCTTCCCATAGTCGCGAATGAATCGACGGTAGTACCCAGTTAACCCCAGAAATCCCCGCAACCCTTTCACCGAACTGTGAGTTGGCCACCGTAAAACTGCAGCCACGTTAGAAGGATCCATGCGCACTCCGTCCCCTGACACAATATGTCCCAAGTATTCTACCTCCGGAGTTCCCCAAAGGCACTTCTTCATGTTCAACACCAGCCCGTTCTCGTGCAACACCAAGAGAACCAATCAAAGATGTTGCAGATGACTATCCCAAGAATCACTATAAACAAGGATATCATCGAAAAACACCAGCACAAAATGATGCATGTAAGGCCGAAATATCTCATTCATTAGACCCTGAAATGTAGATGGGGCATTAGTGAGCCCAAAAGGCATCACGAGGAACTCATAATGCCCCGAATGCATTCGGAAAGCCATCTTGCACACATCTTCCTCGACAACCTGAATTTGATGATACCCTACCCTCAGATCCAGCTTCGAAAACCAACATGCCCCATACAACTCATCTAAAAGTTCCTGAATGATGGGAATGGGATATTTTTCCGCGACAGTTGCAGCATTTAGCTTCCGATAGTCCACACAGAATCTCCACGACCCATCTTTTTTCTTAACCAGTAAAACAGGGCTGGAAAATGGACTGCAACTTGGCCGAATAATTCCGGCTGCAAGCATCTCAGCTACCAACTTTTCTATCTCATCCTTCTGCACCGGACTGTAACAGTAGGGCTTAACCGAGATAGAGCCGACCCCCGGCTATAAATGAATTCGATGATCTTGGTCTCGTCGGGGGGGGTAGCTGGGTCATGGTGGATACCACGGCCAGAAACTCCTCCAATACCCAATTTATCTCCCCTTGTTTGTCCCCTGGATCTTCCCCCTTGACTTTCGTGCCTTTCCAGATTCTGAACCAGCAAGAGCCCATAATCACCATGCCTGGCTACTCCCCAACAGTGCCTGCAGCTGGCTCGGCTCGCACTCCTTTCGCAGGAGCGAGGGATCACCTTGCAGCAACTGCTGCTTCAGCCCCTCTCCAAAATGCAGAGTATGTGTTGCCCAATTCACGGTGATCTCGCCCAGAGTCGCGAGCCACGAAACACCGAGGATGATGTCGACATTTTGCAATGGAAACACATAACAAGTGATATGATGCTCACCCGCTCCCAACTGCATAGGTAGACGGTCACAAACGCCCCCCAACATCACCCGCGATCCATTGCCCAGCATAACCGCCAACTTCATGTCCCGCTGTATTGCCCAGCCGACCCGCCGCACCAGTGCTTCAGACACAAAGCAATGGGTCGCCCCGCTATCCACCATCAGCACCACGCCCACGCAGAGCATAGATCCCTTCAATTTAATCGTCTAAGGCCCGTCGAACCCATACATAGCTAACACTAACAGCTGCGGTTCTAATTCCACATCCTCCCCTGCAGAATCACCTTCCTCCATCGCCGTTTCCTGTTACTCCACGTCCCCTGGGGTCTCCTCAGACTCGCACCCCACTAAGACATGGAGTGTACTTGGAGGGCATCGATGCGTAGGCGAATACCGCTGGCCGCAGCGAAAACACGTTCCTGTCGTCCTATGCTTCTGATATTCAGCCTCACTCATCCTCCAAAAAGGCCTTGCTGGAATTCGAGCCCTGAGAGCTCGCTCCCATAGTGGGTGCCCCAGAACTAATTGGACTTACCCCCGGGGAACGTCTTGCGCCGCTTGTCACCGTTCGCCCACTCACATACGAACGTGGCGAGTAGCCTCCTACACCCCCGGGGCTGGCGCCTGTGCTGCCGTAAGCTCACGTTGCACCGTCTAGCTTCCTAGCCATTTTCACCGCTGTCATATAGTCTCCCACCATCGCATCTGGAATTTGTATCCGGAGATCCCGCTTGAGCCCCCCCAAAAAAAATCCCCGGCACTGCACGTCGGAGAACTCCGGAATCTGTGCCAAACGATCTTTAAGCCGCTATGTAATCTTCCAAGGATCCTCGCTGCCTTCCCGTCACCATTGATTCGTATACGTTCAAAATTGATGCATCACCGAAATGATCCAGGAGCTCCTCCTTGAAAGTGGGCCAATCCACCTCGGGCAAACGTTTCTGCAGCACCTGAAACCACGACATCGCCGTGCCCACCATCGCAATCGTTGCAATTCCCATCCTCTGGTTCATCGGCGTACCATGAACCAAGAAATATTGTTCAACCCGCAGAATCCACGATCGAGCTTCCGTTCCGTCGAAACCCGTTACATCTGTTCCCGCACATTCTCTGTATCGCCAACCTATTTTTCTTTTCAACATCGTTGCCTTTTGTCCACTATTGTACCATTTTCATCAATATAGGATAAATATTAAGTTCTGTTTTGGTATAGGTTATATTAACATGTGTACTGTTTGAATCAACATCAGATTGGTATCGCTTTGGTACATGTTGTTCACCCATATATTATTGCTTGAATCAACATCAAATTGATGTTCATATGTTTTGGTAAAGTTTGGACTTATTTTCAACTTGGGTTTGCTTTTGATCAAATATGAAAGAAAAGAAAAGGATCACCTCGAGCCTAAAATATTGCTTGGGGACAAAGAAATCTATCTATATATACCTAAAAGCAATACCCTCCCAAAAAAAATTTTCCCCCAAAAACACTTACCAAAATTAAATCTTCAATATATTAGGTAAGTAACATTAAATATGGTAAGTATATAATTATTATTATTATTAATTACTTTATTGGAATATACACATACTTAATATTTCAAATTATATATAAATATAATTATTTCTAATTATTTGTAAGTATATATATATGTTTTGTATAATTAAATTTCTTATTTATGTTTACATAAGATAATTATAAGAAATATTAGCTAAAGTAATTAAGTAAAATATTATGGAAAATAATAAGAAAAACTAAAAAATTATCATTTTAATATTATGGAAATTAATATAATTAAAAACGTATATTCTTCTTTTACTAATTAATTCTTCATTAATTCTCAATTCATCATAATTCTAAGAATCGGTTACTTTTCTTTTTATTATAATGTCATTATTTTTTAAAATTTTTATATTACATATGAACATTTATTATATTGATGAATATATATAATATTCTTTATTTGGCCTTATCCACCACCTATAAATTCACTAATATTTCGTCAAATTTATACAAATTCAAGATGGCTTTTGAGAGATGAATGAGTTCGAGGTGCTTTTACAGGAGCATTGTGAAGTTGAGATTTGTCCTTTTTTTATTATGTAACCACGAAGTATTTATCCAGGTTTTTATTATTTTTTAAGTTCATTGTAATAATAGTGGATCATTGTCTAAAATATGTAACTTTAGTTTGATGTTTTTTAAAATCACATTGGTTGTATGAACTACTACCTTTTGAGGTTGTACAGTTTTTATTTTTGTGTTGTTAATGGAATTGAATTGATGGTATATAATAAAAATTGCATTCATGTTTTCAATTTGTTTCCAATTTTAATATTTTGCTGCCCTTTAATTTTAAGAAGTATCATTTATTTTTAATCCATATCAAAAGTCGATTTAAGTATGGAGGATTCACCAGGTCGGTGCATTAAAAATTTTAATAATAAGATATAAAAATAAATATGAAGCATTCATACTCTTTAATAATTAAAATTATATGAAATATAAAAAAGTCAAGATATTTAATTTTTTTTATAAATGAAGATTTGCAAATACCGAATTTCATATTTACATTGCTATTCTATGAGTTTTTCTAAAAATGTATGTGTTTATTCATTATTTTCAATTAATTTAAAAATAAATTGATAAGAATATATTATAAATAACAATCATAATATAGTTTATTCACTAAATTGCGATTTTAAGAGAAAAAATATATCAATATAATATATTACAAGTATATTTATGTCACTATGTTATAATATAACATGTTTATATTTACATCTATATTTTAAAGAAAATTTCCTGCAATAGATTTTTCCCCCTAATTGAGATTTCCTAAAATACTTTTATAACAAGTAAGGAAAAAATTACATTTATCACATATTAATTATAAATTAATAAGAAAATTAAAGACATAATTTATAAATACAAAAATATCAATAAATTTACTAGCAACATCAATTTCAATAAATCACCAACCATGTTTATTTTGAAAAAGAAAAATAACAAATATGTAAATTAGAAATACTCACTCACTACAAATTAGAGCAAAATCTCTATAAAAAAATTTCCCTACCTAAATAATAGCAACAATTTATGAAAATGAATTATTGTGTCTAATTTATTTTTGGATTGTTTATGCATTATTTTAAGCAACTAATTATCTTAATTACGTTAATTATGAATGAAATTAAGAAATCTCATTAATAGGTGTATGTTGTGTTGCTAATTTGATCACTAAAACTGTTAAATAATGGTATAAATATTCGATTGAGTTGATATCATTCATTAAATTTTTTCAAAGCTCTGGCTACAACGAGCCTTCCCACAGTCTATTTTGTAAATTCAATTATTTCGTCTATCCACGAGGCTGTAGAACGAGAGAGATGGTTGCTATTTATGGGAAAACAATATTATGGACCTTAGTTTGGCTCCGAGTTGATCGATAGTGGCAATAAATAATTTTATTTTATTTTTTTAAAGTTGTATTCATTTAGTTATTATTAATGTGTGTTTAGCTTTGTTTAGGTAGTTTTGATTCTTTCAATGAATAAATATTATTATATGTATTTCAGATAAACGGTTCCTTAATAATTGTTTGAATGTAATAACTTAAACGGTTCCTTAATAATTGCTTGAATGTAATTTTGCAATTTACTTCATCAATATTAAAATCCGCCCAACAATAGAAATCAATTTATTAGAGAGAGGAGGCATCGATCTAACAATCTATATCTATATCTATCTATCTATCTATCTATATAATAATTCTACAATAAATAAGGATAATATAATATATTATATTCATTTGGTGAATTTTAGATATGACATGATAATTTCTATATAATTGCTAAATTATCATTAATTAATTTTTTATTTCATTACAATTTTTCTTTTAGTGTTTAGTTATAAATTCATTATAATTTCTCTCCATACATATTATTAATAACCCATATTCTTTATTAGATTTTGTTTATAACATTGTATAAATCTTTTCAATTTCATTATAGCTATTATTTGATATGTCATTGTACGAAATAAATAAGAATAACAATGAATATTTT